>NW_004624830.1:1013719-1338129 GCF_000247695.1 Heterocephalus glaber | reverse complement strand
AGCTCCCGGGGCCGGGGATTTAGCTCAGTGGTTTCGCCGCCTGCTGCGTAAGCGGCAAGGACACGAGTTCGATCCCTGGTACCAAAAAACCCAAAAAAAACAAAAAACAAAACAAGAGCTCCCGGACCCATCAAGGACCATAGTAAGTCTTGCTGTAAGCAAATTCTACAGTCTGAGCTATCAGAGACATAGGGAGTTTAGCTATGTAATCCAGACAGAATTAGGCGATGGTCAAGCTCTTTGTTAAGAATCTGCAATAAAAAACGTTCTCACCACTGACCTAGGGATCTGCAATATCAGTTGACTTTGGCTTTCCTCCCTCCAAAAACACTAAGCAGACTTTTCCTCACTGTGCTGTTCCTTATCCACATTAGAGAAAAGACCTCACCAAGCATGGTGGCACACGCCTGTGATCCCAACAGTCAGGAGGCTGCGGCAGGAGGATTCCCACAAGTTGGAGGGGAATGTGGACCACAGAGTGAAAGAACTATACTGAGTAAAAGAAGCCAATCTCACAGGGCTCTGCATTATAAGTGTATTAATTCTGTTTTTATGAACTATCCCAAACAGGAAAGCTTATCGAGACTGAAAACTGACTGGTAGTTGTTTAGGCCTCCGGTGGCAGTTCGGGGGCCTGGGGCTACTTTCAGAGGTGATAAAAATGTTCTAAACTGGACCGTGGCCACGGCTGTACAACTGTGCACACGCTCACAACCAACAGACCACACTCTTTCAGGGGCTAAAATGTATATGAATTGCACCTCAACAACAACAACAACAAAACACTTAAAAAATGAGGAACCACTGGAAAAAAATCTGCTGAATAAATAAGCGAGTAAAGTCCTCGTCCCCCAGGTAAAATACCCACAGGGAAGAGCTCCCCGGACACGAGGCCCACGAGTAAAGCGACTGTGTGGCCCGTCCTTGTCCCTGTGGCTCCGAAACGCCTGGCTTCGGGGAGGAACTGCAGCACAGGGCTGAGTGTGGACGGCAGGAGGGAGGCCAGGGCCACCCAGCCTGCACATGGACCTGAGGTTGCTTGCAGGGACAAGGGAGGACTTCTGTGGGCAGGAGGCAGGTCCAGAGCCAGTCTGTCCTCCAAGCAGGGCTCGCCGCCCCCGGGACAGGGGAGACCTCCAGGGCCAGTGCAGAGGCGCATCCGGAGGCTCTTAGTCTGATGAAAACCCTGCGCTCCTCCTAGGCCCAGCAGGGTGGCCGGGCTGCTTTGCCAGCCCCGAGACAACCTGGGCGGTGACCCCTTCCCAGTAAGAGCTGCGCCCCAGGATCCACGTCTCGGTTCTGGGATGCACGGCTACTCAGCATCCTCCTCCATGCTCAGGGCCCCCCCATTATGAGGTTAGCAACAAGTTTAAAATTCAGACAAAGTCTTTAAAAGGTTTTCCTTAAATAGCCAAGTGCTTTCCAATTGCACACTGCATAAATATTACTGAATTTACTGCAGAACTATTGAAATAACAGACAAGACAAGCACCACAGACCTGCCTGAGGACCCTCTCCTTTTTAAAAATTTCTATTTGATTTTTCAAAAAGAATTTTAGCGTATGTCCGCCGTGCGCTCGATGGCGTTGACACACACCCTACTTCTCGGCCCTCCCATTTGCAAACACTCCGCTCCGTTTCCTCTGATCTACTTTGCTCTTTAGTTTACTTATGCTTTGGATTTCTCACAGAAGAGAAACCAGGCAACATTTAAGCTCATGTGTCTAATTTATTCCACCTAATATTATAGTCTCAGGCTGCATCCATTTTTCCTCCTCACTGAGACCAAGTCATCTCAGGAGGAAACATTTCTTTTGGAAAAATTTAATCTCTGACTTATGATCCCACTTAGATACCCAAGAATCCCTCACAAAAATCTAGTTGATAGAATCCTGAACTGTTTAGCACTGTTTAACTGGTTCTGGCATCTCATCCCTCACCAAACTGTATCTAGAACATGAACTCTACATGCCCTGGCCTGGAACTCACCGACCTACGGCCATCCCTCTTTCCTAGCACCTCGGGATCCCCGCAGTGGGTTGTGACTCAAGATTTCCCGCCTTCGATAACCAAGTAAGATCATTTCCAAAAGAGCGGTTTTTGTTGTTTCCAACTGTCTTTAGGATGTTCAAATTCTCCAAGTAAAGACAGGGAACAAAAAGGGTAAAGCGCTCTTCCAGTTACACCGTGGGTTAGGTAGGGTCTGGCCTGTGCCCGGACTCCAGCTCTGAGAGGACAGAAAAAGGGACCTGGCTCCCTGTGGGGGACTCTGCCAGCCCCCGGAAGTCAAGTTTGACAACAGCCATTTAACATGTGGGGACATCGGGCACAGGGCATTGTTAGTGCAGCCTTGGGGCAACCCTGGAGCCAGAAGCAGGAGGTGGCAGCCTCGCGCAGACCGGCACCTTCTCCCAGCCCTGTGTACTCAGCGTGCTCACCCACAGCGCTCTAGACCTAAACGTGTCTGGGCTCTTTCCTCAGGCAGTCTTGGATTACTGAACATGCCTGGCCTTCTAATGAAAATAGGAAAAGGATTCATCAGGCAACTTCCTGGCTAGACCCAAACTGAGCTGACTACACAGCCACTTCGAACAGGTACAAACCCAGTATTCTCTCCACACCTCCAAGGGGCTGCAGGGAGGGGAGCAGGTAGAAGCGGTGTGAGTGACACCTGCACCCCTGGGGACCCCAGCTAAGGGGCTGCAGGGCTCCAGGGCACCCAGCTACTCCCCGTCCACTCCCAAGCCCCTGGGCCCATGGGCTGAGGTGGCAGTTCCTCCTCTCTCCCCCTGCTACACCTGTGAGGCCAGTGCACCTGCCCTTACTGTCAACCCCACAACGGGGCTCAGCACTGTTGCCGTCACAGGTGTCTTCTCGTGAGTGGCCTGGATGGGATGTGCTTTTTGGTTTTCATTCCCTCCACAAAGGTCCAAAGAGCCTTCTTGGCATCTTTGCTCATATTTAGCAAAATGTAAGTAACAAGCCAAACTACAGATGAAAGCATTTCCATCTCATATGCAGCTAGCTGCGGACATGGCATGTAACAGGTAAGCCGGCCACGGTGCACACCTGTAATTCCAGTGCTCGGACAGGCAGCTCAGGGGACCCTGTCTCAAAGCTTCAATAGAAGGGAGCTAGAGATGTAGCTCAGTGCAAACACCCTGGGTGCAACTCTAGTACTGCAAAAATTAAACAACCAAACAGTAAACTAATAGGTAAACCTCAGTTATCCACTTGTAAAAAAAATAGAGAAATACTCTAATTCTGATGTAAAATAGTTCTGAATCACTTCAAGAGTTGTTAATCAAAATTTGTAATGGCCAGTATGTGTAAAGGGCTCTCATGAACCAAGAAAGATATGAAATAGCAAATGATACAGCAAAAATGGACTATAGGGGGCCGGGGATTTAGCTCAGTGGTTTCACCACCTGCTGCGCAAGCGCAAGGACCCGAGTTCGATCCCCGGCACCAAAAAAAAAAAAAAAAAAAAAAAGGACTATAGATCAACATATTTTAACACAGTTTCATTATAGCATTAATTAGAACAATTTTTAAAACTTTAACTTTTGTAACTGAGGGTAATGCTGGCCATTACAAATGACTACTTGGATCTATATTTATTCACATAGGAGCATGAGCTCACATGGAACATTATAATGGAAACAGAAATCATTAGAACAGCATAACTTTATGACTCCATTGCTCAAAATGCTTGTAAAATACATATAGAAAAAGAACTGAAAATATGTGTATATGTACATCAGAATGAAACCATTACATCTGAATGATAAAAATACGTTTTTAGTACTTACAGTACTTAAAGGTACTTTTTATGTAATTGCTCTCTTCTTTCATAGGTTTTCCCCTGACTTTAAAAACAAATTAATTTAAATAAACAACCCCAAAATAAAAGATATTTCCTTTAAAGAGGAAAAAAAGATATTGTTTCTAATAAATAGCTCCTTAACAAAAAACGTTGCTTCACTTTTTCCTTTTTTTTTTTTTTTGGTACCAGAGATCAAACTCAGGACCTTGCGATTGCAAGGCAGGCACTGGAACCACTGAGCTAAATCCCCGGCCCTGCTTCACTTTTTAAAGGAAATTTTGTTGCAACTTCTCAGGAATGATCTTGATTCTAATTAATGCTGAACTAACTTCTCTTCCTCTATCAACAAGATGCCACAAAAATCAGCACTAAATGCTTCTAAAAGTCAAGCAGACCCCACATTTGCATCGCTAGTTGTGCAAAGAACACTCTTGGGCAGATTTTCGCCTGTTAGTGCTCAGCTGTTATGGAATAAGCAGCAGCACCATTTACCAAGAATTCCAAGAGTCACAAAACCTTTGGTCACATAGCTATGTCTCTACTCAGGCCCCAAGACTTCATGACACCCTGGGCTCTTAGGGGCAAGCACTAGGGTTCCCATAAAACCAAACATTCATCAAAATACATCTGATACACTCAAGGAACAACGTTTTGCTGGGGATTTTCAAAAGCATATTGAGTAATCAGGTGGTTATAAGCGGAAGATAGTGTTCAAGTGTCCTTAGAATGGTCACTCCTACAGTGTAGCTGTCCACGTTACTTAGTAAACATGAGTATAAGTCACCTTGGAGGAGCATACTGAGTAAGGAGTACTTCCTGCCTCCTGCTGAGGAACTGGTTTAGAAACTGAGTCCCAGCTCCTGAGCCAGGGTTACCTGGCTTTGAATTCAAGTACTAAACTTTAGGATTGGAGACAACCAAGTGACTCTCTGAGGCTTCCATTCTTCATGGGAAGCAGGGTGCTATTAGTCGCACCCACTTCACAGTGCTATGCTGAGGATTTAACTTTTTAAAGTACGCAAAGTGCATTCAATGAATAATAAATGTTAGTTTATTATTAAGGTCATGATTCTCTTCATCCACGGGCAGGATGCTTATTTCTCAAAATTACAGAGGCTGCAGGGCAAGGTGCAGAAAGCCTCACAGGTAAGGAGGTCAGTGATTTTCAGAAGCATCATTGACTTTTACCAAATAAAGTATGGACCACAAGATGTTCAGAGTACAAAAGGGTTTGGTTCAGTAGCTTGGTGAATTTTTGATTCTCTTAACAGAAAAGTGAAAACCCAGGATGAGCCTAAGCTGAACTCCTGAATGTCTGTCTCCAGTGCAGTCCTTTCTAAGCTGTTTCAGGAATACTGCCCTCTCGGCGTTGGGCCAGAACACCCTGGGTCTCACCCACGATCCCTCTCTGTGTCTGTCACCTTCCAGCCCTGTGCTCTCCACTGGTGTCAGGACAGCTACTGCTACCAAAAACAATGTCAGGGAAATCCACGGATTCATCCTGTCTCGCAGTGTGCTCATTCATTCTCTCGTCTTCCTGGTGAGCAATCCACTGCCTTGACAGCATCAGGAGATGAAGATGCAGAATGCACCTGCCATGCCAGCCAGGACCTGGCCACTTCCGGTCCAGACTTAGCACAGTACTGTCGATCACAATAGCCACCACCCGCTGGCGCTGACCGCTCGCCTCCTGGCCTGCCGTGCAGGGTCCTCAGCCTCGGTGCCCACGCCTGTCCCTGCCCTCTCTGTGCCTTGGTCTCCTGTCTGTATCCGGAGATTGAGGCTCTCACTGAGTGGTCGTGGAGAGGAATGGCCGTGTGCTGACTTCCGGACAGCTGAGGGAAGACCTGCTGCTCCTCCCCTCCTGGGACCCCTGTGCCAGAGGTGGGTGCACAGCCAGGAAGGAGCCCGTGGGCCCGGCGTGGGCACGGCCACTTCTCCCAGGTGGCAGAAGTGGGTGGAGCTTCACGGGGGAGGCGGGACCTCCACCCTGGCGCTTTAAGCATGAACAGGACCGTGGGGCAGCGAGGAAGGAATAGGGCATCTCGGGGCCAGACTGCAAGATGCAGGGACCTGGATGCGGGTCTCGACGCAGGTCTAGTAATGCAGCTGAGCGTAGCCGAGAGTGGAGAGGAGGTGGACGTGAACGTCGGGCAGCCACTACTGTCCGCCTTCTCCGCGAACGCAGCACCTGTGGGCTCCAGCCGGGAGCTGGCTGGGCGTGCGCACTGCATGGGGCCCAGCGCCTGCCCTCGACAGTGAGTCCTCAGCACCTGGGCCCTGCAGAAGCACCACCCAGTGCCGGGGCCATGGCTCTCACAGCGGGAGAGGTGGCCACATCGAGAGACAAGGCCTGGGTTTCAGGGCCTGAAGAACACGGCCCGGGTGCCCAGGGCTTCTGACTCCGATTCGCTCCTAATCTGCTCATGCATCTGTCTGCTGGAGCCTTACAGTCCTTAACCCAGGCTCTGGTCAGGAACCGGGACCAGAAACCTCCTCCTCCCCAGCTCTGCAATGAGGCTGGCGCCCGCCCGCCCACAGCTGAGTCCCTCTCTGCTCTCCTGGATGAGGACGCTCCTCTCGCCAGATCTGAAGGGCAAAGGAGCGAAGATGGACTGAGCTTTATCCTCTCTTCTGGCCGGCTTGCTGGCCCAGCCCAGTCTTCAGCCAGCAGCCAGCTTTCCATGGACACCTGGAGCCCACAGTCCCTGGGAGCAGCTCTGACCTCTTGGGTAGATACTGACCTAAGGCTCCTCTGCTCGCTCGCGCAACAAGTAAAGGGGAGTTCAGTAACAAACACGGTATTATTTAGCAGGCACCTTCGCTCTTGCTTTTCCCGTAGCATTTGTTTTGATAAAGAAAGATCACGTGAAGCCGGGGATTTAGCTCAGTGTTTCCGGCGCCTGCCTCGCAAGCGCAAGGTCCCGAGTTCGATCCCCGGTACCAAAAAATAAAAGACAAAAACAAAAAAAAAGAAAAATAAGAAAGATCACGTAGAAATATCCAAAAAACACACCTGAAACTTTCCTTGTGCGCCCTTTATTAACTGAGCAAACTCACTGGGGTGTCACACCTGTGTGGGGCTCACTGTAACTACCCTGTAACTCGAGGTCCTGATGATCAGCTATGGAGAGCAGCCAACGGCTTACAGTAGAAAGTTTTCAGGATTCAAAAGAAAGCATTTATAAAAATGTCTTAGTAGATCATAGGTATAATTCTTGTTTTGATGATTCAGAGGTAATGACAGGAAAAAAAGTGAGGCCAGGTATGGTGGTGTGCACCTGTAGTCCTACAACCTAAGAGGCTGAGGCAGGATGATCTCTATGAGTTCAAGGTCAGCCTGGACTACATAGCAAAACCCTGTCTCAGAAAAAAAAAAAAAAAAAAAATCTCAAAGAGGGATGGGATTTAGCTCAGTGGTTCCACTGCCTTGGGACCAAGGTCCCAAGTTTGATCTCCGGTACCAAAAAACCAAAACAGAAACCGAAGACGCCCCGGAGCTGCTCCTCTTTTGCATCGGGGGCTCTCCCAGGTCCACCCTTCCCTGGGCTCTTTCTCCAGCCCTCTACAGTAGCCACAGGCATCTTGGTTGGAGAGAACGGGACATCACCGATACTGCGGACCTGTCAGGGGTCCCACATGGTACCGCGTGGGCGTGGGCGTGGGAGACACGAGACGGATTACTTGGATTTTTAAAGATCCTGTTGCCCCTAGTCAGCTGCAAATAAAAAACACATTTCTGGACCTTCTGTCCCGCACGGTCTCGCCAGTCGCGTGCCTCCAGGACTGGGGACGTGGGTGTGGCCATCTGAACTCCGGCTCGCTCTGCACTGCCCTTAAAGCTTCGCCTGACAGAAGGTGAATGCGCACCAGACCCACGGAGCTGCGGTACACGCTCTTCCCCAGGGGCTCTACACCCTCCTTGGACTCTGCAGCAACAAGCGGAGGTCCCAGGCGGGCGGCAGTCTGAATCAGTGTCCCTGGCCCTCTCCCCCGCTCCCCATCTATCCCGGTCAGCTGTTCTCAGGCCATTTCAGGGGTGGGCGTCCGCACCCTGGAGACCCCAAAAGATCCACGGGCAGACAGCAGAGTCTGCGCTTCCTACACTGTGACTTCAACAAGAAATCGTGAACCTAGGAAAAATATGTACATGTACCCACACACACACATAAATATTTTTTCTTTTTGTTTTTAGAGATAGTGGTTCACTACCTTGCCCAGGCTGGCCCCAAACTCCTGGGCTCAAGCAATCCTCCTGCCTCAGCTTCCCAAGTAGCTAGGGTTAAAGATATATGCCATCATGTACGGCTCCTAAAATATGTTTTGGAAATTACTTGAAGTTCAAAGGCTGCCTTTTCTAAGCGAGTAGGGACCTGCTGGGATGCTACCACGCAGCACCAAGTCTCCTGATTACTACATCAGCTTCCTACAGGCTGGCTCAGCGTGGCGCAGTTCTTAAGCAATGGCTTTAATGAGGACAGGATCTAAATGAACATCCCCCTGTAAAAACAACCTTGGCAGCACCTACAAGATGCCAGATCTACTTTTACCTGCAAATAAAGCGTGTGTTTTCCTGCTGGCTATAGACAGCCCTGGCAACGTAATGACACCCTGTCTCAAAATAAAAAATAAAAAGGGGATGTAGCTCAGTGGTGCCACGCCTGCCTGGCAAGCGCAAGGTTCTGAGTTCAATCCTCAGTACAGGAAAAAAAATTAATAAATAAAAATAAAAAGGAGCTGGGGATGTGGCTCAGTGGTAGAGAGGCCCTGGGCTCAATCCTCAGCACTAAAAACAGGGTGGGGGGTTCAGTCACTCAAACCCAAAATAGCTCTGCCTGAAGGAATAACCGAATTAGTTTTCTTCAAGAACTCAACAGTTTGGAAATGTGCTGTTGACCCTGAGGAAAGTCCCGGTCCACAGGGCCCATCTGCAGTGCTGTCTATCTCGATCCTGCCCTGTGAGGGCCCAGAGTCCAGACGTGGGAAAACTGGATCAGAACCGTGGCCAGGATGGCAGGGAATCTAGGTCTGCATGGGGTGGGGGACTCCAAAGGCAGGACGGGGGTTGTTGTTGATTTTGGAAGTACACAGCTGCAGTCCATAACGATGATGCTCCTCGCAGGTTGGGCTCCACGGATTATTTGCACGTTCCTTTCCACGCCCTCCCTCCGCCTCCTGGTCCCCTTCCTGTTTGTAGAGATCCACCTCCCCGAGAGCGGGTGCTGGGTACAGAGGGCCAGTGGTCCTGCTTTATTTAACAAAGCCCACCTCAGCTCCTTAGCTCCAGTGTGAGGCAGGCCTGCTTGCAAGCAAATACAGGACAGGCAAGGATTAGACAATTCTCACAGACACAGTTCCCTGGTTAATCAGAAATCAGCACGCGGGTTCCCTAGAGTAAAAAATCACACCCGAGAACCGAGCGAGTCCAGTAAGCACCACCTCCTACCGCACTGGGTGGCAATTCCGACTTGGGAAATAACGGAAATGGACACTGGGACAAGGACAGTGACTTTCCTTCCCCACCTAAAAATTCTCTCAGAGAAAGATCACTGGGAACCAGAAAAGATCCAAGCAGGTGGAGGAGCCACTTCCTGTGGGTCTGCTCCCCCAGCCCAGGTGTCTGAGGAGAAATGCAGGGCTTCCCCGGAGGTGGTGAACATTTGGCTGCAGGGACAAATGGGTCTGCAGCCTCAGGTGAGGCCCTGGGAACCCGCAAGGTGCAGCCCAGCCAGTCTCCTTCAGCCCCAGTACTGGGGCAGGGCCTCCCGGAAGGACTGCTGCTTTGACTACTTTCCCACTGGCAGCCAGGGACAAGGATTTCTATACGCGTAAGGTTCAGAGAAAGCAAGGTTAAGCTTCTCACCGACTCTCCAGGGTCCTCACCCTGGTTTCCACCTCTTCTCACTCCGGCCCGAGACCAATCCCACCACGGTTCACAGGGTCTGAAAGCTCACACTTAAAACAGATGCGTGAGTCAGGTGCTTTCTTCTCAGGTTCGATTTATCTGAAGAATTCTCACTGAAGGGCTGGGGATTTAGCTCAGTGGTTCTGCTGCCTGCCTCACAAGCGCAAGGTCCCGAGTTCGATCCCCGGTACCAAAAAGAAAGAATTCTCACTGAAAATCCTGCAAGAGGCTGGTTTAGGAGGTCTCTGATACAGGCACTGACATCCCTAAGAATTCCAGTTCTGGGGAGCTCACTCGCCAGCTACACCTGGCTCAGCAGCAGGGGAGATGGGGAGGTGAAGGTGCATCTCCCCAACAGTATCACGGTACTTAGGGCACAGGTAGAACCTGCACATGCATTCGGGTGCCAGTGTTTGTGCCAAGGGACAACTGGTGGGAGCAGGCCTGGTGTTCGGCTCACCTGGGTCTGTGCACAAGAAGAATCCAGCCCCTCCCCACCCAGAGTTTTCTCCAGGCCCCACAGATGTAGTAAACAAGCAGTTGTAATGCAAATTCCAGTCCGAGGGAGGCCCCGGCTGCTCCTGCCCTGAGCCCCAGCGCAAATGGTCACCTGCTCCTGACACCCTGCTGGAAGTCATCACAGAGGGTGTCAGGGACACAAACACTCAGACCTGCTGGGGACAGGATTAAAGAGGACAAAGGCAGAGTGTGGTTCGGGTGAAAAAGAGGCTGCCTTCCGGTTAGAGTGTTTTTGATCTCAGACACATTAAAAACAGCTGGTAGGTATTAAAAACCAATGGTTGAAACTCACTGCAGTCAGACCCTAAAAAAAAAAAAATTGGACATAGCCCTGTGGTTAAAACTGAGAAGCTTCTTGAATCGGGCAAAATGCAGGATATCTCAAGAAAGCAGGGCTAAGATAAATACATTCTAACACGCAGGGGAATCAAGCAAAGCCTCAGACAACATCATGTGAGGAGCTGCTTCCTGATCACACCCAGCCTCCTCTACTTGCCTGCTGACATTTATTCTGGCCACAAATCTTTCCTAATCAATGAATGACTGGTTCACTGCCCTCAAAATTTTAATACAGAGCAAGGACTTGAGTTCTATCCCCAGTACCCAAAAAAAAAATTTAATACAGATGCTAACAGCAAATACCTCCCATTCTGTCAAAATTTCAAAATGACAAGTACGTGGGGACTGGGGGGAACAGCTCATGGAGACCTAAGGCAGGATGCAGGTTTAAAGAGAAGAAAAGCTGACCAGTCAATACTTTTAGAGATTATTTACAAATTCCAATATGTTTTTATTATGCTGACTTTACAAAAATTATCACTTGAAAGAGGTAGCTGATGTTGCTGAGGAATAAACCACACAAATACACACTAATTTAAACTAGCTCAAGTGTAGTAGGTGATATCAGTGGTTATTTTCTATTACTACCAAGACTGTAATTTGATTTGGAAAGATGATTTGTTATCCTAAAAACCTTTCAACAGAAATCTGCAATTATTTTCGTAAAACATACTGTGATCCTCCCTCCCAAGAGCAGCAACAACAAAAAAAAGTGGCCCACCTACAAAAGAAATATCTGACACATTTGCATATGTAGTTCAGCAAATGTGAAGTCTTCCACAAGTTTGAAAACTCGAAGCATTTGTTTGGGAGTGGTCTCTAAATATTAAACTACATTTGCTCTATTCATTCATTCATTCACCCATTTTTTAGGCTGAAGATTTGTATGTCTCACACAAACATGAAGTATCACCAAGTATTTGAAAAATCCATTTAAATAGAACATGAAATAGCTTTTTCCTATGACACCCATCACCAGGTCTTTGACAGCTCCATTTTGGCTGCTGTATGAAAACTAGAAAAGCCTTATTTATTCCCTGCCCGGGAAAGCCAGATTTCCTTCTGAAACCTGTGGAGAGATGAACAGTGAACTGCTTCACAGTGCTCACCGAGCAGGCAGAGCTGTGAGTCCATTACGCCGACCACTGTGGGCCGCAGAGGACCAAGATGGCCAAACCCCTTGCTGGTGACTGCCGGCTGGGGACAGTCCCGCAGATCTGTTCCCGGAGCCTTAGGGACACTGCTTTTCCCACTGGCTTGTGACTTTCTCAGTTTGTCAGCAACAAGCAAAAATCTCAGGCTCCATTTCTGAGGGCAGATTTGGCCCTCAAATGCTGACCCCCAGGATCCACGCGCACACATGCTTTCCATGGGGGGAGCTGCAGAGACCCTCCACATTCCTGCTCACACCCTGCACCATCTCCTCACCCCACAAGTGAGGTTTCCACTTTCCAAGAAAAGAGAGCTATCATCAAGGGACAACCGAAATCCTGCGAGCCGTGCATTTGCATGTTGCAGTTATAGCGCCACCGGATTTTTACAACTTCAGAAGTGAACTGAACCATGAGATAAAAAGAGGAACAACTTTCATTAGGCTATCTGCAAGTGATACTTTCTCAACAACCGACAATAAAGTAAAAATAGGCCATCCAGCCCTCTCAAAGGATTCTAAAAACAGCAGCTAATAGAATACAACAAAACGAGGCACTTCTCAAAGCTAAAGTGACAATCTGCATGGTCAGCTCCAAAGGAGCCTACAGTTTTCCTTCTAGGTGGCTGACAGGCCTGGAAAACCACTAGCATTTAGTTAACCCAAAGACCGAAGGCATTTCTTCCAGTCATCAGTATGCAAAGCACAGTCCTCACTATCATGAATCTGCTGTTTCACTGTCATTTGATTTCATACTTTGAGATCTGTTATTTATTAACCTTTACCAACAAACCAGCAGCAAACACTGCAAATGCGAGACATCAAAGATGGCCCTATTACCAAGCAGCGCCATTCATTCCCCGCCACAGTTCTTACTCAGCATGGACTGCTCAGGGAAGCATTTCCAATGTGTTTGAAAACAAGATCATCAACATTCTGCCGAAAGGCAAATCAATGGGCACGTTGGAAAATAAGCCGCAACATCAGCACGGTACTCACTGTCCTCGGGATGGGCGGAGAAAGGGATCCATTTGACATGTACGGGTCACTGTTCATGTTTGGCATCATCAGGTAGCCGGAGTAACTGGAGTAGGAGGGCCCCTTGTTGTAGAGTCCTCCATCTGGATGTTTTCCTGCGAGGACGCAGAGCTATCAATAATTTATTGACTTTCCTTTCAGATTACTGCGCTTTTCATCAGAAAAAAAATCTAATAGCTCTACAGCAAGTCAGACTTCACGTAAAAAGATTTGTTTATAAAATACTATAACTGGATTATTATGCTCTATTTTAGATTGACAGTATTTATTCTCTTAAAAGGCTTAACAGCATACCAGATGTTTAAAAAACATGTGGTTCAATTTACTTCCAGTACTGGCTGATGTTTTTAAAAAAATAAGTATTATCCATCTAACTTAATTTGTTCTAATGCTAACAAACTGGACTAAGAAATACAGAAACATTAAGCAGCATACACAACCCTAAAGCTGTAATATAAACATAAGAGGCCATGTGTACATACATACACATATATATATACTTAAACACTTGAAGTTGCACTTCTCCTCTTGACAAACTCAAAGATGCTAACCTTTTACTGGTTTAGCGAGAGTTCTACTTAGGTTATGAGCAACTACCCACATTTATAAGGGATTAACTCTGGAAGGCTTACTTTTTTATGTGCTACACTTTCATAAGGCAGCCAAGGAATCCGTGTTGTTCAGTTTACATACTTTAATTGGTGTGACTGCCAGTGGCTGAGAGGGAAGCCTAAGGTATTGTTCTCGGCCCTTCTGGTCAGCACCCAGTGGGTACACACACGCCAGCCTGGCCAGGCTAGGGGTAAGTCACTAAGAAGACCAGAAATGCACGCCAGCTGACAAGTAAACGGGACCACTTATCTGATTCTTTCCAAGCCACAAGGCACGTTCCTGAAATCAAAAATTTTATACATACTCATAATTGTGAAAGCTTTCAGCAAGCATCAGAAACGGGGAGAGAGTCTTCCATGCTTGCCACGCACAGTTCCTACTTGCAAGTTTTCTGTTCTTACAAGCTAGGTTGTCTTTCACTGGGCCTTGTTCGGCCTGTTCCTTCCCCGTCTGCCTTCTCACTGCAGCAAGCTGGAAGCAGCAGTTTTGCAAAGCAAAATCCACTCAAAACTATTCTTCTTGGGGGGGAAAAAACCCCCACCTCACTGTAAACATTCATTCTTCCCCCAAGAATCTGGGAAACTGAAATCCAAAGCCTCCTAACTCATTCAAAGGCAGCTTTTAAAATGAGGCAAGGCCTAAGTTGCCAGGGCTTCCTCTCCCGTTCTGTGGAAATCGTGGGTGTCTTCTTATCCTGTGTGGTCCTGGCCTCTTGAGCACAAAGGCAGCAAACAAATCCAGTGCACACCACACACACTTCCAGGCTGAGGTGGGGCGGAGGACGCCTTACCGTCATCCGGGTGTTCGTGGGCCTCTTCGTGGTAGGGCTCCTGAGAGGCTTGTCTGGTCACCTAACAGTGTGATGGCCACCCCCAAGAGAAAGAAAACAGCTTAGAGTCTGGAACAGCACCCGTGACCCCTTAACTACCCATCCACGCAGTCACTCTAGGAAGGATAAGCCAGGTCTGAGCACTGGGGAGTCTTTTTCCTTCAACACGTATTTTTTGAGTGATTATTATCTACTTAGGATCAAAAAGTAAAAATAATGACAACAAAAACAGTACACGTGGTCATGACTTGTGTGACTGCCGTTTACCAAAACCTTCCACCAGCCCTGAGGTGAGAGATGCTAGTTAATGGGGTTGATCATTTTGATAGCCTCTTCCACCTCTCTCTGTTCACTTCAATTAGCTCTGATTAAAAGCAGGTTGAATGTCGTTTTGCAACTGAAAATGTCATTTTAAATATAAACAACCCAAGTGTTTCTATGGTGTCTTAAGGAAACTGTCCCTGCCAGAGCTCCCGAGGGCCTCCAAGCCTACTTGGCTGGCGGGTGCAGGCTCACAGGAGAAAAACAGAACTGCTCCGTGGTTACAGGGGGGAAATTGAGAGCCGGGCCAGACCTCGCAAAGGTGCCCTAACCGCCTGCCAGGCTGACTGAGCCACGTGCGAAGCCTCGGTCTCCCCCGCTGCATCCCCGGGCTCAGAGCAGTCTCCCCAGACCCGGAGAGCAGAAAAGCGGGTGCAGACTCGCTCATGGGCCAAGGAAGGAAAAGCTAAATGGGCAGGGAGAAAGCGGCTGCTCTACAAGGACGCGAGCTTGGCAAAAAGCCTGAGCGTCCTGGACCTTATTGGCTCCTCCGGCATGTGTCCTCCTGGTGACCTCACCTCCCACACCACAGATCTCTCCCGGGAGGCTGGGTGCCCTTGCCCCCCACCCATCTTCAAACCGGACCCTGCCCTCAAGAGCACCTTTACGTTCCCCTAGGAGTCCGGGGCCCCACCCTTCCAAGACACTACTCACCCCTGCCATCGGACCGAGAAGAGAACTCCGAGGTGTTCTTAAGCAGCAGGTTTAAGATCCAAAATGTCCCCGCCCCCAAAGCCACGCGCTTTCTTTTTTGGGGGAAGGATGCCATTTAAGGAAGAGGGGTATACCTCCAAAGTTTCTCTGCGGGGAGCAGGCGTGGGTGAGCCCCTCTGAGCGCGAGGCCCTTCCACCGGATTTCCTCCGGAGGGGCTCTCAGTTGTTGGACAAGGTGGCCAGGGGGTGTCGGGTGTCACAGTCCTTCCCCCACTCCCCGAGCCCGGGCGCGCCCGAAATAGCCCAGCGCTGCCCGCTCGCGGCCCTGGGCGCGACACCCACGTGTCTCTATTTACCCTCTCGGGTTACCGGCGCGCACACCGCAGCAGCCCGGGATCTGATAAAGCGCTTCCGCCGCCGCCCCGCTCGCTTTTCTCCGAGCATAGATCGAAGGGCTGATCGGGCCCAGACGAACCCCAAATAAAGGCCCCCTGCTTCTCTAAGTGATGGGAGTCGGGGCAGTGGTGTCTGCACCCGCGAGGTAGCTCGGCTGCACGAGCCCACCCGCCCGTGCGCCCCGGGCCCGGCCCCCACGCAGGCCCCACGCGGTGCCTACGCTGCCCTGCGCCCCGGCGGTTGGGACGCCCCGCCCGCCCGGCCCAAGCGGGCCTCCAGGGCTCCGCTCCGGCTGCGCCCTCGGTGCTTTCACGCGCGCGGCAGCGCATCCACCCGGAGAGCGCGGGGCACTTTGTTTTCGTGCTCGGCACGAACTTCCTGGGCACTGTTCACGGGACCCCGCGCTAGCGCGTGGCGCCCCCGGCCGACGCGGGGCTTCGGGCGCAGCTTCCCGCCAGAGCCCCTCCGCCCGGCCCGGCCCCACGGCGCGCTCACCTCGTGCCCGTTGGCGGCCGGGAGCACCTCAGACTCGTTCACCAAGGAGGACTTAATGTCGGCCAGGTCGCCTTCCTCCTCGGGGTGGCTGATCTCCGCGAAGATCTTCTCTTTCTGGGGGTCGCCCTCGTCCTTGAAGGGGATCATCTCGTCCGTGGCGCAGAGCTCCGGGTCCCCGCCGCCTCCCCCCGAGAGCTGGGGCATCCCGGCGGCCGTGCGACCCCGCTGGGCTGCGGAGCCCCGGGGCGACAGCAGGAAGGGGGCGTCGGCGCCGAGGGGCTCCGGGGGCTGCGCGTGCCGGGCCGGGCGGGGTCCGGGCGAGAACGCCCCGCGTCCCCGCGCCTCGCCACCGCACAGGTCTGGGCGCGGACGGAGCCTGCTTGGGGAGGCAGGAAGCCGGGCCACGGGCTCCGAGAAAGCGCCGCAGAATCAGTCAGAAGAGCATGAAAAGTCCACTTCCTGGAGGGCAAAAAATAAGGGAAAAGTAAAATCAAATGAAGAGCCGGCCGGGCCGAGTCCGCCTCACGGCTCCGGGTGCTCCCGTTGGCTCCGGCTGCCGCCTCGGCGCGAGTCCAGCGGCTGGCGGGCGGAGGTGCGGGAGACGCAGAAGTTTGCCGGGGAGAAGTTGGGCGCCGGCGGCGGGGCCCGGGCTGCTCTGAGCCCCGGCCGGGACGCGCACGCTCGCTGCCCGGTGCCTCTTTGTTCCCGCTCGGGCTCTGCACGCCCCGCCGCGTCCGAGCGCAGGGCCGCCGGGCCGACGGGAGGGGACCGCAGCGACCTAGCCGCCCGCGAGCTGGGCGCGTCGGCTCCGCAGCCCGGTCCTCGCTCGCCCGCCCGCCCGCAGGTGAGCGGCTGCGCTCCCGCCGCCGCCCGCCAGTCCGCCGCGGCCCGCGCCCCGCCGGCGCTGAAAAGCTGCCGCCTGCGTCGCCCGCCTCCGCCCCTCCCCCGCCGCCCGCTCTCCTCGGCTGCGCGCTGGAGGGGCGAGGAGGCGGCGGCACTGAGGGCTTTGAGGAAATTCCCTCTCCTCTCCCAGCGCCCTAGGACCAGTCCTAGTTTCGGGGCGCGCGCGCCTGGAGGGACAGATCGGGCACCTTGGCGAGGGAAGGGGGCCTGGCGCTGCCGGGCACCCACTGGAGGCACCTTTGCCCGCGTGGGGGGGACGAGACCTCGGCCGGGGCGGCCGGACCGCACCCCTGTTCCCTGCCCTGGCTCCACCCACCCACCACCCACTCCGCACCCTCCCCGGCGCCCACGCGCCCTCCCTGCGCGGGCCCGGAGATGAAAGAGGAGGCCTCCGCCTCGATCGACTCCGCGGAGAGACGCTCCGGAGGGACGAGGCGGGAGCCGCCGGAGAGGAGGAAGGGGAGCGGACCGGACGGGCCCAGCTACTGGGAGCAGGGCGAGGGCCCGGAGCGCACGCTAGCGAAAATAAAACCTCCAGGTTTACCCAGAGAATAGGGGGACGGGAAAGAACCGAAGGCTGGTCTCAGCGATCGCTTTGTAGGCAGTGTCCGCTTCTTTGCGTCCTCACCCCGTTCCCCGCAGAGTTCCTCTAGATCGCTCGCCCGCGAGGGAGCGAGGAAGGCGCCCACCGCGCCTGAAAGGGACCCGAGAACGCGCTCTGAATCCGACCTCAGGCCTTCCCAGGTCCTCACCGTGTCTTCAGTGCACTTTGTTCGAGGACAGGACTTGTAAGGAGGCGCTGTGAAGTTACAGTAGGGGAAAGCCGGAGTTGGAAAACATTCTGTCCCTTGGCCTCTCTCCCTTCCTTAGTGAAGAAAAATCCAGGTAAAATCACTGCACCCGAAGCAGCAGCCGCCCTTGAGCCTCAGGACAGCAACAGGGAGCCAGCCGGAAGGAATGCATCCGCGGCACCCTCACACCGAAAATAGGGGAAATAGAGAAAACGCCCGAGTCAGACTTCGGTTGTGATGTAGGAATGGCCAGGCAAGATCTCCTTTTTCTTAACCAGCAGAGACTAACAGGTCTAAACGAACAGAGCAGCGTTTAAAACTTTGCCCACTGATATCCGCTATTGTAGGGGGACAGGAATTTACTAGGAAGCAGCCTAAAACGCTCGGCTGGTCCCATAGGAAGTGGCCACTGGTCACACGTCAACTCTGTACAGCAGACTTGGGTATTTTTAGGGATTGGTACAGAGGGCAGGAAAAGTAAAACCGTTTTACTTTTAAATACTCGAACATCAAAGAAAAACAAAAACAATATCCCGCTATAGTGTGTCCATAAGGCACTCATGGAGAGGCTGGAAAGAAATGCGATTTTTGCTTTTAGGATGGTGCTGGTGTACAACTTCCCCTGAAATTTAGCCCCGGAGTGAGTGGTGGTCTCGGAGACTTGAGCACGTGGCTGGGTCCCACCCTTACAGCCTCTGCTGTAAAAGAAATACAGTGAAATGTGGTAAAACAAGGTCTCAGCACAGCAGCCAGTGTGGACGCCCTTTGGGGGCAGAAGGGCCAGGGGGTGTTTTCTGGAAGCCAAGGAGAGATGGGGGAGACTCCTACACCCCTGGAATTCCCATTTTCCCAGAATTGCGCGCGTTATCTGGACCCCCGTGGAGCGAGCCCTGGTGCGGTGCGGTGTCCCGGAGACTGCCCGCAGGAGAGGGTGGGATTCGGAAGCAACGCGGGAGAAGGGCTGGTGGGCGCCGCTGTGACTCTCTTCTTCAGAAACCTTGCTTCGAACGAAAGCACCAGCGCCCGGCTCCCTGGGCGAGGCCTTGGCCGTCTAAGCCTGGTGCTCCGATGGATTGTGCCCCCCACTGTGCACCCCAGTTTCTCCAAGCTTTGCCAGGGAGGGAGGCTGGCATTCCCCGGTGAAGTCTCCAGGGAGAAAGTAGGGGGCGTAGGTGGGGTGCAGCTGTCCTGGAAGACCCCCCACCGTGGCCTCGATGGCGTCCCTGCCCCCCCCCCGCCCGCAGCCTCTGCTACCTCGGGTTCTTGGGAGCCCCCAGGTCTGGGAGCTCTGCCGCCCCTGCCCTTGGATGCCGAGGCAGGAAGGTCGCTGTGTGAACTCCGCGAGGACTTAGGGCTGGCAGGCTGCAGGCTCATTCCTGCAGGATGTGGGTTTCAGGGGGCGTTTTGATGTGATTTAATTCCGACCATGAAACAACCACTCGGGCTGGCTGCATAGCTGTTGGTGCCCCCGCCCCCCGTGGCTTGGGTTGGTTTTGGTGTCCTTTGGAAGCGAACTTGTTTGAGATTAACACTGGGGACGGAGTGGGGTGCGCACCCCTCAACCCGGAGACCCGGGCACTGGACAGGACTCTGTCTCACCCCAGTGCGGGTGCCCAGCTCCGGGCGGGCGGCCTCGGCCCTTCTCCCTGTGTGGCCTGGACTCAGTCCCGCTGCGCCCTTGGCGAGTCGGGGAAGGAGGTGGCGGGCGAGGGTGCTCCGGACGAGGCCAGGCAGGGGGAGGCGAACCTGCGACTCGCCGGCCCGTGTCCCCCGCGTCTCCGGAGGCCCGGGGCGCGGGCACCTTCGGTTGAACGGAAGAGGAGCGGGGAGCGAGGGAGGCGGCAGTTTGTGTCTCGGGGCTCTTCCGCCCCTTCTCGCCTCCTCCTAAGACAGACAGACGCCACCCCACCTGGGGCCGAGCGGGAACTGTGGGACCGTGATTCGGTCCCCAGGTCCAGACGCCCGGCCTCGGGGGAGGACACGGTCCCAGCCCGCGTGGGCACCGCGTGGGACCGGGCACGGGGCTGCCAGGGCTGGGTCCCCTCTGGCCCCGGCCTGGGACACCGCGGGCCTGGGGCGGCGGGTGCGTGGCCCAGATGGGCACCCTGCCCCTCCTGAAATTCCCCAGGCGCCTTGACCCCCGCGTCCCCGCTTCCCGATCCCGCCCGGGACGCCAGGCGCGCAGCCCGGCTTCTCCTTATATCCGCGGAGGGCGGCGCCTGCCTGGCCCGGCGCGGCGGCGGGGCCTTTGAAGTCGGCGGTTGCTGCTTTCAACCTCTCTTTCTTCCCTCGCAGGCCCCTTTGTGTGACTAAATTTGGCAAGAATATGAATCCGAGCCAGCCTTTCCACGTGTGCTCCCAGCTCCCAGCTGAGGAGGCCAAGGGTTCTCTTCCGGGTAAGGAGACAGGGAGAAAGATCAAAGAGTGGGGGCTGGATCTGAAATGTGAATTGAAAATAAAAATCAAGCCTGGACACATGCCAGTTTCTAAAGCAGAACCAAGCCTCGCAGAGGCCGCGCTGCTGCTCTTGCTCCTTGTCCCTCCCTCTCCCTTTCTTTGGGAACCATCCTTGAGCACTTGGAATAAAATAAAGAGAACATAGGGAAACACTTAGTTTCTCCAGATTTTGTTTTGCAGTAATTTTATTAGGGAAAATATCTTGTTCATAATTACCGTTATGTGCAGCTGAATTTCTGCAGCCATAAATACTGTTTTATTTCAGGAGGCTTCACACTTTCTTCTGCCACCACATTTGGGAAAGGCTGGCAGGGCTGGACATGCCTGCCCACCTTCATGGAGCACACGGCTTTTTCTTCTTTTCTTTCCTGGTCAGGGTACAGGGCACTGCATAGTTTTCCTCCACAAAAGTCAGATTCTGGAAAATCACTGTTAATATCCTTTTTCATAGGGTACTTAAGCTCACAGTTGGTCTCTGAGATTTGAGATGCTCTCAGTCATGGAGTGTGGAGATCTTTTCTTGCACCCTCCTAGTAAGAAACCTTTCTGTCTTTATGCTGAGCAATCTGGAAGGCCCCTGCTTGCCTGCACTCACTGCCTGGGGGATGTCTCTGCAGAGGTGGCTTTGGGATAGAGTTGAAGCTAGCTCCGACCTTCCCTGTCACACCACAGGTGACCTCTGCCCAGCCAACCTCTCACAAACTCACTTGCCTCTCTGAAAAAGGGGTGAAATAATAAGCTACTCCCTGAAACAGTGCATGTATACTTTCGCACATATGTAAGGTGTTAGTCTGCTGCCCAAGATGTTTCTTCACAAGAAACTTGTTTATTGCAAAACCAAAAACTCCTAGAGCCCTGGGACCCTAAGCACAGGAGGAAATGGGGCCGGTGTCTCACTCACAAGTCCACAGCTGAGAACACCTCTGCATGTCGCGCTGTTGTGTGACAAGGGCCACCAAATCCCTGTGGCACTTGCTACCTCCACGTGGAGTGAGTGGAATGACACACAGACATTCCGAGGAGAAAGGGAGTACGCCTTGATTCTTATTAATGAATTTAAGGAAAAAGACACCGAGAAAAGAATATTTTTGCGAGGCATTTGACATGGTCGCAGTAGCCCTGAAAACACCCTGAGGAGTGTTAGTGCCCTGGCCATGTGGCTCAAGTCTTCCAAAGATGAGCAGTAAGAACTTGGGGGTGAGGGTGGCAGAGGTGGCCGAAAGGTGTCCAAGAGCTGTTCTGAGCGTTCTGTAAGTCCCACCAGAACCGTGTTTTAGAATAGAATGGGATGTGGGTATGGGCAGAGGTGTCTCCAGTTTGTGGCAGTTATGGCTGGGCTGGATGGGAAGTGACAGGGACACACAGCTTAGCTGAGTGACCTCTGCGTGTGACCTTTCCTAGCCTAAGGTGACCCTCCAATGGCATCACTTTCTGGGCACCGCTGGCAGCGTGGTCACCTCAATGTGACATGTGTACAGACCGACGAAAGCGGGGTGGGACGGGGCAGGGGACGCTGTGCAAGGGTCCAGCGGGCCCAGGGCTGCTTGGGCCCAGAACCCCAAGGTGGGCTCCTTCTGCGGCCTCCTTCGAGCACCAGCAGCCGGCCTGCCACCTGGCGAGTCTGGTCAAAGGGACCCTAGGCATTTTAGGAGGCAGCATTTGTTTCTAACTCAGCTTCCCCCAAATGTCCCAGATTAGGATTCAGTTCACCAAGCAACATTCTTCCCTTGCGCTTTTCTTTACCAATGGCAGCCTTTTTGAAATGTATTCTTGGCCAGAAGAGGAACATGACTAAGACCCCGAGGGTTCTATCTTGGGGCTTTTTTGTGGGGTGGCTATGAAGAGGCCCTGAAAATGCTCAGGAAAGACCTAGGGCCCTCTTCTGAAGAAAGTGGGCTCTAAGCATGGAGGCCTGGCTGAGAGATTGACCTGTTCCTACAAATCTCTTTCCTCAGCGGTACGGTAAGGGAGGTGTTTCTTGGATCCTGGTAAATCAATGCACCTCACAAAATGGAGGCGCCTTAGTTGTCTTTTTGGGCTTCCTGAGCTCTGTGGGCCCAGGCAGTCCCACATGGAGGCTGGAAGCCAGAGCCACCGCCGTCTGGCCCACAGGCAATGGCAGCACCGAGGGAGGAGGGAGCCATGGGGATGAGGCAGGACAAGGTCATCAGTCTCATTGTTTATCCAGTTCCTCGCAGCACAGATCTGTGTGAATTTCAGCGCCCGCGGCTGCAGCCTGCCTTTGATGTGTGTGATCTGTACATTTTAGTGCTCAGGGAAAGCGCCTGACTGACAGCACCGACATCCAATGCCCAGGAATCACGGCAACACCGGCTGGCCAAGCGTGGAGAGGACAATTTTCCAGTGAGTTTCATCAAAGTGAAGGAGCCGGCCGGGGGGCTAGGACAGAGCCTCCTCTCCCGGGAGCTGGCTTTTGGGGACCCTAGGACTGATGAGCATTTGCTTCTGTCTAAAGCTGGTGGCTGTTTTAAATCTTTATTTGCCTTTCAGGGGAGGGGCTCGCCCAATGTAAGGGAACATTTGACCTGAGGGTGCTTCTTTTTTAAAGCACTTAGTTCTATATGCAGAAAGACTCATCAGTGAAGTTATCTTCGCCAAGAATGCATTTACCCGGAACACAGCCGGTTTCTAGCTCTTTCCCTGGCTGCAGAGCTGTGCTTAGCTCAGAGTGAGCAACCAGGGGTGAATTTGGAGGACTGAGCATGGCAAGGCAAAGAGTTTAGGCTACAAAATTGTCATCTGGCTCAACAAAACGCTTTGGTTTTTTTTGACAAAAATAAGGCTGATTTGCTTTATCTGAATTTGACGTAATGGTGCTGCTGTCCCACAACGCCAATCCTGCTCTCAAGCCTCCTTCCCTGAGGTTGAACTGGCAGCAAACGAGGCAGGGGGATTAACTGTCATTCTAGGACATTCCACGGTCAGATAAACCTGCAGACTCCTTAGATGTATTCCGAGGCTTAAATTATAAAGATTATTTGGCCTTTGGTTTTCAAATTCTCTGGATAATTTTTTGGTTGTTTTGGTTTGCATTTTCAGAACAGAAGACCTGGAGCTAAAGCTCCAGCCCTCAGCCATTAGCTTTTCCTTCCCCACCTGTGGGAGCTCCCAGCTGGCCTTCACCTCCCCCTTGCTGGGTTCTATGGATGCCTCCTGTGCCAGGCAGCTATGCAGCACCGTGAGAAAATATAGGAGACGATGGACATGAAGGAGGGAAGGTTTATTCTGGCTTATGGCTTCAGGCGGTTTGGTCCATGGTCACGGGCCCCTCTGTTTCTGGGCTTGTGGAGAGGCAGAGCATCACAGCAGAAGGGCCTGGCAGAGGACAGCTGCTCACCTGATGGCAGCACAAAGCACAGAGGAGCAGAAAGGACAGGAGCAAGATACACCCTGCAGAGGCCCCCCCTGCTGATGTACTTCCTCCAACCTTCACCCTTTCCGGCATGGCTTCTGGGTTCCTGTTGGAGCTGGTTCTTGGCTTTCTCTTACTCATGGTTCACTGTGGCATTCCACCAGATCCACCTGTGTACACAGCCCATGTATGTGCACACATGCACAGACCCTTTAGTTCTGTACTTGTCCCCTCTGAGCAGAAACCCTGGCAGGGTAGATGGTCACAGTTTCACCCCTTGGCTTCATCCAGGTTTCTGTTCAGATCACACCTCCATTTCCCACGGTGTTACCTAAAAATCAGCCCTCTCCCTACCCTTCCGTCCTCAGTCCCCAATCTGGTCCCTCTCCCTTATCTTCCCTAGTCCATCTTTTCCCTCTCACTGCCTGCATATTACTGTGTATTTGTTTGCCTGCTTGTTTGCTTTCTGTCCCACAAATAGAGAGGTTCTTTGTTTTCTTGTATCCTTGCCACCTTCCATAGCTACTGGTGCATAGAAAATGAACTGGAAAGGCATGTGGGATGGTGAGTTAACCTAACCTTTAACACCCAATTTCCTCATCTGTAATACGTACTTTCCTTATGGAGGAGTACAGAAAACTGACACAAAGTTACATGGCAGAGTAGATGGTAACCAGAATTGTGTAGAGCAGCACTGCTCATAGAAATACAACACAAGTTCCATAATGTAATTTTAAATTCAAAAGCTACAAAGCCACAGATTAAATCAGTTTAGTTAATAATATAGTTAATTTAACACAAATATCCAAAATACGGTCATCCCTTGGTACCCATGAGGAATCACTTCCGGGACCCCTGAGGATACCAAAATCCGAGGACTCGAAAGTCCCCTATATAAAATTGTGCAACATTTGCACACGACCTACACACATCCTTACATACACTTTAATCTTTAGATGACTTGTAATCCATCATCTAAAGACTACATTGTACTACATTACTTATATTCCATGTAATATAATGTAATTGCTATGAAAATGGCTTTTCTGGTATATGTTTAGGGAATAAGAATAAAATATCTGTGCTTGTTTAATATAGATAGAATTTTTTTTAAATTTTGCTCCATGGCTGGGGATTTAGCTCAGTGGTTTTGCCGCCTGCCACACAAGCACAAGGACCCAAGTTTGATCCCCAGTACCAAAAAAAAATTTGCTCCATAGTTGGCAGAGTTCTTGGATATGGAAACAGAGGGCTGACTATATTACCATGTTAGCATGTAATCATTGTAAAAACGTCTTAATGAAAGATTTTACATTTTAAAAATATGAAGTCTTTGAAATCTGGTGCATGGTTCGCTTATAACACATCTGAGCTTGAACTGGCCCCATTCTGAGGCTCCAAGGCACATTCGCTAGAGGCGACCGTGTAGCTGCCGCTGCACTCAATCCACCCTTTAATGACAAGTTTTTGTCTGATTCATCTTTATAGGCTCCTTGCACACTTCTCTCAAAACAGTGGATGATCAAAGATGTATGAAAGAATATTAACACAGTATATCGCTATGTGCTATTTCTCATGACTCGCAACTCCGAGGGTGAAATAAGTGTGGGAACTACCCTGGGACTGTAACAACCGAGTAAAGTGTATTATAACAGTGCCTTTTTCGGGAGAGGTGTGTGATGAATACCATGGTTCGCTGTGTTCCCGAATTGGTTTTGAGTATTTCTTTTACATTCTAAATACCAGATTTACTACTGAACTCTAGGAACTACATAACTCAAAGATTCTCTGTATTATACATTCTAGGAAAACTTTCTCTTCCCCTGTAAATCTGCCATCTGGGGCGTGCACGATCAAAGGTTCCTCAGGAAATCTACAGCGCGGGGAACACCATTCCCTCTACAGACTTTGTTTGCAGGCTACTTCCTCAACCGTATCTTGGTACATGCAGGTCAGACAGTAGATCTGCTCAAGCCTGCGCCTGGAGTTTTTAGCAAAATACCTTCGTGAAGCTTAGCCGTACTCTTAGGCAAATGTCTCCTCGTTGCACAAGCCATTCCCCCCATTTCGGAGATCTAAATCCTCATGAATAAGAGAAAGGTGAACAACAGCAAGCAGGGCCATTTCCTGGAAGAAACGTCAGAGAATCTTCTGGTCAGAACCATATCCCAGACCACGGTGTGCTCTTCTGGTGGCAAAGCATCTCATGGGCGGAGTCCACAAGCACGGCCCCCTTCACTGTGGCTTTTAAAAGTGACCCATTGACCCTTTCACCAGAGGCATAGAGATTTAAGGATTCAGCTGACGCCATCGCCACAGCAAAGGCTGTTTAAAAGGAAAGGTTAACTGTGGTAACTGCTGCTGAAATTATTTTGCCAGCAAGAACACCAAAAGTATATTCAAAAGGCTCTCAGTGACATGTTCATAGAAGTGTAGTTTATGACTTTGAAAGGCCTGGCTGTTCAAACCATAGATTGATGAAATCAATTCTAATATAGCCACCCAGGGAATCACTGTGCAGCTATGAAAATGATGTATGATTATTTTCAATCCTATGAAAAAGTAGAGATGGTGCATAGTTAAATGAGAAAAGAACGAATATAATAAAAGAGAGAATACAATCTTGGTCTCATTTTTTAAAATCTTTCTGTACATATTATTTATTAGAACATGCTCACAGGGGCCTTGTCTGTCTTACCTCAGTGTCCCTGGTGTCTAGAAGGATTCCTGGCACAAAGTGGGACGACATTCATATCTATTATTATATCTAGAAAGACAGGCACTGAAATATTAGCAGTTTACCCCAAAGAATGGAGGCATGAGTGATTTTTATTTTCTTCTTTGTGCTTTTTAAAAAATCTGTATGCAATGAACCAACATTATTAAAGTAATAAAATATAATATGACCAAAATATTTAAAGAACAAAAGAGCTGATCCTAGGGAATTTTAGTAAGAACAACCACCACGAAAAATGTTAATAAATCACAGAGGGGAGGAGGAGGAGGGGGAAGCAGGGACAGTGTCATTGTCTCATAGCTGGGCCAATGTCAGGACCACCTGGTGGTCACGCAGAAGTTAATTCACGGGCTTCTCAGGGTGTATAGCAATCATCAAGATGGGCTTTTAAATGGTAAAGTAAAATTGTTTCATTAGCACTTATTCGCAGTACATAATCTTTACATTTCTTGTGTAGAGCTGGTGCATGTACATAACACACCCTTTCTTTCATCCCTTCCCTCTCCTACCTCCCTGCTTCTTCCATCTTTCGTTCCCTTCCCCTTTAAGAAAGATCTATCTCCCCACTTCCTATTATCTTTTATTTTGCTCTTTATGTATAATTTGGGTATTTCATACAAGAGAAACCATGGGATATTTAAGCCTGTGTGTCTGATTTATTTCACTTCGTTATTATGGTCTCGAAGTGCATCCATTTTCCTACAGATGACCCAAGTCTATCCTTCTTTATGGCAGAGTAGTACTCCATAGTATATAAATACCACATTTTCTTTAGCTATTCACCTGTTGATGGAAATATAGGCTGCTTCTAAGATTTAGCTATTATGAATTGCACTGCTGTCAACGGGTATGCATGTATCACTGCGGTATGATGTCTTTAATTCTTTAGGGAAGGTAAAATTCAACACAGAATGCATGGGTCTTCAGTGTATAATTCAATAAGCCTTGATAATTATCTGTATATATGAAACCATCACTCCACTCGGGATGCACAACATTTCAGTCACCCCACGATGTCCCCTGTGGAATCCACTCATTTGGAAGTCCCTCTTTCAGCTACACTTCGAGGTAATGTCATCAGCTGTTACTCCGCTGTCTTTTCACTGTGCTTTCGGATCTGCCCCTGAACTTTCTGGAAAGTTCTCTGTCCACCTGAAAACCTTGTCAGCATGGAGCGTGCCTTTCCAGAAAACGTGCTCAGGACGCTCTCCAGGAAGGCCAGAAACGGAACTTCGGCTTTGCAGTCTAAACGCTGACCAATTCGGTGCAATAAATGAAATTATGTCTGTGGTCCCCGTCAACACAGCATTCAGAAGAGACTGCCGTTGTTCCAGACGGGGAAAGTTTGGGGAGGAGTCTGGGGAGCCGCGATTTCCAGAGGGACCCGCACCCCGAGGCTCGCGCATGCGCCCAGCATGCCCCGCCATTTCCCGGGCCACCTCCGCTGTAGTCCACGCACCTGCGCAGTCGAACCCAGTAAATGGGCGCCTTCTGCCTTGGCATGAAATTGTACACATTGTGGGGGGAACAAAGAACATTTCCCGAATTTCTCTTATGAGAAATGTTTAAAAATGCAAACGAGACGTAATCTGACATTTCTTCCTTTATTGAGTAATGTCTCAATCTCAATCTCAATCTCCTCTCTCCCTAAATAAACCCTGACTTCCAGGAAAGGGAAGGCTAATCAACTTAAACCCAAGCTCAGAGGCCACGCCGGAATCCTCTGCTCCATACATAGGCCAGGTTTGTCACAAGGGGCCCTGGAACGAACCGAAGGGGGGTTGTGGCCTGGCTTCCTAGCTGCGCGTTAGTGCCTCTTGAGTGACTTCCTGCAGCCACAAGGCCTGCTGGGAGGGAGAGGAGTCCGGAAGAGCGACCAGAGGACGGCTCCAGGAGGGTGTGCGCAGCCCTCGCGTGGGGTGTGCGATCTCTTGATAAACGGTTTCTGCTGGTGTGCTCTGGAATTTCAGTGTGTCCCCTGGAAACGAGGGGAAACGAGGGGAAACAGAACCCTCAGGGAGGATGATTGGACGACCAAAGTGGTGAACTGCTGGCCAGAGAAGTCACCTACGTGGGACTCGCTGTTGAATGGTGGGTTAAAAAATAAGAAAAAATAAGTGAGCTGAAAATCAGGATTAAAAAAATATTAATTTCCATGAGGGACCTATTGGACAAGGAGCAATAATATGTTAAATTATAATCTTAGAAGTAAAGCAGGGTGGTGGTTTACATACTCTATTTTCTCCTGTCTCCTTGCTTTGCCTGTGAACAAAGATGGGTGCTTATTTTCCATGCAGGAGTCAATGATATGATCAATTATATCTATTATTTCAACAATAGCAGCAGCAAACATGGTCTTTAAATGGAAATCATTATCATTATATCTATTTATTTCTTGGCTACTAAAGGAAGGAAACTGTTGAAAATCAAATGGTACATTAGTTACTGCATTTCACTTACTACAGATGATTAAAAAAAACCTCTCTATTCTGTTTCACTTAATGCTTCAAGTAAATTACATTTTCTGCCTCTCACATTTGAATACAAAGCTGTTATCTTAGGGTTCCCAGCACTGTGGAAGAAACATTTCATGGAAATAGTTCTATTTCAACCATAATGTCTCTTTCCACTCCTTTTTTATTAAGAAAAAGAAAAAGGGAAAGCAATAATAATTTTATTTGGAGCCCAGGACTCTGATCTTGTGAATAATCTGCCTTCACTCCAGTTAATCAGGGGATGAGTGATATCCTATTTCCTCGTAATTTCTTCTAGACTCAGTGAGATGAAAGAAGAATCTATAATCAAATAAAAGTTGTATTGCAAACATTACAACTAATTTATATAGTTAAGAACTCAGGGTTGTATTCAGATCCGACCAGGAACATGATACAAGATTTAATTTAAAAGGAAAGAGAGAGCAATTTCTCTTTTTTTGTAAATTTTGGTAACTCAATTGTCACTGTGCCATGACTCAGTAACTACCCTGCCTGCTTCCCTGTGACACTGATAAAGTGACTTTGTGTCCACCCAGTGTGTTACACTGGGGAAAAGTAGGACCCTCTCCCCTACTCGGCTTTGAGATAATTTGAAAATACTGCTTACTCCTCCCTTTGTTCCTATAGTCTCTGTTTTCCTACTTTACAGCTCGGAGGTAGACCTGTGTACTTATGTATTAGAAGCCATTTACCTAACTGCATAGACCCCACCACACATATGTCCAGTTCTGTGTTACATGGATCCACTATTTTGATCCCATGAAAAGGAAAAGGAAAGTGGAGAGGGAGGCCAGTCATTCACTGATGTTAGGCAGGGCGGGGACCGTAGCTCAGTGGCACAGCACATCCTAGCATGTGCAAGGCCCTGGGTTCCAGCCCTGGCACCAAAGACGAATGCAAAGTACCCTACTACTGGGGAAAAAAAACTTTTAAAACTTAGGTTAATCAGTTAATTAAACCAAGAGGAGCTATTTTCAGCTATACTTCATTTTGCCAGGGCAGTCATTAGACATATTTTGAAGCTCCGAGCAGTACTGAAAGGACACAAGCACACATTCCTCTCCTCTTGCTCCCCGGAGCACACTCCAGATGTGTTTCTGACCCCGGCTCTCGGCCACAACTGGGAAATGTGACACTGCGTTCTCGCTCCCCTTATCTCACTGGTTCCTGGCACTTTGACCCGCTCGCTGATTACACTTTCTCCCTGGCTCCTGGGTGCCGCCGGCTTCTGGGTCTCTCCTGGGCCACCCCTTGCTTGTTCCTCCTCCTGTCTCGACCTCCGCGTGGTGGAGTGGTCCAGGGCTCAGTTTCTTGACTGATTCATTCCCTTGCTGGCCTCCTCCCGCCCCTCCACTGCCCACACACTGCACACCAGCAATCCCAGAGTCCTCTCTGCCAAGACCTTGCCCCTGATTTACAGCCTGACTCCTCCAGCTGCCCACAGACCTCTCCTCTTGGGTCTCTCTTCCGAGTCTGAGGCTCCGTGCATCCAAAACCCACTTTCTCCTCTTCCCTAAGCTTGCTCCTCAAGCAGCAGGGCAGTGGCTCCGGTTGCTCGGGTCAAAGCCTTCATGCCACCTTGACCCTCCCCTTCTTCTCCTCCTCACACCCCGTCCATCTGTAAGCACTTCACGCGCAAATGAAACCCACTCCGAGTCAGCTCACATCTCAGCTCTGCTGAGAGCGCCCTGCCAGTCATCACTGCCCAGTGGTCGACAGCCCTGAGATCCTCACTCTCAGGCCTTCCGGTTCTCTTTGCCTACCGTGCCCAGCCAAACAACTTTCCATACCGCTCCCCAAATCTCAGGTCCTTCCTTCCTCTGGGATGAGTGCACAGGGCATCTGCACTCTGTGTAGTAACCTTCCCCAGATCTCGCCATGGCCTCTTTATCTCCTGCACAGGTCTCCAAACACCTCTTGTTGGCCTGGTTCTAGTTATTTGAAATTACAGTCCTTCCTCAGTCATGGTGCTCCCTGTCCTCTTTTCCTGCCTGGTTTGTAGTACTTATCACCAGCTGGCATCCTGTAGGTTTTATTCATTTATTAACTGACTATCTCTCCCACCAGAATGTAATTAATTCCCTCCAGGTAAGAGTTTTTTTGCTATTTCCTTCACTGCTGTAAATCCAGCCTCCTGATTTAGCTGGAGTCCAATAAATGTTTGTTGAATGGGTATTTATAAAGATACATGCTCACAAATCAGCAGCAGGTGGTACCAAACACTTTATCCCTGTTAGAGTTGTGATCCCCCAAATAGATATAGCTTGATATTTGTAAATAATAAATTATATTCTAAATGAATCAGGGAAGCTGGTACTGGAAAGAATTTGAAGGTTTTTATAAGGGTAAGAATTCCTTTTTAAAGGTGAGTAATCAAAACCAGGCATGGCAGTGCATGCCTGTAATCTCAGCACTCAGGAGGCTGAGACAGGAGAATGGCTGTGACTTCCAGGCCACCCTGGGCTACATAGTGAGTTCAAGGCCAGCCTGAACTACATAGTGAAACCTTGTCTCAAAAAACAAAACAAACAAAAAAGAAGCAATCACATTTTCACTTGGCTATGTTGTCAACAAAGATTTTCAGGGTAATGACTTGCCTCTCTAGAGGAAAATCTTTTAGAAACTCGGACAGTCAGAGACATGGGGCTGTTACACAGTCATATTCATGGGCCTGGAACAGATGAAGTTCACCAGGCCCCTAAGGTTGGTGTTGAATCAGGCTCCTCCCCACTGAGAGCTTCTGGCCTTGCAGGTTTCTGGACAGGGGACCTTTAGCTTGGTGGTGCAGAGGATTGTTCTGAGTGACTTACAGGCCCAGCACCCAGTTCCTTCCACTCAACTGATGAGAGCCATCTCCCTTTCTCTTTCCGTCTCCGTGTAATCTCTGGAGCCAAGCTGGTCTGAAACTCTGGCCCCATCTTGTCACCCTCTGAGGCAGCCAGGAATGCTGGGAGTTAGTGTCTCATGGGCTCACAGCCATTGGTGTGGATGGACCCCAGCTCTCTTCTTTGAGGGCTGACTCCGAGCTGTGCTGGGCACTGCTCCCTGAGTGTCCACAGTGGGATTATGCTGCTGTTGCTCGGTGTAATGGCTGGCTTGGTAACTGTTATGGTTTATATCTAAAATGTCCCCCAAAAGTTGCATGTGTGCACAAGGTGAGTGGATCAGGCCTGTGTTGCATTCATCAGTTCATCCATGGATGGCTTCAGAGTTGACCATGCTGCTGAAAGTGGAACCTGCCTGGAAGAGCAAGTCACTGAGGAAATGATGTGACCTCTCTCTCTGCTTCCTTTCGACCTCGTAGCCAACAGCTATCCCCCATCAGGCCATTCTGCCATTTGTTTCTGGGTTGGAACCAGCAGACTACAAACTGAACCCATTGAAACCATGAGCCAAAAGAACTCTCCTTCAAGTTGTAGGTGTTGGGTATTTTGTCCCAGCAACAGGAAACTGACTAAGACAATAACTGATTTATTGGCTTTCTCCCTTTCCAACCTCGCTTCACAACTCCTGTATTTCTGTTTCCATGCTCGTCTTACCTTTCCAGTAAACACTTGCTGCTGAATCCTTGTCCATGTGTTGCTTCTGAGCAAATCCACGGGAAGACAAGACCCATAAATCTTGAACCAGATCAGAGGTTCTTTTTTTCTTTTTTTTTTTCGGTACTGGGGATCAAACTCGGATCCTTGCGCTTGCAAGGGCAGGCGGCAAAACCACTGAGCTAAATTCGTGGCCCAGATCTGTGGTTCTTAATCGTCCTTTGACCAGACAACTGGATCAGTTCTCAAGCTAGAAATCTTTGGTTTTTGAGGGAATCTTGCTAGAATTTCTAAGAAGTTTTTTCTTTCATTATATTTATTTTTTAGTTACTGTCTATATATTGTGATAATGATTTTCTATTTACTATAATGATATGCATGGATCTGTTTAAGTTTAATAAGTGAGTTGGCTGAAATAGAACCTTTATTAAATAATAGGCCTGGTGGTAGAGGAATCTGGCAAAAATCATAGACTCCAAAGGCTGAAGTTTGGGGCTCACCCTTCTGTGGGTTCCTGAGCTGCTCTGAGGACTCAGAGAATTTCAGGCCATGCTTTATTTGCTCTTGCCAAATGGCAAGTGGTGACATGCAGCAGCGGCCACATCCCTCACAAAGTTACAATCTTCTCTTCTGAATTTAAATATTGGAGCATAGCAAGTAACTGTATTTCATCTGTGTCTAAATGTTTCCCTCTGAAAGGCTGCACCCACCCGTTCCTTACCCCAGCACTCTTTTCTAGGAAAATAGCAGCTGACAATCATCTAAGCGCTCAGAAATACTCACTGTTGGCCCTGTATGGTGGGTTTGCCTTCCTGCCCCTTCCTAACAATATGCCTGCATGGTCCTGCACTGTCCCGTGTGGCTCCTCCCCGAGGACACAAAACATCAGCCCACTCAGATGCCCTGTTCCTGCACAGCATCTTCGGCTGCTGCACCTCCCTGAGTCCTCCTTGGCCTCTGACCTCACACTGCTCTCCATGTTCCTGCTCCCCCTCTGACTCTGCAGAAGGCACTGCTGTCTCTGCGTGTGTGTGTGCACTCGTGTGTGTGTGTGTGTCGTTCTGAGGCTTGAACCCAGGACCTGGGCTTGCTGACAAGCACTGTACCCTGAGCTCCGCACTCAGCCCCTCCTCAGCACAGCCTTCTTGGTTCTTCTGAGCACTGTTCTCTGCCTCATGGAAGTTCTCCCTGTCCACCTCCTGATGCTACGTTTCTCTCCTGAGCTTCAGATCTGGAACCCCTTCTCCTGCAGGTCCCACGGCCAAACTCCTCATGTTTCAAACTACACTTCCACTTCCCCCACCAGCCGTGGGACCTTCCTTCTGTGTTTCCAATCTCCGTAACAGAGCCCAAATCGGGTCCTCACTCTTGACTGCCTCCTCCCTCACCACACCTCTGACACGAGCCCCATGTCTCTCCCGATGGCCTCCGTGCAGACTGTCCTCGAACCTGGGGAGGCTCCCTGCTTTCAGTCCCATCCAAGATGTGTTCAAAATGGATAGTATATGTTTAGATTAAAAAAAATCATTGTACTAAAAGACAAATTGCTATGCACCCACTTCAGAATCCTCCCCCTGGCTTTGAACACACTGATCCCATCGCTCTTGCCTGAGGGTCTTTACTCAGCTCTGGAGTCCTCTTTCCTGAGGGTCTTTACAAGGTGTGATCATATCTATGGTCACTGGTGACTGCTGCTGCGTGTACCATCATCAGAAAGGCAGCTTGTAAAAATGTCTTGCTGTGACCTCATCCACCTTGTTCACTGGATCTGGCACTGTGTGACTCTGATTCTCCCCAAAGTCAAAGTGACCAGGAAAGGTCAATGTTTTGCATTCATTCAGGACATCGAGGCAGCCAGGACAGCACAACTAAAGACCCTCAGGAAAGAGGACTCCAGAGCTGCCGCAGGAAGTGACAAGAACAGGAAGATAAGTGTGTTTGACTTGAGGGGGAGGATTTTGAGGGGGATAAATAGTGACGTAGTCCCTCCTATAATATATTAAAACATTTTAACTTTTCACTGTACTTTTTGATCACACCTTCTATCCATGCCCAAAGAGATTTTTTTTTTTTTTGGTACAAGGTATCAAACTTGGGATCTTGCACTTGCGAGGCAGGCAGCAGAACCACTAAGCTAAATCCCCAGCCCTCTAGGGATTTTTTTTTTTAGCATACAAAATCTGTGGCATTTTCTTATTTACAATACTCTTCAATGCAAAGTTCAGAAGGATGACTATGCAACCCTTATTTCTAGGGAACAGGGCAAGATCACATACTTTTTTTAAAATCTCTGCACTTCTATAACCAGTTGGTTTTTCCTTAACAATGAACATATTTACTCTTAAAATTAAAATGAACAAAGATGAAGATTATCGAAGGGGTCAATGTATGCAGTATTGAAATGTCATAGAGTATCCCATACATATCTACCATTATTATATGTAAATTGAAAATTTTAGAAATGCTGGGTGTGGTGGCATCTACCTGTGAGCCCAGCACCCAGGAGGCTGAGTGAGGCAAGAGGATTTCAAGTTTGCAGCTAGCTTGGACTATATGGTGAGACCTTGACTCAAAAGACAAAACCTTTGCCGATCAAAGGGCAACACACTGAATGACAAGCTCTTCTCCCCCTTCTTGCTGGCCAGAAGTCACTGAGCTGATTCTCTCACTGGATGGCCCATACCTGGCCCAGGCTTACTCTGCTTTCCCTTTGCCGCCTCTGTTCCCCCTTCCCAGCATCCCCTGGAATGCTCTTCAGTCTCCACCGTTCATTTGCCCACATTTGAACATTCTTCACTGCTCAGCCGGCCTCGCCTCTTCCGGGAAGGACTTGTCCCACCCCTAAGGCAGTGGAGCAGTTGTCTTTTTTGTCCCAGCCCCGCAGCTTCTCACTGGAGAAGTCGAGCCAGTGCACTCCTGGGTGTGGTGTGTGTGTTCTCTACATTTCCTGTACCTCCAGGTCCCTTGACTCAGTCAGTATTCAAAACACAGCAAAACAAACCCAACACGTGTCCTTTGCCTACCCTCGCCCCACTTCCTGTATGATCCTGGGTGTGGCCTCAGGCTGGGGAGGGGAGGCAAGCTGTTGAGTGTCTCTACCTCCCCGAAATGGAAATTGAGGCCCAGATCTAGGCCAGAGGTCACACTGATGCTTGTGGGAGAGCTAGGACTTAGATCCTGTGCCCTGCATGGCCTCTAGTGCAGGCCACCGATGCCCGGGACTGTCTTTCAGCTGCCTCCTGAGCAGCTGCTGGCACGGTGCGGCTCCGTACCCCACACCGATCTCCCATGCTCAAGAGCTATCCCCACGACAGCCTTGTCACTGGGCAAGGCACGGGGGAGACAGCTCTGGCCAGGATTCCACCCAGGGGAGCACAGAAGCAGGAGCCAGGCCGGCAGGGGGCAGGAGCTGCAGCTGCCTGGGGGACTCTCCCAGGGCAGTGCAGGGCAGGGTGGCATGCGGTGCCCAGGCCGGATGAGGTTCGGCGGGCCTCAGGGCCCTTGATGGGTTCACTCTGAAAGTTCACACTCCAGTCCTCAGGGCACAAATGCCCACCTAGAGTCCAGCTTGGAGCGGGGCCGGCACCATGGCTGCATCGCTCCTCCAGCCCTCAGAGACCCCAGCCCAGGGAGGTCTCCCCAGGACAAACCCCAGCCGCCCCACGCCAGAGCCAAGTGTGTCCTGCTGCTGCGGGCGGGGGTGGGGGGCCCCTCAAATGTCTGCACCGGGCTGGCCGGGCTCAGGGAGCCGGCAGGTTGCTGTTGGGAAGTGGAATGCTTCCTGTTGAACAAACAGCAGGACTTTGGCCTATGCAGCATTTGGGCCACTTTGATCTAAAATGTTTAGTAGACAAAGGATGGATATTTGTTGTTTTTATGAACACTGTTTTATATAAAACCAATTTGGGGGAGTGGGAAGGAATAAATATTTGCGACAGCAAACATTTAAATGCCAGGAGTTCATTTACTTGGCTACCTTGATTTACAATGGTAACATTTGGGTGGAGAGTTGAAAAGCAGGAGCACTCTTTTGTTCTTGTTTTATTTAGAATTTCTAAAGTCTAAAGGAATGTTTTGATTGCAAGTACATTAAGTAGTGAAAAAAAAAAACCCCTAGTACTTAAATGCCATTGTAGAAGCTTAAACTTTGGCCATTAAATGAGCAAAAAATATTCTAGCTGATTTCTTTGGAATCTTTTTCTAATTTTCTTTCCTTCTTAACTTCCAAATCCAAATTTGCTGTCACAAGAAAAAAAAAGAGGGGGAAAGGAGTGTTAAAAAGGGGGAAAGAGTTGCAAGAAGCCGAAGTGCCAGGTGAGTGGACAGGATGTCGGGAGGGAGGCGGATGTGGCCACTGTGACCGCGCTGCTATCTGGGGCGGTGGAGACAGGGCGTCCCACAGACCCGGGTTTACGAGGATGACTCAGAGTTCACCCAACCTCGGCCCTTCGCCTGCGTGGATCCGGCCTGGATGGATGACTAAGCAGCGAGCAGCTCTGGAGGCTTAGGAGCCCCAAATCCTCAAATCGCCCGAGCTGCGGTGAGGCTGGACAGGGTCACCCAGAGAGAGCTCAGCCCATAGGCTTAGGTGGCCCAGACGCCCTGCTGATGTCCAACATGCCATTCGCCTCGATCAGAAGTTATTTTCAGGAAAAAAAACTCGCCTACCTCTGGGACTTCGCCCACGCCAAAAACCGTCCTGCAATTTTAAGATACTCCACAGTTTCATCACCCCCAGTGTTCAAAGGGAAGAAGAAACCCCCGCCGCTCAGGGTTCCAGGATCCCTTGTTTTATCTCCAATTTGATTTTCCCTCTGCTTTATTTGTTTCCCATCATGATCAGGGCAGAGTGGGGTAGCCATGGCGATGCTCGGGCCTGCACTCTGGGCAAGAGGAAGATGACATCAAAGAACCTAGAGATGGAGCACATTTACTTTTCTGATTCAAATTACTTTGTTTGGAGAAGAGTAAACACAATTACCTTAACAACTGAGCTGGGAGGCTTTGAGGGTTTAATGCTGCATTGTTTTCCTGGGGAAGAGGGTGGAGAGGCTTGGATCAGGCAAAGGGGCCTGAAGAACCAGGTGGTTTTATTTGTTTTCACTGTCTTTCCTTCTCTGAAAGGGGTCTGGGTAGTTACAGGGCACTGCATTAAGTTTCTTTAAAAAATTACCTCCCTTAGTTTTCCTTACTTAAAATGGAATCAATGTTCATTATATATAAAGACCCCAAAGAAAACTTAAAGAATCTCATCACTAATATTCCTCAGTTTGTCTCCCACTCCTAGCATTTCCCTATTCCCAGAGCTCAAGAGGCTGAGGCAGGAGGATCGCTGAGTTCAAGGCCAGCCTGGGCTGCATAGCGAGCCCTTGCCTCAAAAACCAAACTGAACGAAACCAAACCAAACCAAGCCAAACACAGATTTTATATCCATTTATAAATATGCACACCCCAGAGAGGTGGCATACCTATCATTGCTTTTGTGACTTCGTGGTCTACAAGCCTTTCTCTCCCGGCCCCTATAGAGCTGCTTCTCTCTACATTCCATGACATGGATCCCTGCCTCCTAGTTCATTTAACCTGTCCGCTGTTCATGGATACTTGGGCAGTTTTTAATCTCTTGCTATCACCAGGGCTGTCGCGATGAGTACGCTTGTGTTTGTCTGATTTTGTAACCGTGTGCATTGGCTGCGGGATAAACCGCAGTTGGAGCTGCTAGTTCAGAAGGGGTGGGCATTTGTGTTGCGACTGCAGCTGTATCACCAGATGGTTTTCCGTAAAGATCACCCCCAGTTAGACTCCCACAGCCCCACAGTGAGAGTGCTTGTCTCTGCACACCTTTGACACCACGGTGTGGCAGACTTCTGAAATCCTGCCTTGATGTTCTGTAATATATTCTCCCTTGAGCAAGAATGAGCATCTTCATATAGGTGCAAAGAGCGTTCTGTGCTTCCTGTTCTGTGAATTGCCCATTTTTCTATTGGATTATTATTCTTTCCCTTACTGACTGATCAAAGCTCTTCATATGTCAATATGCTAAGGTTTTTTCCTGAGTTATGAATCAGAAGTACATGTGCCTGTTTGCTGCTTGTATTTTACTTTGTTTAGTTTTTCTTCCACACAGAAAGTTTTTATTTTCTTGTACAGAATTTAAACATATATTTATCTGTTTGACTTAAGGGTTTTACTTATACTTAGGAGACTTTTCCCAAAATAGATTATTAAAATCTTTCCATGTTTTTATCTACTGTGTGTGTGGATTCATGTTTAATCCATATCACCCCCTGAAATACCACTTAGTGAATAATACATCTTTTCATTAATGCTTTGAGGACTCTATTATATATTAAATGACCTTGAGTTTAGGTCTATTCCTGAACATCTTATTTTATTCCATTGGTAAGTTTGTTTAGTCATCCACTAGAACAACTTTGTTTTTAAAACTATATTTTTGTGTATTTTAACACATGCCAGAACTTAGTCTTCCTGTTACTCTTCTTTTTCCAAAATTTCATGATTATTTTTGCATATAGATGTTGAAATTGGCTTGTCTAATTCTTCTACAAAAATACTTTTAGCCTGCTTGTCAGAAACTTGTTAAATTTACACATTGATATAGGGAAGATTGACATTTTAAGATGTCAAATCATTATGCGAGAACATGTTTTTGGAGGTTTTTTTTTTTTTTTGCTACTTAGAGAAATTGTTCTTTTTTGTCTAGTGTTAGATTCTCTTAATACTCATCCTAGCAAGGAGAATCCGCCCTAACGAGCAGACGAAGGATGAGCTCCCTGGAGAGTTATTCAGACACAGCGAGGTTTGGGCCTCACTGAGGTAGAATTCTAATCTTTGAGAATCGTTTTTCTGTGTATTTAAATATACACAATGATTTTATAGCTGTGTAACAATATTAGTACATATAAAAATATTTGCAAAATTATCTTGCTTGATTTTCCTCTGTGGATATAAGGCTAACAAGATGGTTTTCTAACCTCTAGCATCTCTTCTCTTTCTCTTCCTCTCTCTCTCTCTCTCTCTCTCACACACACACACACACACACACACACACACACACACATGCAGAGTGATCAAAAATATGGTGAATGCTTAAATTTTTAGGAATGTATTACAGTGGAAGGCCAGGGATTTAGCTCAGTGGTTCTACCGCCTGCCTTGCAAGCACAAGGTCCCAAGTTCAATCCCTGGTACCAAAAAAAAAAAAAGTATTACAGTGGAAGACACATTACCATGAATCCCCACTTAAAATACTCCCCCTTGCTTTAAACACATTTCATTCTTGCTGCTTTCAGAAGCAGCTCTGGAAATCCTTTATGTGGTGTGATCAAAACATGTGGCGAATGCAGATGCCAAATGCCATCTAACAGAAAGGCAGCTCACCAAACATGGTCCTGTGTCCTCTCCCTTATTCACAGGACCTGGCACCATGCAACTCTGGCTCCTATGACCCTGAAAGGTAAAGGTTTTGAATCAATTCAGGTTATCGAGGCAGCTCAGATAATACAACTAAAAACCCTCACAAAAGAGGACTCCAGAGCTGCTTTGATAAGTGGCAAGAACACGGGGATAAGTGGCAGTGAGTCTTTACTGCGATATATTTTTTATTTAAATATACAACATATTTTGTGATCACTTCACCTGTATAGACACATACTACATATATCACACACACATACACACCTAGATTTATACATTTTAACTTTTAAAACCAAATATTTTATTTTGAAATAACTTTATATGTTCAAAAAGTTCTAAAGATAATACACTTGACCCTTGAACAGCACGAGGTCTGGGGTGTCAATCCTCTAAGCGGCTGAAAAGTCATGTATAACATTGTTTTTCCTTTTAAAAAATTTTAGTTTATTAGTATGTTCATGTAGGACATAACATTTGCTTCCGGTGGGAAGTTGATCCATGCGTATAACATTTTTCAGCTCCTTTTTCACCCTTTCCTGTCCCTCCCTACTTCTCTCGTCATCTTTTGATTCCTGTAAAACTTAACTACGAATATCCTGATGTCAACGGGAGCCCTTATGGATAATAAGAATAGTGATTAACATGTATTTTGTATGTTACATGTATCATACTCGGGAAACTCCTCCTTATCGTGCTATGCAATTTGCTGAGAAGGAGCTGCCCGCGTGCAGAGTGAGCACCACGCGGCATTTTGAGCGGACTCTTGTGGCAGCTGAGCTCACCACATGGCCACAGGAGGTGACAATTATCACCTCGGGACAGTGTGGAGCAAGGGTGACCTACGATTCAGCAGTGTGGCTTTACCTTGGTTTACGTTTCTGTCGACTGGGAGTGCACCGTTACAATCTGTGCTTGTATGCATGCATTTTATAAATGTTTACTTTTTAAAATAATAGATTCATGTGTATTTTAGATAAAATTGGCTTAGCTGCATGTACTTTATGCATCCTTGACATAAGTAACTTTATCAAATTTTGATTTCTGGGGCCAGGGATTTAGCTCAGTGGTTCCGCCGCCTACCCTGCAACCGCAAGGACCTGAGTTCGATCCCCAGTACCCCCGCCCCCCTCAAAAAAATTGATTTCTGTAGGGTGCACAACTTGGGTGCAAACTTTCCAAACTGTCAGACCCTTACCCCCGGAGTAAAAAGCTGCATATCTTAGGCCCCTCTGGTCCAAATTTGTGCTGTTCCAGGGCCAGCTGTGCAGGGTTCCTGTGCCCCTTTGCCCTGCCCGCCCCACAGCTATTATTTCACAGAACCACTGTGTCTCTGTCATGCTGAGAAGTCAGCGGCAGGTTGTCGCTGTGAGCCGCACTGCAGACGTGATTCAGGCCTCCCTCGCCCTTCTGTCCGTGTGGTTCCTCTGTCCCAGGATCCGTCAGGTACCACTCTGCTTTCGTAGTTTCGCATCTTGATGAGCCTAGGGGTGGAGGCAGCAGCCACCTTGCTCTTCCCCCTCTGGGGCTGACCACAGTGTCCCTGTCCCTCAGGGCTGAAGAAAACCCCGCTGACCACAGAATGAGACCAGGTGACAATATGACCCAGGCCTTCCGGTGTTGCACTGTCCCTCCAGTCTCAGTGTGCGTGCGTGCGTGTGTGTGTGTGTGTGTGTGGGTGCAGGACAGGTGAACATGCCTGTGCCTTTAGGACGTCCATTCTCCAGTGCTGTTGATGAGGTTGTCATGAGTTTTCTGATGGAGCCACAGTAAAGCCAGTCACCACATTGATTCCAATCATTGCTAAGTTAACACCTGGTTCTCCTCTGTCCCGGCCACATTTGCCCACTCTGCCAGGACCAGCTGTCCGGTGGGCTTCCGCGTTAAAAGTGGGGATCTTACAAGTCTGGGTTTGACTCCTGGCTCACAGGCCTCTCTGCAAACCTGGGCTGGCGGCTGAGAGGCTGGGCTTTGTGTCCCCTCTGCAGAACAGAGCATGGACAGACACTTCCAGAGGCGACTGGTGCCCAGCCCCAGCACAGTGCAGACTTCTGAGCACAGTGGGTAGCACACACCCCCTCCTCCACTGTCCGCTTCTCGGGTGAGCTTTGTGTGTGACAGCTCCGAAGGCAGCTGCACTGAGTCTGTGCTTCGGAGAACAAGTCTAGAAGGCAGTTCGGGTGATGGCCCTCCAGCAGGGTCCATGCCCATCTGCCTCCCTCTTTCCGCAGGTTGCTGTCGTCTGTCCCGCAGCTGTTTTCTCTCATGGGCTGCAGGGCACAGAGGGGAGGAGTGGCTGCCCTGCTCCACGGTGGCCCTGTGGGTGGCCCTGTGTGCTTGGGTGGCTGCCCAGGGGCCCTGGCCAGGAGGCTGGGTGGCCACTCCAGGTGGCTGGGGCCTTCAGAGGACTCAGCTCAGGGTAACTGCGTCCTTCTGGATGCTGCTGCAGGGAAATTTCTCATTCAGCTCAAGGCATTTGGGCCAGGCAGTCTGAGGGGAGAGTGGGTGAATGAGCTCCGGTGTGTCCTGCAGGCAGCGTGAGCCAGAGGGAGAGATGCCAGCTCGGGTGTTTCTGGGAGATTGACTCTAATTAACATTTTTTCAGTCAATACCATTATCTCTGCAAAGCTTGACACCTTTGCAATATGGAAATGGGTGTTCCTGGCTTTGCAGGCATCTTAGCACACACATTTCTTACCTGGGGGTGCTACTGATGACTTCTTCCTAATCTTCTTTTTTTCTCTTGTGGTTAGAAAATCCTACACTTCCTGTGTCGCTATGTACAGATACTTTCAAAGCTGTAATAGTATTTCAAGTTCCAAGTGGAAAATTCTGAATGAGGAAACTTTTGCAGCTCTCCTCTCCCCTGACGTTGCCCTTCCCAATATTTGGAAATATCTCCTGGGGGATGCACAGCCTCTCTCGGGCCTACACAGTTGAAGAATCACCCCACGCCCCTTGATGAACGGTCGCCCACCTGCATACTGCTAAACATGCCCTGCTCTGTCTCTGGCAGGACAGAAGGCTGGAAAGGCTGATTTGTATATTTTCTTTCTTTTTTTTTGTTATTCATCTGTGTTTGCAGGGCATAATCATGTTTAGGGAGTCGGAGCATGCTCGCAGCACATCTTCATTTTTGTGTAACCCCCCCGCCCCACTCCTTCCAACTCTTGATCCCATTCCCATTTGCAAAAGCTCTATTTTCATCCTTTTCCTCTTCAATTCTGTTTTCCATTCCTTATTCTTTCATTCCCTCCCTCCCCTTTGTTCCCCCATCCATTTGAAAACAATCTTCCTACTTCTATTTTGTCCTCTCTCTCTCTCTCTCTCTCTCTCTCTATATATATATATATAAAGTTTCTTAGAGAAACCATGCTATATTTAAGATTGGTGTCTGACTTATTTCACTTGACGTTATGGTCTCGAGGTACATCTACTTACCTATGAATCCCTCAAGCTTATCCTTCTTTATGGCAGATTAATACGCTATTGTGTATAAATACCACATTTTAAAAATCCATTCCTCTGTTGGTGGATATATAGGCCATTTCCAAAATTTAGCTATCATGGATTGTTCTGCTATAAACATAGATGGGCATGGCTCACTGTAATATGATGACTTTAACTTTTTCGGGAAGATACCTAGAAGGGGAACAGCTGGGTCAAATGCAATTTCTAGTTTTAGATTCTGAGAAATCTCCACATTGATTTCCATGGTGATTGTGCTTGTCTACACTCCCACCAGCAATGTGGAAAGACCCCTTCCCCCACACCCTTGCCAGCATCTGTTATCTGACTTGTAAATGCTGGCCACTCCTCCTGGAGCAAGGCGGAATCTCAGTGTAGTTTTAATTTGCATTTCTCTAACAGCCAGAGATGTTAAACACTTTTTTCACATATTTATTGGCCAAAAAGGTTGATTTTGAGGCCACTGTGTCCCCGTAGAACAGAGGGGAAACTTGTTCTCCGTATGGTGTATTTAATGTAAGAGGCCGTTGGACATGTTTGCTGCTTACCCTGAAGCATCCCGGGTGTGGATACAAACTAATGACAGACTACGGGGAAGAAAGGAAGGGGCCTCAAGCACACGCACCCCACAGTGCTTTCTGTGGCTTCTCCCAGCGGGGCTGTTGAGGGAAGCCCTGGACTGAGCAGAGCAGGATAAGGCGAAGTTTCCAGGAGAAGAGCTGCAGACTATCAGAGCGAGCTGATTCCACCCAGATGCTGGACTTTACCCATGAGGATGGAGCCAAGTGTTCCGTGCTTTCCACGAGCAGTTTACTGCGCTCACAGAAAAGCAGTAGAGCCTCAGACTGCCTTACCAACCCGATTGCTTGCTCCTCTTCTCTTAACAAAAATAGCCCACTAAGCAAATGCAATTACAAAGGCTGCTGTGCGCCCCCCAAGAAATCCCGATGCTCTTGTGTGTCAACTCCTACCCATCAGACGTGCTTTATCTAGTGTAATAAGTGCCAGTTTGCTGATGCCATTGAATGAAAATGTATCAGACTTCCACTTAGCAAAGTGCCTTCCTCCCCTCAGTATTTATTTATTTATTTATTTGGTACGGGGGATCGAACTCTGGCCCTTGCACTTGCGCAGCAGGCATCTGCTCAGTTTTTCAAAGCCAGAATTTTGCTGGGAGTTCTGCCTTCCTGGGTTCATTTATATCTTACAAACACGTGGACTCATGAATTCATCCTGTCTGCCGCTCGTGGCTGCTGGTGTCTGTGGCGGAATGCAGTTGCTCTTTGCTGTGTCACTGGGGCCTGGGAGGAGGGGGATGGGCACTCATTCCCCAGCCCCCTGCTGGCGGCTGGGGACCTCAGTGATCCCCAGTGCTGGGCTTCAGGGAGCAGCAGCCGCATCCTTCCCGCGGGTCCTTGCACTGCACAGGGTGCACCACCGGGGCAGGGTCCTCTCGGCAATGGCAGTCGTGGTCACCTACAGGACTCTCAGCGCCCGATGGCTGTGACTTGCAGGTGTGATGCAGAGCCTGCCCAGAGCCTGTGCTACTCACTAGGCAGGGACACTCTTGGTGTTGGCTGTGGAGGGTGGAGGAGGTTGGGGGAGGCACTCTAGGGTGCAGTGGAGGCCAGACTGGGCTGGTGTGGGCTGGGAAGGGCCTGCGGGACTCTGGCCACTTTTAAAAAATAAAATAAGATTTGATAACATTTTAACTGTAATAGGGCCCATCCTCATTTCTCTTCCTTTTTTTGGTTTTGTTTTGTGTTACTGGAGACAGAGTCTGGCCTCCAACTCATGGGGATCCTCTTGCCTCAGCCTCCCAAGTGCTGGGATGATAGGCATGCACCACCACGTCCGGCCGTTTCTCTTCTTTTGATTTGGAAGGCAGTTCCATCGAATTACTTTTGACATCTCCTGATAGGATCATACAATTTTTAATTGATTGATTTCTTTATGAGTTGTTAATTAACTGAAATACATCTTCTTTGTTTTTTCCGTACTGGTGATTGAACCCAGGGCCTCCTGCATGCTGGACAAGGGCTCTCCCCCTGAGCTCCAACCCCCACTCACAACAGCGTGAGCTTGTTTTCTCATGGAAGAGGTGTTGAACTAGGGTGTGCTCAGCCTCATATCCAGGGGCAACATCTTACCATTCCGTGCCACCCTAAGGCCTCCCACCTCCCTGAACCTCACGTGTGGCTGACATTGTAGTCCTCGCGCTGCCTGTCCCGTGGCTTCATTTCCAGAAGGGGAAGAGGTTGCCAAGCACTGACAGAAATCCAGTGGCCCCTAGTCTTCACCGGGCTGCTTAGCACAGCAGGAAAACTTCCATTCTGGAACCCTAAAACAACTTTTCCAAAGAAAAAATTATAGGAAACAACAGTCGAACTATTAAGCGATATTAATAAAAATAAGCAATAAATTACTTTGTTGATCTATATTTGATGAATAATGTAAGGAGCTGGGTGTGGTGGCACATGCTTGTAATCCCATCACTCTGGGAGGCTGAGGCAGGAGGATTGTAAGTTCAAGTTCAGCCTGAACAATTTAAGACTTAGAAGGACCCTGTCTCAAAATAAAGGGCTGGGGATGCAGCTCCATTGCCACTACTATGAGCATAGCAAACAACCAAATAAATAAGTGAGGCTTAGCATGGTCCTTGTAGATTGCAAATAATACACAATCACTAGCTGTCATTTGCTGTCACTATTCTCTTTGCAGAGATGGGAGATCAAACCCACTGGCCCTTCCATCTGCCCCAGGTGGCTCTGCTTCCCCGGCATCTCTCAAGAGCCAGGCTCTCCTTTCACTTTAGTTCTTGGGCTGTTCACACCCCAGGGCCCCAGTGCGAGTTGCCTGCTTCAGCATTGGGTCTGCCCCAAAGACACAGCGTCCCTTCGGACACCTAACAGAGTCCTTTCTCTGCAGACCCCAGTCCTGTAAATGTACTCACTTACTGAAACCTGCACACACCCTCAAATCTGCCTTTGGGTGCCCCCACTCATTCACTCATTTCTAGACCCAGGGCACAAAGTGAAAACCCACGTTTCCCAGCCAAGATCGGACAAGATGAGCTTTTCCCTAAAGCTCTCAGATCTGAAGCTGGTGTCTTTTTTGGCAATCAAGTTAGTGCTTTTTTTTTTTTTGCCTTTTAATGCTTTTTTTATGGGCAATTCACTGCAGGCCACAGCTTCCAAGCCCTGTGCTGTCTCGATTCCCATGCACACGGAGCCTGTGTTTGCCTGAAGGAGAAGTGCATGTGTCCACTAAGCTTTGCCCGGGTGTGAGTTACCCCACTGTTGCTGACCAGGAGCTCAGTGCTCCCAAACCAACAACCCCGTGAACAAGGGGCCTCTGTACAGCAGCACCCACAACACAAGGCGGTGCATGGATCTGGTGATAGACTGGTCGCTTGGTGTTTCCCAGGAAACAGGGTTCACAACTCTGCATTCCCGGTAACTTTATAGAACACAACGCCCTCAGCTAATAAGGGTCAGTATTCAAGAGCCAGTGCACGCCTGTAATCCCAGCACTGAGGGAGGATGAGGCAGGAGGATCGAAAATTTGAGTGCTGCCCGGGCAACTTAGAGAGACCCTGTCTCCAAAAAGGAAAATAAAAAACCCCAGTTGTATTCTAGTCCTGAGGTTGATCCCTAGTGCCACAGAAAGAAAAACAGAGTTCTGTGGTCTAGGTCTACTTGTGACTTTAAACCGTGACTACCTGTGTCACCTCCCCACTCAAACATGTGGTCCCCTGCGTGTTACTTGAGCACGAAACAACAAGTATTCAGATCCCCATGACACCCACTTGTGTTGTCTCTCCTTGAGGTTGTCTAGGAGATACTCTTTGTTTTGTTTGTTTTTAAGACAGGGTCTTGCTGTGTTGTCCAGGTTGGTCTTGAACTTATGGGCTCAAGTGATCCTCCTGCCTCAGCCTCCTGAGTAGACAGGCCTACAGGTGCATGCCACCTCACTTGGCTTTCGACTTTCATTCTTTAGCTTCACGTTATATGTTGTATGTTTAGTTTCATCATCACAAAAACACTGGCTCGTATTAGGAAATACTGAATATAGTTTTTAGGGAGAAAAAATTGTACCCTGATTAATCAGTGAGATTACAGATTCCTCTGTGACAAAGGAAAACATTTTATTAAAGATAAAAATTCTTTCCATGAAGGTCTACCATGTCCTAAGAACTGCACCATGTCCTAAGCGTCACATAGACATTATTTTATTGTATCCTTATACACTCCAGGGTAGGTTTTATTATCTTCAGAAGTGAATAGTGCTGGCTGGCCCTGAACTCATGGCGATCCTCCTGCCTCAGCATCCTGAGGGCTGGGATAACAGGTGTTTGCCACGTGGCCTGGCTTCTTTCTTTCTTTTTCAAATCTGATTTTTATCAGTATGTTTCTGTGATACATAATTGCACTCAAAGCCACTTTCTTTCCCCACTTTCCCTGCTCCTTCAGCTTCTGGTCCTAACACTAACTGTGCTCTGACCTTTGGACTTTCCTTTCATTTCTCTGGCCCGGATGTCTTCTGCTGTGGATCGAAGGCTGGGACTTTATGCGGCTCACCCTGCTGTGCTGTGGTAGCTTTGGCAGAGGATTCGACTAGAACGATGGTTAAACTCGTCCCTAAAACGCCTCTCTATTTTGAGTTATCTTTTGATTTCCTTTCCTGATCCTCCATAAGCCTTAACAAAATATAAACTCGCCTGTCGGTTACAGATGACTTAGTCTCAAAATGATAGATGTTGGTTTCTCTCCCCTCCCAGATCATGGCTGAATTTCTGAAGGGAAGTAAAGAGAACCCGCTGGGGCACTGTCTCAGCCGAAAGGCTGAGCTTGGAGGGTGGAGGACGGGGTGGGGTGGGGGGGCACTTTGTGCATTTCTGTTTGTGTCGCTGGTAAAATCCCATTAGTGGCAATTCTGTCTGCGCACAGAAAGCGAGATGTTATTTCATTGTTCGGGGAAGATTGCTCGAGCGTTGCTGGGCCTCTCCGGTGCACAAGGAGCCAGCAGGAGGCCGGCAGTTTTGTCCCTGTGTCTGGCCGGCGCTAATCCCGCATCTAAGTGGATGGTGTGTTGTGCCTCCCCCGGAGAACCCCGCAGCAGCCTTCTGGGGACGGGGTGATGCACATCTCCCGAGGCGATGGAGTCCAGGGAGGGCCACGAGGATCCGCCCCAGGGCATCAGGCCCCATGCGGGCACACAAGCCGCTCCCAGCCAGGAGCCTTTCCTGCCATCAGGGCCCCCTATCGCTGGCTCCCTGCATTTCCCAGGCCCCTTTGCCTGCCGGCCCTCATTCGAGTCGCGGTCCCAACTAATCGGGGCGGGGAGCAGCACCCTGACGGACGTGTGGCCCCGTGCGCGTCCTCCTGTGGGATGCAGAGTTGCCCGCTGTGCCCGCCGACGGAGCCCTTCCCGCCGTCGCCCCAGGTGTCAGCAAACCCCGGGGACTGATGGGAAAGGAGAGAGAGGAGGGAGCCTCTTGTCTTAACCCCAAGCTGGCGGAATTAAGCTCAGTTGCCCCTCTTCTTCCTGTACTTGCAGGCTACAGGGATAAACAAAGCAATAAATACTCGGAAAAGATGGCGTAGGTGTGGCTGAAGCCGGGCCTCTCAGGTAAAGGCGTCGAATTGGCTCCTCGGCCCAAAGAGCTCTGACTCTGATCTCTTTGAACTCAATGTGTAGCCCAGGCGGTTCTCAAACTCACTTCCATCCTCCTGCCTCAGCCTCCCAAGAGCTGGGGCTACAGGTGTTTGCTGCCATGCCTGGCTTGTAGGTTTTTAAAAAAATTATCTCTAGTTTTGTTGCCTTCTTTCTTCCCACTTGCAATTTATAAATATGCTGAATGTTTAAATATTTTTTTGGAAAAGATAGGATTTAATTACTATTTTGCTACTGGAGGGCTAAAAGAATTACAAAAACAATGCCGATGCCAACCTTCTGGGTCAGGTCTGCTTAACCAGCTTGGCCACTGGATCGTCCCTTGCCATCACACTAGAGGGAAGAGGAGACTCCATCAGAGCTCGCCTGCTTGGAAGGGTGGGTTAAACTGTCACCACACATAGCCCAGGGGAAGGGAGAGGGAGGCTCAAGCCCATGCATGGTCCAGGCTACCAGCGTGGTGGGCGCTTTCCCCCATGAAATCATGGGCCATCTTCCCGTGGGGACATCGCCCAATTCGTATCTAGTGCTACTGGGGAAAACGCGTTCGTTCGTTCTTTCATTCATGGGCAGGCACGCCGGGTGATGTAAGAATGAATAAGAGACAGACCTGTCCCTGGCGGGTGTGTGATCTAGCAGAGAGACAGCTACGTAGGAAACCATCAGCCGAGAGACGCTGGGCACTGACCAGATAGGGCTGTGGTGAGGCCTTATGGGTTAGGACCCCTGGCCCCGCAGAATGTGCCTGGCCCATGAGAAGTCTCAACAGAGGACACTGGTGGCAGGGATGGGTGCTCAGGGAGGAGACTGCAGACGGCACCTCAGTTGTGTTCCAGGGGCTGGGGTCACCACAGAGCTGGTGTCCTGGGCAGCGGGGGACCTGGGAGAAGAAGCTCCTCAGTCAGGTGGCAGCTGCTCTCAGACAAGCATGGCATGTTTCTGTCTCGAGCAGCTTGTTCTTTGCCACTGGAGAAAAATTGGGTGGGCTGGAAAAATATGGTTTGTGAGTGAGCGTTTCTGTCAAAGTAGCATCATCAGTGCCTACGGTACAGGGGCGGTCAGCAGGCTTGGCCAGGTGACTCTGCACTGGGGACACACTCATGAAGAAAGGGAAGGGTTCAAAGGATGATGTGGCTGGCGTCTAGCCATTATTTATTTGTTTATTTTTTAGCCATTACTTTTTAGCCTTCCGCTTCCCATGAGACCAAAAACAAAACTCAAAAACCTACCAAATCCCAGGAAGACCAACAGCTCACAAATGACATCAGGTGCTGGGCACAGAGCCAGATCAAATCCCCACCTCTGCTGTCCTCAGTGTTCATAGAAAACCGTTTCTCCCACAGCACGGGGCACAGGTGCCAGGAGACTGGAAAATGACAGGAAATTAAAACCAAACAGATAGGGAAAGCAAGCCTCACTGAACTTCCGCTTGTAAGTAAATAAGTTTATTTATGTATCTTTCAGTGGATTCTGTTTGAAAACACTGAATTCCCAAACAGAACAATTGGCTTAAAATTAACGTGGCTTATTAACAATTAAAAGTGAACCCGAGCTGAAGAAGATTGGAGGTGAAACCTGGGCTTCCCTTTGATAGGTGGAGTAATTACAAAGTGTGCTTTTGAAGTTCAAGAAGACAGCCTGAGGACACAACATTTTTAAAGTAAAAATTGGCTTGCACTCCATTCGAGTGATTTATTTTGCACTAAGAAATGGGTGTGATTTAAAATTTCATCCCTTGATGGAAATGCTGGAGGGTGACATGAGTTTTTTTCTTTTTTCTTTTCTCAGCCTGCTCAGCCTATGAAGTTTGCTATCTAAAAGTTAATCTTCTGAAATTCCTTAGGAATTTAAGGAAACCTAATCTCTTGGTGTGTAAACAAAAGGGACTGAGCATGCTGCTCTCCCTGTGACTCTAGGAGGGGCCCAGTGGCAGCTGTTAGGACCCAGTGATCACCACGGCAGAGCCTTCTAGCCAGTCTTGTGTTGTTGCCTACTAAGTTCTTACTTTTGGAAAGCCTCACCTCTACCATTAAAAATGCTCTTTCTCAAAGAAGGCTTGAAAGGTGGTGGTGGGGGATTAAAGAAGTGAAGTAGAACCCACTCAAAGAGGAAAGTTAAAAGGAACCAGGATTTAGTTACAGTGAAGGCTAGATTAACCAAGGAACAGGGCATTGAGAAAAGATGAATAATAGCTTAAAAAACAGCTTGATGGCAAAAATATTTTACATATTTCAGTGAGTATTTCTTACTACGCCACCAAGGGAAAGACATGCATTTAACAGACTTGAAAAAGTTTTCAATGGTCTGTTTATGTGAAGAAAAAATACCCATTCAAAGGTGTGGATAATGGTATGCTAGCTGTATTAGCTGGCTTCCCATTGCTGGGATACAATACATAGTACCTTCAACTTAAAGGAAGACAGGTTTAGTTTGGCTTATGGTTTCAGAGGATTCAATCCATGGTTGGCTGGCTGCAAAGCAGGAACAACATGGCGGAAGGGTGTGCTGGAGCTACTTAGTTCAGGAAGCAGAGCAAGGGAACAGCCAGAGGGGAAGGGGCAGGGACCAGACACAGATGCCAAGGTCACACTTCATGGTCCACCCGGAAACACCTAGGTGTGTGCTTCACTATCCCATGGGCAGCTCCTAAGCTGGTAAGTTTGGCACAGTTAGGCTCAACTGTCACCCTAGCAAATGCTCCAAGCTAGCTGCCTGGTTTGTAGCGTTTGTTGACTTCCACAGGGTATTCCGTGGGACATACAGAACGTGAAGTGGGAAGGGACTTGCAGAAACACATCCCTAGACTTTGCCCTGGACATGCAATAGACGTACTTAACCCTGAAAACGTAGATGGCAGCAAAACGTAGGCAAAAAAGACAAGGTGGAGGTGGTTTTTGAATATTCATTTCCTTCGCTTTTGCTGAAATTTAATTGTAACTTTTATAATTTGGTTTTTCATAATGGCTGTGTTTAGAAGCTGCCTCCTGAACATTTAAGTTGTCTCTCAGGAGCCAGAGTGAGCCGGCTCTAGCACACTGTTAAGCCCTTGCATTGCCGTACACGGAAATGACTGATGTGGTTGGTGGGCGTCAGCTCCGGGTGGGGAGTGGACTGTGAGGACCGCCACCTTGGCTGCTCACTCTGGATGCTTTCAGCGATGTGGCTAGAGCAACGCAAGTGGACGGAACATGGTTCTTAGGAGACGCTGTTGTTCTCGCGCCCGCACCTCGCTCCTCCCCTTCGCCAGCACCCAGGCCCCGAGGTGGCTCAGTGACGGGAGTTGGGCTGGGAACTGAGCCTGCTCTTTTCAGTGTGGTTTGGCCTGTGGCAGACTGAGTCCCTCCCTAAGGGAGAGTTATCCAGTCTCTCTGAGCCTCGGGCTCTCCTTCCTCTGGATGGCGGTACATGGATTTCATTTCTAAGCGCCATACAGTTCTGACCTTCATACCTCTGAGCATCAGATCACTCAATATGTCCACTGTCCGTGAGACAGAAGAGTATTCTGTGACGTCCAGACCCACCCCATTTATTATTCATTTGCTTTCCTGACTCTTCAAAAAAGTATGGACTTGAAATTCACGGTCAGCCTGGATCATCCCACAACTGGCCGGTGTTCGCTTGAGCCGCCGCTCCGGGCAAGGAGGCTCTGTCTCTGGCCGGGCCCCGGAGCGCGGCTCCATTCCCAGCGACAGCATCACCTTTACAGTTTTTAAAAAATTTTTAATTTCAATGTAACACAAGTAGATGTTAATAAAGAAAATATTTTTAAAACACTCTTACTTCTATGCAAAAATAAAGCAAAATTTCATAACTAATTAAAGAATAAAAATAGTTAATAGACTGTGTACCGTAATCTTAACAGAATGGCCAAAATGTTAGAGTACAAGTCATAGACAAAAAGGACTCTTACAAAAAAGAAACAAATAGAGAATAGTACAAAACTTTCTTTTCAATGAACTAAGAGGACCTTTTATTGTTTTTATTTTTAAGCTACAAAATACTAGATGCTTATTGTACGAAATTTAATAAATACCAAAGCACACAGAAGAAAAGTGGAAGACCTCTGATGTTGGAGTGTGGATTTCCTTTCTGTTGTCACCATGCTGTGAGGTGGTGAACAGAACAGACAGACAGATGGGTTAGAGAAGGCAGATTTGTTGAGTGTGGGGCACAGTCCCGGAGTCCTGGCTGCGCCCCTCACTAAGGGTGGGACCTGGGACCATCGGTCCTGCCTTGTCAAAGAACATGATCGAATCTACCTCGAGGAGCTGTTGTGAGAAATGCATCACACACAGGGACCCACACAGAATGGTGCTAGCTTGCGCTCAGTGTACGGCGGGCACCCTCCTACTCCATTCTCCAGACGTCCCTAGTTGGGTGCTGTCCTACTGTTGGAGCTGGCGTGACTTCTCAGTTTTCACAACTGAGATGAAATCTCTTACAGTTATACCTACATCCTCAGCATAAGGTCTTAGACGGGGAGTGGCTGAGTGTGTACATTTTAGGGTTTTAAGCCTGTACTGTGGAAATTAAAGTCCTTCTTGTGTGCAGCTAAAATAACATTCACGTAGATATGCAACCCTGTCCCATTTGCTCCCTCTTATCAACACCCGGTGAGTGGGTTGGACTCTCACATTTCCTTATCAGAATAAGAACTCCAGCCTATTTCCATAATATATACAAATCTATGCTCTCTATCTTAAATGCAAACTAAATGCCCCAAGATACTATTAAACTGTGAAAATTAATTACATTTGAAGGCAAGCATTCTTTTCCAGATTAATTCACCAGGTTGTCCTGGGCATGGAAATAGATTGATGTCAAGCAAGACTTTGTCCCCCTGCCAGTGTCCATACTGGGCAGGGACAGTGGAAAAGATCCCAAGGGCATCAGAAAACCAGTGCTCCCCAGAAGGGCAGAGGGCCTGGGGCCTCCAGGCGCCCCTTCCGCATGGCTGTGAGGCAGACCATGCCAGGGGAAGATGCTTTTGTCTCCCGTGGCACCTCACCCTGTGCTGGAGGCGTGTTAGTCAGACCATGCCCAGCCTGGCATGGAGAATTCCACGGCGAGTTCCGAAGAGTACTATTTCCATGGAACAGTAAGTGCTATGTGCAGGCGAACACTCCATGGTCAAAAAAAGCTTAAGAAATTTGGGATTTACGTAAAACACAGTTCTGAAAAACCAAAAGGTCCCTTTCATAGGCTAATGTGCATGGGGACTCTCAGAAGGAGGTTCTGGTAGGTGATATTTGTCAGGCTTGCTTCATGATGAAATTTGATTTTGCTGAGCTCATTTGGAGTTGGGTCCCACGCTTTTTTGGTAAAAGAGGTTATAATTTATAGTGCTAGCCAAGGACAATACGCAGGGTAGTCAGTTTCTTCCAGATTATTTCACGTGCTGCCTTTTAGCACCATTAGATTTCATACTAAAGTACATTTGCTAAGAAATGTACTTCCTCTGGAGACATTGGTGGACACCTCTGTTATTGAATGCCCGTTGTATGCCAGTGCCGGGAACGCAGGGCTGCAGGGACCACACGGACCCGAGGCTCCTCCACACTGGGGACCTTCTCATCCCTAGCTCTTCCCAGAGCCCCAGCAGCCCCGCCCTGGCCCCTGGGCCCCAACTGCGCTGTAGGTTGCAGGATTATAGAAATGAGAGCGGGTGTCCAAACAAACAGACTGTGCCTTGGCAGGAGGAAGACAAGGGCCGAGAAAAATCACATCCATTCTGCCAGGGAACAAGATCAAAACCAGAGCAGAGAGAATCCTTTCACATGGGGTGGGCAGGCTGGCAGAGAGCAGCGCCTTTGAGGTTGATGGGAATAAAAGGTGGCCAGTCTCTTCTTGCTGCCGGTGTTTTCCTACGACAGCCAGAGAGATCCTTCACTTGACTGCGGTGACTTATTTTTGCAGAGCTGGGGTGGAGCCGGGGCCCTGTGCATGCTGGGCAAGTGCTCGCCCGTGGAGCTGCATCCTGGCTCCCGGCACTGAGAGACGACCTGAGCCCAGGTCTCCCCACGCCATATAAAGTCCTGAGGCAGCCAGGAAAGCCCACCCGAGCTTCTTGTCTCTGGGGTCCTCTTGGCCAAAGAGGCATCGTGGTCAATGGGAGATGCTCTTTTTTATGGCTCCTAATAAGTCAAAATGTCCCACTGGCTGCTGCTTCCTTGGCTCGTCCTGCCATTTATCGTACTGGCTAAGCGCAGCTGGGTCACCTGGGACCACACCTGCAGGGTCTGCAGTGGGTTTCCCATCCCAGGGAGGCACTGGGGGCAAAACGGCAGTGGAAGTGATTTTCCAGGAGGGTCCCCGCGAGGCAAGGCACTGCCGAGGGCAGTCCTTCCTCTGCCTGATGCTTGCAAGGCATGAAACAAGGGGACATTAGGTGAGAGCAGATGTCCCACAGGAGAAATGGGATTCAAATTGGGAAACTGTTATTATTTTAATTTTTTACCAGTGCATGTCTGCAGTACATAGTGTTTACATTCGTCTTAGGGAGTAGTACATGTACTTAACACATTTTAATTCTGTTTATTCCCCTTCCCCTTCCTTCCCTCCCCTCTCCTGTCTCTGAATTGCTTTCCCATTTGCACATCATTCCTGTTTCCCAGGGCCTATCTTTTTTCTTTTTTCAGACAAGGTCTCGCTATATAGTTCAGGCTGGCCTTGAACTCACTATGTAGCATAGGCTGGCCTTGAACTCACAGTGATCCTCCTGCCTCAGCCTCCCCAGTGCTGGAATTATGTACAAGTGTGAACCACCACATCTGACATTGTAAAGAAATTATTTATACTTTGAGCTTCTCATATAAGAGAAGTTATGCGATATTTAAGCTTCTGTTTCTGATTTATTTCACTTAACATTATGGTCTCAAGGGCTGGGGATTTAGCTCAGTGGTTCCCCAGCCTGCCTCGAAAGTGCAAGTTCCTGAGTTCGATCCCCAGTACCAAAAAACAAAACAAACATTACGGTCTCAAGGTGTATCCATCAAATTGGGAATTTATGAGGAATCATTTTCCCAAGCTGGAGTTGGACGTGGACTTGAGAATTTTTTCCGTTTATATTTATTCTAGTTTCCAGGCTCTGTCTTCCCAGCCCCTGCTCACGACACCCTCCATTTGCAGGCACACTTGGACCCAGTACTTTGATGAGCTCCCATCAGGGTGCGGCTTACCCCGCAAGGGGCTTGGCTCAGTCTGGCTGCCGCAGGCTGTGCTCCGGGGTGAATATTGCCCTCCCACTCCCCCTAACATTGTCCTCCCACTGACTCCCACGAAGCTTCTTCTTGTTGACATCCTTTGTTTAGCTCTCTTGGGAATCTGCGAAGGCTGCAGTGGTATCTTGTGGGTGTTAGTCCTGTAGCAAGTCAGCTTCTTCAGCCAAACTAATGCAAAGTCCAAGCAAAACTGACCCAAATGACAGGGTAAGTTTCCCGTAAGGGTTGGATATGACCACCTGCAAACTTGTGAGTGGCAGTGACTAATAGCACGTGTCCAGGACCAGGCCATGCAGCCTCCACTCTTGTATCTGCCACATATTAGCTCTGCTCACCTCTGTGGATCTCACTTTTCTCATCTAATAACACATGTTGTGAAGATGATAGGAGTTGTATCACATTCTGCTCTGTGATGGATAAAAGTCACTGCTATTATGAAAATCCTGGCTCACCTAAGGGGACTGTCCATTCCGTGGGGTCAGAATTCATCCACCTGGATTTGGGGTAGGAGTGGTGGAGGTGGGGGAAACGCCACCTGCACTTCTCAGTGCATGTCAGCATCCCCACTTGCAGGGAGTTCAGGTTTGACCATGGAAATGCTCATCTCCCCAGTCCACTCTAATACACAGTTTTGCAGTTAGAAGTCAAAATATGGCCCGTTGTAGTTTTGAGGGCAAAGATTGTCACCACTGCCACCGAATGCAGCTCTGGAGGGCAGCAGCCACCTCGAAGCTCATTCACCTCTGGAGCTGCCAGGCGGGTCCCCTCCCACCTCTGAATGCCGAGCTTTGAACTCTCGCCCGAGCCTCCAACACCTTTACTTTAAAAAGCCTCCTTAATTTGACTATTACCTGCAGGGAAATCTGCTTGCCAAAATTCCAACAGTAACCAGGGGCTGAGATGTTGGAGGTAAATTAGTATTGGGTTTCTGGGCAATTTGCCCTAAATGCTAATGTATAAAAACGCACCTGGGTAAGGGCACTTTTCTTCTGAATCGCAGATTCGTGGTCTACTTAACTTTTCACCCACAAGAACACAAATACTAGCTTTCTTTTTTGAAAACCAAGTACATGAAATAGGTGCTACTGAGATACCTTGAAGATGGGGACTCTTACCCCTCTCAGCCCCTAGCCTAGTGTGGACCCTCGGAATAGCCGCATGCCTGAGGGAAGCTGTGTACAGGAGCCACAGAATTCTGGCTTCAGATTCTACCCTGCTGCTTCTTTACTGGGGTGGGGTCTCGAGCAAGTGTCCCGCTTCTCAGAGAGCCAGGTCCCCCTTCCATGCATGGGGGAGGGTCACGGTGCCCAGCTTTAAACTTCCGCAAAGCTCTGAAGAAGGCGGTGTAGTTAAGGCATCTGAGATGTTATTTCCTGTGCACGGTTGGGCCACAGATTCAGGGTTCTCTCAGCCTTAGGGACCCTCCTGGACTCTCGAGAAACCAACTTTACAGAACTTAATTTTGCAAACTTTGAAAAAACCCACTGCTATTAGAAAAATAAGTTCTTCCTAATCTATTTTTTTAATCATGGAGATAAATTGCATTTATTTTTTTGTTTCTCAGCTGAAAATAAACAACAAACAGAAAACTAGTTATGCCTTTGGTAGAAATTAAAGATATTTTAGTATAAGTCACTTTGCAACCACTTTTATGTGATCATTAAACCCTTGTTACATACATTAATGTTTCTTTTTGAGTACCCTTTCACTTGGGATCTTTTGAAGTTCAAGTTTTTAGGTAGAAAAACCATGTTAGTTACTAAGAAAGTAAACTGACTGAATCTAGGCTTTATATAGCAGACATTTATGATTTAAGAGATGACAGATTTTAAGGAAAAAGGACTGTGAATTTAGAATTCTGAACATAATCAAGCTATCATTTCAGTGTGAAGATGTGAAAAGGCAGAAAACATGCTGTCTACATGTCCTTTATTTTAAAACGTTACCCAAGGAAGTACTCCAGCCAAATGAAAAATAAACTAGAATAAAGAATGGAAGCCAAGGTTTACAGCATAGAACAGTGACTTTAAAATCTACAGTACCATGGGCCGATGGTTCTGCTGCCTGCCTCGCAAGCACAAGGTCCTGAGTTCCATCCCTGGTAACAAAAAAAAAAAAAAAAATTTACAGTACTGTGCACCTGTAGTCCCAGCTACCCAGAATCCTGAGGGTCGGGGGGGGACTGTGGGGTTTGGGGGCAGCACCAGTGACTTAGCAGGACTCCATTTCAAAAACTGTAATAATTGATGAAATCATTGTAAAGGTTCATGTAATTTTTATACTAGAATGACAAATTATAACAATAAAGCAATCTGCAACTAAAATTTCATTTTACTTCGGTGAAGCCTAAGAGACAGGAGAGAAATTGAAGTAGTGCTGAAGATCTGATCTTACGGTTATGTGGAGGTAGGATATCCAGTCTGAATAATTATTGATTTTAATATAAAATTCAGTTGCATTTATTGGAGAATTAGTAGGCAAACATTTCATATAGAAGGAAGCAAGTTGAAGGCACAGGTTGATGGTGTAAGCCTAAATCAACAGTAAGAATAGGTCAGTGGTTAGGATAAAGCCTCTCCCATACCACTCAACAATACACAAACTAAAAAGCAACGTCTTGTCATTTAAAAAGCAGAACTACTACCTTCATTTCTTTTATAAAATTTATTTTTGACTGATCATAAACATTGTCCATGCTAGTGTTTTCATACATGTGCACTGCAGAATGTTGAAGTCAAGTTAAACACGTTTGTCTCCTCAAACACGAGTCGCTTCTTCCTGGTGAAAACTTCCCAAACCCTTTCTTCTAGCTTTTTGAATGGTGTGGGACATTATAGGTACCTTTCCTTACAAAGGCGCCCCAGAGCTTCCTGCTCCTGTCTGGGAGTTCATACCCATTGATTGATCGACCTTTCCCTGTCCTTCCCGATCCCTCCAGTTTTTGGTCCCTGGTGGCCACCATTCTACTCTTAACTTGGATGAGATCAACTGTTTTAGATTCTGCAGATGAGAGATCAGGAGGCAACCTGACTTTCTGTGCCTGGCATGTGTCACTTAACATGATGTCCCCAGTCCCATCCAAGTTGCCACAAATGACAGGATTTTGTCCCTTTTTTTTAACAGCAGAATCATATTCCACTTGCCTATGTATGGACCACATTTCCTTTACCCCTTCACCAGCTGGTGGACCTTAGGTTGTTTCCATTTCTTGGCTGTTATGAACAGAGCTACGGTGCACTCAGGGGTGCAAATGTCTCTTGAAGACGTTCATTTCAGTTCCTTTGACTTCATACCCAGTAGTGGGATTGTTGGATCATATGGTAGTTCTATTCTTAACTAGTCAAGGAGATTATTTACAGTGAGATCTTTCTATTTATAAAAGATATACTCAAAAGCAAATATCAACTCGATGTAGTGGTGCATGGCTGTAACACCAGCTACTTGAGACAAGAGATAAGAGGACTGCAAGTTCAAGGCCAGCCTGGGCAATGTAGCAAGACCCTACCTCAAAATAAAAGTTTAAAAAGGGGCTGGGGATGTAGCTTAGTAACAAAGTTTTTGTATGAGACCGTGGGTTCAATCTCCAGTAGTGGGAAAAAAGTAAATAACAAAGAATCATTTTTTAAAAAAGATATGAAAAGGTATCAGCTAAATGCATGTAAAAGGAAAGTAGGAAGACAGCTGATTTTACGAGAAGCATGTGAGACAAAGTATACTGAACAAAACAGAGACAAATATTTTAACTTTAATAAGAGGTATACTTCACCAAGAATATGTAACCATTACATAGTAAAAAATGCTTGATTGAATTAAAACTATTTGTAACCACTGTGGCAGATAAAAGGTTAACAGACTTACAAAATGACAGTACCTCCAAATTAATTCAAAAGATATCAACAAATGCAAAGCAATTCATAAAAGTGTAAACACAAGTGTCCACTCAACATACTGAGGAGCCTGTCTATTTCACATTCTTTCTAATAAGATATAATTAACATGCATTTTCTTTTCTTCTCCTTGAGGGAGGGTCTCACTTTGTAGTTCAGGCTATCCTTGAACTCACATCAATCCTTCTGCTTCAGCCTCTTGAAAGCTGAGATTACAGGTGTGCACCACCGTGCCTGGCTAGAATGCATTTTCTGATATAAATGAAAACTCTTTTTGTGGAAGATGTAGCAAGGGAAACAAGCATTTCTGAAGTCACAGTTTCTGGGGGGTCAGGCATCTGGCACCGATGTCCCCTCAGAGTCAGCACGGGAACACTGCTCCTAGGTCACCGATGTGGCTGTCCCCAGGTTAGAGGACCTCCCTGGTCTCAGTTCTTAGCCATATGGGCAGCTTCACAGGCAGCTCACAAAGTAGCAGCTTGCTTCTATCAGAGTGAGCAGAAGTGAAGATAGAGGCCAGGTCATTTTTGTCTTCTCAGCAGTGGCAACCCATTGCTTGTGCAGGTGTCGTGGGTAGGAGGGAGTGGTCCACAAGGGGAGGGTGTTATGCAAGGCCATGAGGAAGGGGCTGCCCGTAGGGCTGCAGTGGCCAGGGTGAGGTTGCAGGCGACTAATCGAGGAAAGAACTTTTCTGTTGGACAGCTGTGATGGGAAGCTCCCCGGCTTCCGTAGGGAGAGGGCTAAATTGACAGTAGGAAACCCAGCCAGTGAGCTCTATTAAATAATCATTCAAGGGCCAGGGATTTAGCTCAGTGGTTCTGCTGCCTGCCTTGCAAGCGCAAGGGTCTGAGTTTGATCCCTGGTACCAAGAGAGAAAAGAATCATTCAGTAGCACTCAGGGCCCAGCTCTGATTTCAAGGTACAAATTTGGGAGGCCCTGGAATAGAGATGCAGCCGCCAGGGAAGTAAACGGCTTCAGTTCTTCCAAGCTTAATGAGACAAAACTCATGCACCACAGGGTGGAAAGCAGTCAAATGGTTTCACATGCCATTCATTCCTTTCAGACATAATATCTAAATAACTCTCAGAGGGGACACACATGGCATCGACCAGACACTGCAGCTGTGTGGAAGGTGCCAGACAGGGGCAGATCCTGCTGTCCTGGCACGTGGGGTTGGTGGCCCAGGGTCACCGTGGCCCTCAGCAGGGTCCCCAAGGTGGGTCCAGGATGTCTTTTTGTTAGAGGGTAGTTTCCAATCTTTGTTAGACATTTTCCAAAGAAGCAGCTGTGGGCCCATATTTGAAAGGTTATTTATAACTTCCTTTTGCCTTATTTAGGGTACAAAAGGACAAAGTTCCTCTCCAGCCTATTTGTGGAGGTACACACAGCAAAAAAGGAAACAAACAGGATTTCTAAAGAAAGATGCTTTTAACGGCAGTTTCCTTCTCTGCAGACAGAAAAGGGTGCAGGAATAGAGGTCCGGCTCTCTTAAGGGTGACAGTCTTCACCTTTGGGTGATCACATGGAGGGTGAGACAGGCGGTTCCCAGCTTGGAGACATCGAGCCTCGATGAGGGATTTTCCTGCTTGTCCTCCATAGCCCTCCACGCGGGGTGGGAGCCTTGGAGAGGGCTCGGCTTCCGGTTGTCCCCAGCTTCCGGTTGTCCCACCCTGGGGTGGCCTGGGCCTCTGTAATGAAACGTAGGTTCCCCGCCCGGCTCTCCTGGGGCTCCTAAACTGGAGTGCTTCTCAAGTCACTGAGACCCTGAGCAGGAGAGGGGGAGAGGAGGTGAGAGGGGAGGAGGTGAAGATGGCACCTGCTGTCACGGGGAACCAGGGAGCAGGGGGCTGCGGGGACCCCGGAAGAGAGAGGGGAAGGGCCGGAACAGGTGGGTGGAGACCGGAAGTGGAGTGGACCGGGCACCCCCGAGGGCCAGGAGCCATCTATTTATGAAGGAGCCAGGTTCAGCCAGCTCCACAGGGCTGAGCAGGCCGGAAGTGGAAACCTGAGAGCAACACAACGGCTACGTACCCTGCCCACCATATGCTGCCCGCTGCTGGTCCCCCTGCAGCTTCTGACGCAGGTAGGGTTGCGCCCATCGTGCAGATGGAAACGCCGAGGTGTTGCGGTCGGTGAGCACCAAGCTGCCTCTGCCAGCTGCAGGCCGCCTCGGGGCCCAGGCCCTCTGAGCAGACTGGGTCCAGCGGGCTGACGCCTCGGTTAGAGTGAAGGCGGGACGGAGGCCCGGAAGGTCCAGGCGGCGTCTGCGCTCCGCTCCGCCCGGGCCGAGCAGCGTGAACAGGGCGGCACCTTCTCGGGTTCTGGAGGTCGACGCCCGAGGAGTTCGATTCCTTCTTCTCTTTTCTTTTTCCTTCTTTCTTTCCCTGTTTCTTTCCTTCCTTCCCTACCCCGCCCCTCCCTCCCTTTCTCTCTGAAAATGAAGTTATTACTGTGGCTGACCAAAGCAGTGGTAAAATTCGAGAATATAGTCTGTGGTTTGTTCATATGCTATGTGCGAATTGAGAGTGATGATGTCTTTCAGCGAGGGCAGTGTGAATGTTCTGTGTTTCCAGTGCGTTCCATCAGGCACCTAGGCTTGGCCAGTACTTTCATGCTCAGAACACTTTAATCAAGGCTTGGAGTCTTATTTAAGCTAATCACGATTGTCCTTCCCAAGTGGACTAGAACGCTAAATCCTGACTCACGCATTAGCTGTTTGTTGTTCCCTGCTGATGTTTGTTAGACAGAGCCGGCATGCGTGCCAGAGGCCCGAGATGAAAAGGCGTGAGGTAAGCAAGCTGTGTTTCATACAGCGGAGCCCCAGGGTATTGGTAAACACTCAGACAGCGCTTTGCAGTTCACGTCTGTGTTTTATGGTTTTGTCAAAATCAAAGGCAACGTATTTACTTTGGAACAAATAATTGTGGGAACTTTCTATCGTGTCCCTGTGGCTGCTTCTTCATTGTGGTGGAATCCCCTCTGGGGTGTGAGCGGCACTGCCTGAGTCAGCAGCGCTGGCTGAGGAGGAGCCGCAGTCCAGGCTTGGTTAGGCAGAGGTGCTGCTGCACCCTGGGCTGTGGCTCCGCTCACCGGGAAGCAGCTAGGAGAGGCGCACTGTTGTTCCCCAACAGTAACAGACTTAAGGTTCTTACCTGAATACACTCTCGGTGAACTACAAGAGGGAGGAGAATGTCTCAACTCTGTATTCTTAGATTGTGAAAGCTGAAAGATAGCCTGGCCCTGACCTTCTCTACCTCCCTGGTCCTACGGCAGAGGGTGTCTGTAAGACTGCATAACTCTGTAATCATAAAACTCCCCTAGCCCCACCTGTGATTGAATGTGAGTAAATAGATAAAGACGCTTCTTAGTTCTGGGACACTAGATAAGATCCCTGTCAGTCATAATTATCCAACCCTATGTTCCGGACACCACTCTCTATAGACCAATCTACAAAGCATCTGCTGACTAACTGTACATGTCAGGCTAATTAACATACAAATGTAAGACCACTAAACCTTTGTTCCTTCTTTGGTAAATTTCGCCTGTTAACTCCCCTGCAAGCCCCTATAAAAAGAGCCTCTGACTCTGGACTACGCCTCTCTAAGCTACTTTGCTTTGGGAGTGCCGTCTGGCCAGACTAAGGTCTGTTTCACTTTCCAACTTGTCGGTGTGTTCCTTCCCGGGTGTTCTTCGCTGCAGTCAGCTCCTTGGAGCATTTGGTAAAGACAGCGGTCTTACATTCTGGAGGCACCACTGGGATCCCCGGGTGTGCTCCACTTCAGCTCCTTGGAGCATTTGGTAAGGCCTTTGGTCTTACATTCTGGAGGCACCACTGGGATCCCCGGGTGTGCTCCACTTCAGCTCCTTGGAGCATTTGGTAAGGCCTTTGGTCTTACATTCTGGAGGCACCGCTGGGATCCCCGGGTGTGCTTCACTATAGTCAGCTCCTCAGAGCTTTTGGTAAAGACAGCAGTCTTACAGTGACCATGTCTTTCAGGCTCCGACACCACGCAGCCCTCTTCCCTGCTCAGTTACAAGAATGAGTGGCCATCAGGATGAGCTCCCTCTACCTACAAGCAGCTCATACAAGGAGGAAAGTCTGTGAACCAAGAATTATGAGTTTTAATGTTCCAAGCCACACTATCACCTTTCTTTCAAAAAAATTAAGCATTGAAACTTTTTTATTTGTTTAAAATAACAGTGACCCCTACCCTGCACTCCCTTTCAGACATCACCCCCGGAGCTCAAGGAGTAATGGGAAGGGTGGAGCTAGAAATGTCCTTAGTTGTCTCCGGAATAAGTCCCTGAGTGCTGAGGCCACAGCTGGGGTTTTCTGAAGGCTCACTGGATTCTTACACTCTGACCCATTGCCGCTATGCTAACTAGGAAGCGTTCTCTAATCCGAAACCCAACAGCTCAGGTTAATGGATGATACTGATGCAGACATGTCAGGCAGAAGTGGTGACACACTTTAGGAGGGAAGCATCATGAGAGATTGTCAGCAGCGTCCAGGAAAAGTGATTTACATAAAGGTTTGCACAGAACTGGCCAGGTGTAAGATTTTCCCCAAACTCAGAAATGTAAAATTTATCTTGAATTTTCTCTTCCTTTGGTTAGAAGGGATTTTGTCTTAGTCCCATGTTGCAAGGACTAGAGATTATGAACACATGATTCTATCTCCATTCTAGATGTCTTCTCCCCCAACTTCTGTTTCTTGTTTTTCCTGCCTTAATGGAAGGATTCATTACTATTCCCCGGAACTACTTCAATAAATAAAAGAGTACTGTAGGAAGCATAAGACTGGAACAATTCATGTCATTCAAAAGTGTAAAAATACTGTTCATTATAAATGACGATAGTTATACAGAGCACCATATATTGTCATTATGGTCTAAAAATTAGAGTATTGTAGGAAGAGGAAAAAAGCCACATCGTTTGTAATTTACATCCTGGAGTTCTTCCTCTTGCAGAAAAACATTTAAGAACATTTTTTTCCCTTTTAAAATCAACAGCACACCACCGTGAGAATCGAGTGGTATTGAATTCTTGGGAGAATTTTACTGAAAAGGGTTACATCTTATCTGCTTCAGCCTTGGTGACAAGGGACACTTCTGAGCTGGGTATGTTGGTGTGTGCCTAGAGTTCAAGCTACTTAGGAGGCTGAAGCAGGAGGATGGCTGAACCCAGGAGTCCAAGAGCAGCCTGGGTAACAGAGAGAGACTCTTTGTCTTAATTCCTCAAGCATCAAATGACTCTTCTAATAGTCTGTACTTTCCCTGGTGCTCTGTGCTTAAGCACTGCTCTTAGAGCCACAGGGGTGGAAGCCGAATTACACTGGCATGAGTGAGTGTCGGGTGGCCGTGAAGTGGACGTCAGGAAGTATGAGCTGCTTTCTGGATTTTGGCAGTGAAGGGAAGAAGAGAGGCTGGATGGCCCTTTGACGTTAGTGTTCTTGAGGGAATGACCCCTAAGCAGGAAGAGAGATGGAGCTTGCTTTCATAGGCCGAGGGGCGGGGGGGGAAGAAGCCCCAGCCAGAGGGATGTGATGGTTTAGATCTAGGTGTGTCCTGGAGCCTCACGGGACCATAGATGGAACTTATAGCTGACTTGCTGTTAGGTGGTGGGGCCTGGTGGGAAGAGGTGGTTGCTTTGGTGCGACCCTGAGGTTATAGCTCTCTTCCTAGTCCCTCTCCTCACTGACTCTGCTTCCTGTCCCCCCTGCTGTGAGAAACTCTCCTCCACAAGGCCCCTCTGCCATGCTATTCTTCCTTGGAGCCAGCTGACCAGGGACTGAACCTCCACGAAATGTGAGGCAAGATAAACCTCTCCTTCTTTACTTTGTAGTGGTTGAGTATTTTCTCCCAGAGATGAGGAAAGTGACTAAGACAAGGGAGGAAGGGAAGAGGCACACAGACTGGCCGTTGGTATGGATGCTCAGGGAGGGTAGAATGGATAAGACCTAGGTCACAAGTAGAGTGGTTAGTGCTGAAGAGCAGGAGGCCGTTCTCTGTACTGGGCAGAAAAGAGGAGAAATGGAGAAAATGTAAAGACATTTGAGGAGGAAATGGGGAAGGTGAAAGAGTTAGCCCATGGTCTCAGCTTTGGCAAGGATGTAGGGTTTGAGGGGGAGAATGAGGTAGAACTGGCTTTGTAGAAAATAAAGGAGGATTACTGAATAAAACAAGTGTGGAGTCGGAAAAAGTGCCAGTTGAGAGTGGATATACAAATTTCAGCTTCAAAGATTTAAAAGAGTGTTTAGTGTCTTCATTAATAATTAGTATCGGGGGGGGGGAGCTTAAGGATTCTTAAGATGAGGAAGGCTGTTATCATGCATGAGTAGAATCACTGGCACTGGGTAGAGATTATAAAGGATGCAGTAGACTAATGGTTTGTGAGAACAGGAAACATTTTAGGAATTGAGAGGAAATGATGGCAGAGAGCAAGCTGAGAAGGAAGTTGAAGCTGCCATAGAAGAGGTCTTGCAAGTGAGCTATTCCAAGTTATAGATAACTGATCTAAATTGGGGTCTGTTTGTGGGCAGTGCAGCGGTCAAGGACATGTGAGATGTGGCACTTTGCAGGCTGACAATACGGACACTGAGGCCCCTGAGGGTTAGAGTTTCCTCTGTCCCAGGACTCATCCCTCTGGTGACACTAATTTCACGGTTCTCTTGTCAATGTTTGTTTCTCACAGGACAGCTAATCTGTGCAGAATTTGAGTAGGATCTTACCTTTATATTCCAGTGCCTGGTGCAGGATTTAATGCAATGTATTCTGTTCATGCAATGTAACTGCTAAGTACATGGAAAGATCAAACTCGAACCAGCTACATTTTATGAAAAAGCCAATGGAAACAACAAAAACAGAGACAGAGGTGCACAGTATCACCATGAGGAAGGGTCGCAAGGGGAATGGTATCTTCAGGGCCAAGCCAACACTGGTGAGCAAGGACAGAGGAGGAAGTTCCCAGGGGAACCCTTGGGGTGGGACAGGGATTCGTGTTCCAGGGAGGGTTGGGTGGGGTCAGAGTGAGCGTGTAGGAGGTAATGACACAGCGTGAGGAGATCTAATCAGGCCATACTGAGGTGAGGGGGAGACAGGTGGGGATGTGATGGTGGTACTGACTGGGTGAAAGTAACAGCAGCTCACCTTACTGAGTTCCTCTCATGTGTCAGGGATGGGACAAGCGGTCTCCATGAATTCTCTTTTGGCCCCACAGCAGTGAGATGAGCTAGGTAATTCCACTTCCATTTTTTAGAGAAGAAAGTAGCCTCCCAGCCATTGGCCCAAAGCAGGTGTGAGAGAGTCAGGAATGAGCCCCACGTCCCAATGAGCCAAGTTTCTTTCTCACTCCTGCTTCCTTCGTGTTGTCTAAGAGCCTGGAAGTTTCAGACCCCGAGTCCCTTTAGGTACTACCAGGAAGAGGGCGTTTACTTAGGGTTTAGTGCAGGGCGGGTGACCTTCAGACTACCCAGTCTTGGAAAACATTTCAAAGTCTGAGACAGTTGTAGCACACAGCCGGTGTGGCGGTGCACGCCAGTAATTCCAGCCCTCGGGAAGCTGCCTCGGGAAGCTGAGGCAGGAAGATGGCTGTGAGTTTGAAAAAGCCCCACCTAGGACTGCATGAGGTTTTTGGGAGACATCTAAACATGGCCATAACATTTTACCCCTGCCCCCTCCAAAGACTCATGCACATCCCAAATACAGAATTTAGTACCAGAGAAGTGGGGTCGTTGCTGTGACTGTACCTGACCATGTGGTTCAGGAGCCTTTGGAACTGGCTTGTGGGAAGGGGAAGAGTTAGGGAAGATTTGGAGATGCCTGCTGAAAATGTAGAGCTGGAACACCTGAAGCTGTACTTGATGGGAGATCCTGGTCAGAGCTGAGAAGATCAGAATGCTGATAGAAAAGCTGCCAATAAAGACCCAGCTCAGGAGGTTTCTGCTGGGAAGGAGGACTGCATTGGCTGCTGGACTCTAGATGATGTGTGTTATGCCTTGGCAGAAAGTTTGTCTGCATTTTGCTCGTGTCCAGAGACTTTGCCTGAGACTGAGATTAGGGGCAGTGGACTAATTAATCTGGCAGAAGAAATTTCAAGGCAGTCTAATGTGAGGCAGTGGCATGGAAGCTGTTGGGGGCTTTTAGCTAGATTTTTGTTGGGAATCAAGAGCAAAGAGCCCAGCAGAATGATGTAAAATGTTTTGAGTTTGGCCAGAAAGGAAGCTCCAGTAATGTTGAGGCCTGCAAATAGGTAACAGAGGAGAAATTAGTCACTGATAAGACCAGCAAGAAAAAGAAGACAACAGAAAAGATGGCCTGAGGACATCACAAGAACCAGCAGCACTCCAGCCTTTGCAGCCTCAGAGGTGCAAAGGTGAAAGACTTTGCTTTGAGAAGGGCCCCAGAGCTCCGTGTTCCAGAATGGCAGCAGCCTGGGGACGTTGTTCCTCGGGTTTGGGTTCAGAGGCACTGGACCCCTACAGCCAAGAGAGAAGGAAGCCCAGCTACCGCTCCAGCTGGCGGCAGCCCTGGGCATCATCCACGTGGCGCTGGTTTGGGCGCAGGCAGAATGGGAGAGCTGTGGGGTGGGGAAGGCTTCTGCCAGACTCAGAAGAAAGCCTGGGAGCCCGGCAGTGTGCCCCTGAGAGGGCAGAGCGCGGCGCTGTGAGTGTGAGGCTGGAGGTGAGTGGAGGCCCCGGAAGTGTGGAGAAGCCAGGATGTGGATCGTCTGAGGAAAGTGCAAGGAGGGAGCAGAGCTGGCCCCAGAGCAAAGCCGTGGGAGCTACAACCATCGTGCAGAGCCACCCAAGTCCTTTGGGGCTCACAACTTGCCACAGCTTGCCAGAGATGCTGTAAGTGAAACTGGGATTTAATGTTTGCTTTGCTGGATTTTGGACTTGCTTTGGGCCCATTCCCTTGTATCTCCCTGTTTGTGACTTTTGGACTGGGAATGTCTGTCTTGTGCCATTGAATGTTGGAAGGGTTTAACTTTCTTTTCGTTTGTACAGGGGCTTGCAGCTAAGAGGTTGCCCTAAATCTCAGAGGAGACTTGAGACTTGGACTTTTCAGCCGTGCTGAGACTGTTAGGACTTTGGCAACTCTTGGAGGTGGACTAAATGCCTTTTGCATAAAGGGACGTGCATGAGTCTTTGGGGGGGCAGAGATGGAATGGTATGGCTGTGTCTAGGTGTCCCCTCAGAGCCTCATGTGGTCATAGGTGAGGCTTTTATGGAGGTGGCTGTATCTAGAGTGTGGGACGCTGGGATTGATTCATGGTGCAGTGTGAGGCTCAAGGGCACCAGGATTAAGGGTGTGAGTGCTGCCTCCCCCGAGTAGCCTGGATAAGGTAAAAGGGACAGAAAGAGCTGTGGTTGTCCCTTGTTGTTTTGCTGTCTTCCTGCCGGACCGTTTCTCCTCTGTGATGCCCCTCTGCTGTGCCACCCTGGCTTGGAGCCAGCCAACTATGGACTGAAACCTCTACCAACTGTGAGCTAAATAAACCTTTCTTCCTTTAACTTTGAATATTGGATATTTTGTCTCAGCAATAGGAAAAGTAACTAAGACACATGCTTTCCTTTAGTTCTCATGGTCTTCACTTCTGGGCCTGTCAAAGGTGTGAAAAGTGGGCCCCAGCGACTGTGTTAGTCTGTGCTTAGAGGACACTGCCATGGGGTTGGTAGCACATATGTGTCTCAGCTTTCTCTGGGAACAAAGATACTCTCCAAGTCTTAGGATATTTGTGTGCTAATCAAGGAGCCCGTTTCAGTTGGTCCTGCTGCAGTTCATGAATCTTGCTCTTCTGGAACATATTTATGTCACCATTAGTAGATGCAATGCTACTTTTGTATATGAAAATCTAGATGTGGACTCTGCCACTTAGCAAGTGAGAATGGCTTTCGGTAGTCCCTTGAGTCTTGCTGTGGAGTGGGAAAAGTCCAGTCTGTCTATCTTGCCATATTGTGATTAAATAAGATTCCACAGGCAGAATGTGTAGCTTAGTACTTGTTGTTTAGCAGGTCTCAGATAAAGATTAAGTTTTTTCCTCCCTCTTCTTTCCTACTTGAGTGTAAATGTAATCAGGATGATGTCTGTGTCGGTGCTGCAACCCCTGTTGATTACATGCATTCCATTTGCTACATCTCTCTACAGTTCAGAAAAAATTATTATTTTCATGATCAAGGAAAATTGGTTAAGAAATGGAAGGAGATGAAAAAAGAGTCAAATGAGTTATGTCCACGTATCAACTCCCCCACAATGAATGTAATCATTATGTGCTGCAAACATGTACTACTAAAAATAAAAACTGAAAAGAAATGGCTATATTGAAATCATTTTTACCATTAAAGGAGTAGCTGATTGGGGGAAAAATCCAGAGTTTTGCTTGAGAACCCAAGAAGACACATGGCTAGTGGCGTTGGAAGAGTCTCCAAAGCCACTGTGAAACTTTTAGACCAAAACACTTTGCAATAACCACTTGGAAAAATATTTGTCTGTGCAACTAAATCTAAACACACACGTACCCTGGGACCCAGTAATTTCACTTCTTGGTATATACCCAATAAAAATGAGTGCCTATGTCCACCAGAGGACAAGCACAGAAATGTTCATAATTGCTTTATTCAAAATAGTCCCAGCTGAGAACAACTCAAGAGTTCATCAACAGTAGAATGGGGAAAGAGTGTTGGGTGTTTGCACGGGATAGGGCAGCACACAAAATAAAAAGGAGGGAACTAGTAGAACACACAGTGTCATGTAGGAATCTCACAGATAAAATGTTGAGTGAGAGAAGTCAGACATAAACCGGCACTCACGGTGTGTGGTGAGTTATGTGGTGCAGCCTCCCTCTGGGGGAGCGTCTGTTTACTCAGCCCTTGAGTGTGGGTTGCTGCTGAGTTGCTTTGACCAACAGTGTGTAGAGGAAGTGACATTGTGTGACTTCTTGAGCAAGAGCTTTGGAGCTTTTACCTCTTGGAGTACAAATGGCACCTGACAAAGCCTGTGCTGGAGACAGAGCCCACTGACAGCCAGACACTTAGCCTATTCAGTCATGAAGCACCAGGCTCAGTTGCCACATGGGCGACCCAAGGTGTAAACAACAGAAGAGCTGCCCAGCTGAGCCCAGACAAACTGCCCAGCTAGATCGTGAGCAAATAAAATCATGGCTGTTGGAAGCAACTAAGTTTTGGGGTGATTTATTACACAGCAAAGATAACTATGAAGCTGTATTATTTTCATTATATAAAGTTCAGAAACAGGCTAATCTACAGTGATATAGTTCAGAAGAACCATTACCTTTGACTAGAAGGAGGCATAAAGAAACCTTCTGGAAATGTTCTATTGATTAAGCTGGTTGATGGTCACACAAGTCTACTTGGTGAAAATTCATCAGGCTATTCATTTGCAATAGGTGTTCTTTATATAAGTTATACACAGACACAGACACATGCACATGCACACACACACACACAATATATGATCCAGGTATGTGGAGAAATTAGCAAGCAAACAATGGAGAGTCACAAACACCAAAGACTGAATGACTGTTGATGGAGGCCATTCCTTTAAAATATACTAATTGCCCACCTACTTTGGACCAAGAAGTCTTCTGGGGATAAGTAGTTGAATAAAACGCAGCCCGATCTTGTAAATAACGTGTGCTGATGGACCATGAAGGACAATGGAAGGACTGGGGAGAGAACCAAGTGATCTTATTTCACCGTGGTGAATGGGCAAGTTAGGACATAAGATATAGTTGAAGCTGGCTTATCAATCCTGTCTTTCAGAAGTGAACTGAATTAGTGCCCTTATTAAGGCTCAGATCCATCAGTGATCTTATGGAATTGCATGTCTGTTACTCTACAATGAGGCTTGAGGCAGGAGCTGGGTGCACTGGCCACATGGAAAGGGCTACTTCTCTCCTGTGTAGATCATGCTTTTATGCTTTTAGTTGTCAACGAGCTTGACATGGCAGCACTGTAAAACAGAGTTAAAAATTTCACTCAGTCCTTTACTCACTATCAAACATACCGTTAAGAAGTTTCTAGAAAATATGCCTCTGCATTCAGCTTCTACCAAAGGCCCAGTTGCTCTGTGAACTTCGTGAAGGCAGAGGATGAAGCTAATGTGCAGGAGAGCTGGGCAGGGAGAAGGGAGGACCGGGTTCTGTGACCTCGTGTGAGCCCTGAATCTGTCCGTGCTCGAGGAGAAACATGCTTCCTTCCTTTTTCATTTACCATTCTGGGAGTTTGCATCTGGCTTTTCATCACTGGGATGCACCCGACCAATAGAATGGTCTTGGCCGCCGCTCCACCCCTGCTCTCTCTGACAGCTGCTGCATCCTGCTACTTGGGCCACGCATTGACTTTCTCTGGGGAATCTGCCTCCACCAGGAGCTCCCTACAGAGCAGAGGTGTGGTAGATGGCACAGCGGCCAGCAGACTGGAAAATGGTGGCAGTGGCAGGATAGAGGCTTTTCCTGATTGGAAATAGGAATTCCAGCTGCTGTCTCGTCCAATCCCCAAATGCCCAGTGCCGGCAGAACTGTAGGTGTGCATACTGGGTATAACCCTGTCCACACTTATGTACAAGGTGAACCTTAGGTAGGGTGAACAAGCAGTGAAAAACCTTAATACATTTACTTTGTTAACCTTTCTAACTTTCCCATTGTGAACTACAGCCATCTACATTTTCTTAGCTATCAAGAGATATGCACTAGTTTAGCATGTGTTGCTAGTATAATTTATTACTTTGTAGGAGACCCTAAAATATATGCATTAGTGCATTTAAATTCCAGGAAAATTATATTAGTTATGGGAGTGATAAGAGAGGAAGAAGATGTGGTCCCTCTCCTTAGCAGATTTATAATTTAGTTGGAAAGAGGGACATAGGCTGTAGCGCTGTAGTCTGGACAGCACATCTGTGTTAGTTTTCTGTTGTTGTGACAAAACGCCTGACATAATTTATAAGGAGAAAAGGCCTTTTTTGGCTCTTAGTTTTCCATGGCACTGCCCTGGGATCCAAGTCATTAACTCAGACCTTTAGTGACACTCAGCTTCCAAACTCTAGCAGTACCAGTGTCATCCAGCAGGAACACTGTACTGGATAAATGTGGATGAAAAGAAGTAGTGTGTGGGAGCTGGACAGCTGGCCAGGCCTGGTGCCATGTGCCTGTAGTCTCCGCTACTTGGGAGGCTGAGGTAAGAGAATATAGCTTGAGCCCACCAGTTCAAGACCAGCCTAGACGCAGCACAACGAACAAAAACAACAAGAACCAAGCAAAACTGAGAGGCAGTGAGAGACTGGTTCTCTGGATGGATTACAATCTCCTTTCTTGTCTCTATCACCAGGGGTAATATCTCACCTGAGTGGATTACAAACCTTGGCTGGGGCCTTCCTTCCATCAAGTCATGTTGCCAGCACAGTGTTGTCTTCGGTTGGTTTAATGTTGCTACTGCACCACATTTGTCTCCCCACACTGCCGCATCCCTGTGGCTTAGGGAAGCAAGTCGGTCCCTACATCCTCCTCTGCTCTAACGTGTACCGGGCATCTGGCCAGACAGTGGCCAGGAGGTGAGGCAGACGGCAGCCTCAAAGGTCACTGCAAGGTCAAGGAAAGGCAGATGGCCTCGGGTCCCGCCAGGCATAAGACACGAGTGGGTCTGGCTAAGAAGAGGGTGAGGGGCTGGGAGGCAGCCAGGTGACTCTAGGCACGGAGTCAGAGGAAGGAGACAGGAGAGTGAGGACAGATGATCATGCAAATCCTCATGTGGGTGGCAGCTTCGCCCTTGCCAGTGGAGGTAGCAGAGGCCACGGGACTCAGCGAGCTCCTCAGGGGGACTTCGCCCGGTGTGCCGTCCATGGACAGCAGGCTGTCACCATTCAAACAAAGGCTCATCCTTTACAATGGGCCTGTAAACAGAATCCCAATTAGCGACTTCACAAGCAGCTATTTCCTGTGTGTGTGGATTAAACAAAGTTTATTCGTAAATTTTATTTTAAGCCTGAATCCAATCACACAGCTGGATACAGAATATATATGCGAGTGTGCGTGTTTACAGGAACACTCCTCACACATGCATACTTGCACACACGAACAGAGCCGGAGGGAAAATGGGGAGCAAGCCACACTCTTATTTACATCCTCAGTTATGGAAATGAACACCAAATTCATTGTGTTCATGTGTTTGTTGTGCAGCTCAGGGTTGGATGAGATATTTGCAGGAATTGAAAATTTATAATTCAGACTTCTGAACATGGCATTAAGCCTTTTGACTCAGAGTGGTCACACACTGAGCTATAATAAAGCAACAGGACTGGGTCTATCCTTCTGCCTTCATAACTTTTTATTCTTTTGTTTGTTTTTTGAGACAGGGTTTTACTCACTATGTAGCCCAGCCTGGCCTCAAACTCACTGTGTAGCCCAAGCTACATAGAGGCATTGATCCCCGCTCCTGAGTGCTGAGCTTGTAGGGATGTGTCACCAGACCTGCAGCTTACCTAACTTTTTAAAAGGACAAAAGTAAGCTGGACATACTGGTGGATGCCTGTAATCCCAGTGCTCTGGAATCCTGAGGCAGAAGAGTTGTAAGTTTGAGCTCAGCCTGGGCAACTTAGCAATTTAGTGAGACCCTGTCTCGGTATAAAAAAGTAGTTAAGTAAAAAGGGGTGAGGGTGTAGCTCAGTGCAAAGGTCTTGGGTCCAATCTCCAATAATTCACACACACAAAGGATAAAAATACAGTGGTACCTCGGTTCACGAAAGCTTTTGTTTGCAAAAAAATTGGTTCACAAACAGAAGCATTTGACAGAATTTTGTTTTTGTTTGCAAACTGCATCAGGTGACAAACATGACTGGCCATCTTTGCCACATGAACACGAACGTGGCCATCTTTTCCAGAATTATAGAACAAATTAAGATTATGAGTAGAGGTGCCACTGTGTGTGAAACGGCAGTGTTATTATATTTTAAAACAAATGGCAGAGGACAGTGGTCTCTGGAAGAGAGAAGCAGACACATGGTCAGCTCACTGCCCGGCGAGGGCCACATGTCCTCCCTGAGCTGAGGACACGGGTCCAGGAGGGAGAGTCAAATGAGAGCCAGGGACGGCAGCAGCCTCGGGCCTTCTCCTGAGTCTGAGGCCGGGTGGGAAGCACAGGGGTGCAGGGAAGAGTTCATCTTCCCGCGCGGCCAGGAAGGACTGACCCCTGCCTAGGTGCCCTACCTTTCCCAGAACGGTGCCCCAAAGAGTACCTAACAGAGAGCGGCAACAACAGCCTCATCGCCCAACTACCCAGAACTTACAAGTAAAGATTTCTAGCTATGCAAGCAAATGGAAAACATCAATGGGCATAGACCCAGGAAGGACAGATCAGAACATTAGGAGATGGGATATGCAGAAAGCTATTTACATATACTTCATGCATCCAGAGAAGTAGAGGAAAGCATGAGCATTACAAGAAGAGATGTGGCAAATATCAAGATTAGCAAAACCAGACTTCGAGAGACGAAAATCCTTGGTTCAGTGAGGACACACCTGCCGTGGCTAAAAGTAGATTAAACACTGCAGAAGAAAAGATTGAAGGCCTACAATGGGAACTGTCCAGAATGAAACACAGAAATAAAGAAAACACAAAACTAATCAGGAGAAAGAAAGACATAATTGAGAGAAAAAACTCAAAATAAACAGAGCATCCGTGACCCTTATGTGAGTCTCTTACTAAAAATAGTGAATTTATAGTTAAAAATCATCTAGCAAAGAAAGCCTCAGGCTCAGATGGCTCTAACTGTGAAAACTACTAGACATGGAAGGAAGAAAAACTACCACTCTGGATGACAGCGGGGCAGCTGGTTACAGTGGTAGGCACACACCTGCCTCTGGCCCAGTCATTCCACTCAGGTGTTTAACCAGGGGGAAGGAACACACAGTTCCACACAAACCCTTGCACATAAACATCCATAGCAGCTTTATTTGTAAAACCAGGTTCTCCAGTAGATGAATAGGTAAGCAAATTGTGCTATATCTGGATAATAGAAGGCTACTGTAATACTAGGCAGAAAGGAGTAGATAGTGCCAATCCCATTTATATGAATTCAACTAGTACAAAGAAAGCTACAGCGACATAGAGCAGATTGGAGATTTGGGAGGGGCAGAGACAGGGAGGGGCTGCAAGAGGCCACGAGGATACTTGGGGTGACAAATTTTTGTTATCTGAGAGTGACTCACATCTACCACTCACATCCAGCTTGTCACAGTGTATACTCTAAACATGGGCAATGGGTTTGGGCCTATTTTGCAGTAAAGCTGGGGCATGAGAGAGAAAATGAAAGGGAAAAAAATGAAAGAGGGGAAGGAAGGAGGGAGAGAATGAAATAGAAATAAGGAAGGAGGAGAAGGAAGAGGAGAGGAAGAAGGAAGATGAGGAAGTAAGAGAGAAGGAGGAGGAGGAAATGGAGGAGAAGCAGAAGGAGGAAAAGGAGGAGGAGGAGGAGGAGGAGGAGGAGGAGGAGGCAGCTCCACCCATGATGAGCTCCTGTGGCTCTGCCCTGCTCATCTGCCCATCCTTTGGGCTTTCCCATTCCCAGGGCAGGTGTGGAGTGTTCTGCTTGGCTTGCAGTGGCTCCAAGGACATTGATAATTAGAGGCAGCTCCGAGATAGCCCTGGGAGCTACGAGGGCCCTGTGCTGCCTGGACCTGGGCCTGGCTCCTCCTGAAGAGGCCATGAGGACCCTGGCAGCTGCAGAGCTGAGCCAGGGCCCACATGGCTGCAGCGTTCACTGGGAGACAAGGGCCCCACGACCGCCCTGGGTCTCAGATCCTGCTCTGATGGAACCAGAGTTTGCACTCAGCTCAGCTTTCCCCATAGGAACACCTTGCAATGCAGCTTTCTGAAGAACTTAAACGAACATGTAAAATTCTTAAGATTATGACCTTAGGTGGACATTTAGCATCCCCAAGTCACCCTTAAAAGATCTCAGCCCTAAGTGATCAGCTGAGCCAGAGAGGGGGAGACAGGTGAAAGTTAGTTCAACTTCCCTTTCCCACCCTGCAGCACGCAAAGGTACTATGGTGAAGGAAATGATCAGAGAATTAAATATGTAGTCACCTCCAGAAACAATGAAGGCCGATGTCGCTGGAAACGTAGTCAGGAGGACAAAGCCAACCCCATGATGTCACGGTGGCATCTCCCCGAGGAGAACCAGCGTTGAGGCCCTCCCGTGCAAACAGGGCCTCTTCCTGCCCCTGCAATCCCAGACCTGGTGACTCTGGCAGAGCTACAGGGATTTCAAGGACACTAGGGCTGCACCCTCATTCTTTAGATGCTCACAGAAGCCAGCATGAAGATCCCTGCCAAGCAAGGTTTCTGGCCTGCAGTGTCGCCCATCAAAATGAATCTGCTGCTGAGGGCTCTGCCCTGCCTCCCCCAGGGGCACCTGGACAGTTCTTCTGAGTGCTGCAGTCACGTCGAAGTAGCTCTCTCGTTATCTGAGCAGTTACGTTCTTCTCAAACGGGAGCTCTGTAGAACTATAATTCTATGAATATAATCAGTCATTTAAAACAGAAAAACGTTTGAAAGTCAAGACCAAAAGAGAAATGTTACCTTAATCCTGCATGCTACCTCCTTCTCCCTTCCTCTCTCTCTTTCTTTTGGAAAAATTAATTTGGAAAAAGAAAACATTAGGGAAACAAAAGAGAAAATGGGAGTGTTTATGGTTTAAGAAACATAAATACTTCTTACTTGAACTGGATTTTCCTATCTAGGTTTACTACTAGTGTGTTAACCGCTCTGTCCTAGGGTGCATAAACCTCTCTAAAATATCCGCACATATACTGTGGGATCTTAAAAATTTGCAAGGTGTTGGCTAAAGACGAATGAGCAAGATTGAGCCTTTGGCAGGCAAAAATGCTCTCTGGTGCCCTCTTTCCTGGTTCCCACCTGGCAGGTAGGGACCACTCTCGTCTATGTCCCCATCCCTGTCCACGTCTTCCTCGTCCTCTTCTCCATCCTCCATCTCTTCCTCCTCCAGTCTCCTCCTCCTGCTTTTTCTTTGTTTTGTTTTTTGGGTGTTTTCTTTTTTGAGACAGAGTCTCACTATGTAGCCCAGGCTGGCCTCGAACTTGAGGCAGTTCTCCTGCCTCAGCCTCCTGAGTGCTGGGATTCGAGGGTGCACCACCACTCCAGGTTCACTCTTCCTTTCTTAAACCCCTCACCCCTCTACTTCAGAGACTCTGGGTCTTTTTGGTTTTGAACTCTACCTTTTGAATTACTTCTGACTCTTCCCTTCCTAAGTTCCAGTTCTCTCATGCAGACTGCCCTTGAGAACTCTCATGAGTTCTGAGTCTCTGCCTGGCTCTCACTTCCACTGTCCTTCACGCCAGGCACCAGCTCCTCAGACTCAGAAAGTACAGGCAGAGCCTGGCTTCCGGTCCAGCTGTGTTCCACTGCTGGGTTTCCTGCCTGCCTCACTAATGCTGTCCCCCTGTCCAGTCCTTCCGCCAACAAGCACTGGTGCCTGCCCTTTCGCTTTAGGCACAGCTGTGGTGTTCGTCAAGCAGTGCTCTGCATACTTTTCTCACATTTTAAGTGCTCAGCACCGTGGATTTCTCATATGTATATCTCCTACAACACCTAACTGGTATTAAAACACCGCATACATTCAGCATCTTGTGACTCCTCCCCAGATCCCTTAGTCATGATGGAATAACTCTGTGGCTTTCGGACTTCATACGAGAGGAATTGTACAATATAGACTCACTGGTTTATATCGCCTGGCCTTTGCTCAGCTTGAGTCTGTGACGAGCCCATAACATGCATCCATGTAATTGCATATAGCAGCAGTTCTTTTTCATTACTATCTTGTATTCAATCATATAACACACTTTTGTTTAGTTTTCAACTCTTTTTTTTGGAGAGACAAAGGTGCAAAAGCTGTTTTTAACCAATTTTTGTTAGTATATGTTTGTAATACATTATTGAGTAATCATTTTAGTCTATATGAAGACATCTCTAAAATATTTTCCTTCATTTCTGTACCCACTGGTCTTTCCATAATTCAGGTTCTAATCTTCCCTTACCTGGGTAAATTATGGTAGCTTTGTGTTCTTTTCCTCCCTGCCAACAGCTTTCTCTTATTTAAGAAATTCTTCACGTACATGCTTGAGTTTTCTTCCTAAATTATAGCTTGGCATTTACAACTCATTTACTTAAAAATCTGTGGAGTTGACCATTGCTGATAGAATAAAGTCCAGCTTTATACTGAGGTGTTCAAATCCCTCTCCACCCTGACAAAACACTCTTCCCCTTCCATGAATCCTTCATAGACTTTCGCTGCTTTCCATAGATTTTCCTCTCTCCTTGGAAGGCTTTTTCCATAGCACCTGGCTGGGACACATCTGGCGCCACAGCTGGCCTGAGCATCCCTAGAAAGCAGTGCCTCATGCACCTTTGGAAACAGTGCCGGGCATGCAGCCGATGCAGAAAAGCAAGGTCAATGCTGTCACGCAGAGCCAGGTGTGGCAGAAGCGGAAGTGCACCTCCATGTCCCCCCTAGCTGTGAGGTATCTGGACTTGTGTGGTCTGTCTTAGACAGAGGAGCCTCGTTTCCTAGATGGGGAGACAGATGACAGGAGGTGACTTGAATGGTAAGAGCCAGAGTGGGGCTCACATGGAGACTAGGCCCCGCACCTGGTTCCTTGGCACTCTTGATGTCATGGTACTGTATTTGCCGTGACAAGGAATTATCTCAGAATCATTTTTCTTGAAGTTCCTAGTTCCCTTTGGGAGCGTTTTTGAGGCATTCTGTGAATGACAGGAATGCTGCCATGTCCCCCATAATGCTTTGCAACCTAGCGTCACTTCCGGATCCTGAGCTCAAGAGGGCCATATATAAAGGCAAAAACCCTCCCTTGAGATTTTTTTTTTTTGGTACCAGGGGTTGAATCTGGGACCTTGTGCTTGTTGAGGCAGGTGCCAGAACCGCTGAGCTAAATCCTTGGCCCAAACCCTTGAGATTTTTATGTTTCTTTCACTGAGATGAAAGTGACTGACAGGTGATGGTGCCTTCCCGTGTCCCTGGTCGTTTTGATGCCAGTTTCTAGTAGTGATGCACCCTTTTGTTTGTGCGTCAGTTATGCCAAAACAAAGGCAGCCTTTCTTGTTTGGATTTGATCGAATATTCCCATGATTTATTACAGGAGGATTATGTAACATTTAAATAAGGCACCAGCCCTGAATAGCTGTCACAGCTGAGTCGCAGGTTCGCAGCTGAGCATAATGCGTTCATTCACAGCCCGCGGGGCCACGGCCCCTCCAGGAATGTCAGGGAGCCACATAGTGTCCCAGGGCATCAGTCTTGGCTGCAGCTTCTGTAGCTGTAGCGGCCAGTGTGGCCAGGAGCTCCCGCTGGCTATACATCCGAACGGCGTCGAGAGTACAAGCCCATGGGAGGCTGGGACTACACCATACTCAAATGATGTTTTGGATGGGAAGGTGAGGCTTGAGGGAGGTGTTAAATGGGTCCTTCCGTCCGGGGCTGTCAGGGCAGTGTCTGTGGGGCGGCTGAGGCTGTGGGGAGGTGGAGGGAGCCCTGCCCCACACGCACTTGGGCCCGGTGCCGAATCCACCACCGACAAGTGGCCCGGCCGCTCCTCTCTAGAACAGGAAGTGGCTTTATGGCTTAACATGAGTGCACACTTTATGAAGTCACGATCTTTTCCTTGATGCTTCATTTTCCAAAGAATTTCTTTTCCTTCCAGTAGAGATCTGGAACCAGCTTGTACCCAACTCATGAGAGCCAATTGTTACGCTTTAGGGGATTTTTGTGAGCCGCTATGAAAATACAATTATATGAACTGACAGTATTATAAGCTATATTTAAAACAAAGGCGAGACATGGCCCGCACTCGCCACAGCCCTATTGTCTGGGCCCCCTGCATTGCGCTGTGTGCGCTTGAGGTTCTTATGTCTGTCAGACATGCGGAGTGAACCTCCCGGACTGTAGCGAGCCTCTTCAGAACGCCGCGCCCAGCAGCTTCACACAGGTAGTGGAGATTAGCACGAGGGGAGTATTTAGATCACAGAAATTAGCTACAAATCACAGCATTAACTTCCTGTCTTGTTGATCGTCTTGACTTAAAGTGATGGAGAAATATTAATAGCGCACATTGAATTTTGTGTCGTGCCCATAGCCGTTACATTTTGTTTAATCCTCAAACTGAGACAATCTTCAAGTATTCAAAAGCTATTACTGAAGTCGCTCAAGGCATTAATGAACAAGCGTTCTACTGACGCACGTCTTTGTTTATTGCTCCATAACATAAATGAAAGCAGGGACCAACTTTCAGGTGGGATTTTATTCATTTATTAATTGCCATTAGAATTTAGCTAAGGACATGAGTTGGATAAAAACAAAGCATTTTTGAGAAGTCACTTTATTGAATAGGATTTACAGTACAGAGGTTTGTACATATTATTTGTAAATTACAGCTGTACATTCTTAATATTAGTAAAATTTATATTAAATTTAGACTCATTTATGAGTACATTTTTTTTCTGGAGAGCTGATTGTTAAACTATTAGCACACCACTGCCAACAAGTTTGTTTCCTGCTCCTGTTTGGGGCCACAGTTCCGCCTGTTCCAGACCCAGGAGGACCATGGGGTAGGGAGGGAGAAGGTGCCTGGCCCAAGTGAGATGGCCCTGGGGACCCTCCAGAATGAACCTCGGCTCTGCCGAAGGAGAGCAAGGAAATCAGTCGCTTTTCATTCCTCCTTACCCAGGCCCTAATCCGCCCGAAAGATGCACCTGGAAGGGGAGTCGGGGAAGGAGGTCAGGCGATGAAAAACGACCCGGAAGTGATAGATAGTACCGATTCCCCACAATGAATGTGGCTGTTTCGTATTGCAAACATATACTAATAAAAAACGAAAATATTCCCATTTTTTAAAAAGATGGAGAAAACCCAGTTATTTGCCCATGAGCCAGGCCCAGAGCCTATGAGCTGCATCTTCCTCCTGCCTGGCTCTCACACCGTCCCGGAGGGCAGGCGCTATTGGAAGGCAGGGGCTCTCCGGGCTCCACTGGATCAGTGGCTTTGCCGGGGTGTTAACCCAGGGATGGGGCAAATACAGGAGGAACAGGATGCTGGCCACCCAACAGCCGAGCTCCTCCCTGTGGGCACTCGGGCATCCAAGTATCACGGTGGAGTTGGATGCTGGAGGAAAAGCCAGCCTAGCGTTCTGTGTTTCCAGGGCCTGTTGAAGCCACCTGGACTTCACAGGGGGTCCAACCCCCACCCGGTGTGGTCCCCCCAACCGTTGCTCGGAGGGTAGACTGGGCTGCTAAGGAAAGACTTGAAGTCGCACCTGGTTCTACTCTCACTTCTGTTACTAATGAATGCCTTGGCCTTGGACAGGTTCTTCTGCCGCTCTGGAACTTGGTTTTCTGTAAAGTGCACAGTTTCCAGTAGTAAAGTTTCCTTCTAACCTGGCATTCTGTGACCCTCTGTCTCATTTTCCAGTTAGAGTAAATAAAGCACATGTCTTTGGTCACAACGTCAAGGGCAGAGTCTAGCATATTGGTCATATCAATTCTTCGACTCCCAGGCCTCAAATCCTTTGTGGCAGGAGGCATAAATCATAAATAATTCCAGGCTACTACTCCCAGATTGCTTAGAAGGATCAGAGCACTGACATTCTTTGGCAGATGAAGAAAGAAATTCAGTTATCTGGAATGCAAAGAAAAAAAAGAATATTCTCTCTCGTTGAAAATTGTTCTGAAGGACAGTAGCAGTTTTCCTTGCATTAGTAAGAGCAGGGAACATGATGATATTTTTTTCCCATTATCATGCTCTGTTCTTCAGGATGAAGATTCTGAATATGAATGATTGTTATATACTCAGTATTGGTTGCTCTGCCTTTTAGAAGACGTAAGAGATTGGCTGAACATATACTGTTTTAGGTATCATGTATGATTTATCTTTTGTATCTTTGACCTCCATAAATCACTTAAAATTTAAATCTTTCTCATACAAGTGGAATGGCGAAGAAAGTTTCAAATATTTTTCAGGAGTGGTGCTGATGGTAGTATTCCATTGGTTGGATTCTGGTTAATTAAGGCTCCAAGATGTTTAAAGAATTCAGAAACAGAAAGCATTTGCACTGTGCTTTGAGTATCAAAGACTGCAGTTGTTATTTAACAAGACAGTTGCTCATAAACAAATGTTTTTGGCTGGCTCCACCCCACACAGACAGTGGGAGAGAACGGGAGCATGAGAAAGAGGACAAGAAGAAAAGAAGGAAAGAAGTAGAAGTGTGGAAGAGTGGAGTTAGTCCTGAGGATTAACTTCTTACTTAAGTTTTAAGTAAGAGAACAGAGTTCAAACCCAGAAAGAGAAAGAGTTCCCCTCCCATCTGTTTCCAGAGGGTCTGAGATGGAGATTTCCTACCCCTGGGAACCACAGGCAGTGTGAGAGTGAGTGTGTGCGCATGCGTGTGTGTGTATGTCTATATGTATTTCGGTTTTTTGAGCCTCAGTATATGGTTCAGGCTGGCACTGAACTCAGTAAGAAGCTGGCGTTGAACTCACGGCTATTCTCTTGCATCAGCCTCCTGAGTGTTAGGATTAGAGATGTGCACCACCATGCCTGGCTTCTGGGTGTCTTAGTTGTGGTGTGTGGTTTAGACACTGGATTACTTTGGTTCAAGATTTTCCTGCTCATTGGATTTTCCTGCAGTATTGGATATCACAGTGCTCTTTCACTCATTAAAAGATTAGTGCCAAAAAATAACGTTGATTTTTAAGTCAGAACTACTTGTCTTTAGTAATTCAGAACTAAACATGTATCTTTTTTTTTTTTTTTCTAAACATGTATCTTGACCATGGGTGTTGGGTTTTTGGCAAATATTGCTTAAGAAATGGAGCAGACATTCTTGATCCCCAAGTAGCAAACCAAGACCCCAAATCAGCTCTCTCCTGGCACCCCACCCTGCCGTCCCACCCCTGCCAAGAGCAGGACCTTTCACCGGATGTCGAGTTCTGGAGACAGCCATGCCTTGGCTGCTGTGTGGCCATTCATTCCCCAGTCACCCAGATAGCTGGCTCCTTCCCTCCCCACCTGTTGGCGTCTTCACCCATAATGAGACCAGAGGGTCTCAAACGGTCCCTCTGGTGACACACGAACAGTTCCCGCCTGAGCTTTAATGGGGAGAGGGTGGATCTTAACAGATGAGTTTGCATTATTCTTGTGTTTTACTAGTTCATGTGAGCCCTAACTCATGCTTTCCATGGAATTGGAACAGTTACTCCAATTATTTTTTAAATTTTAAGACAATTTCTGCTAAGTGGCTTAGACTCAGCCCTGGCACTGTGATGGGACTAGCAGCTTGTTCCTTTTCGCCTCATTTTAGGTAAATCAATCAGCAACAACTCTTTGGAGCCATTTGCCTTTCTGTTACTTCCGCTGTGGAAAAGTTTGGTTAGGAATCTATCTGCCTACCGATATCCTGTGTGGTTTTTATTCTTAAATTTTGTGAGGAAAAGGTAATGGAATACAGAATGCTGTACCTGGGTTCTTCCTTCTATGAATTAGTCTATTTTATCTGACTCTGACCAAAATGGATGTTGGCAGGCTTCTCCCCAGCTCTCTAAGTCAGACTATCAGTTCCGATTATGGAAGCTGTAGAGAAATGATTTAAGTCTTCAGTAGACCCTTACTAATTTTTTCCTTGGTTGCTTTTTATTACAAACTAAAAACAAAATTAGAATGCATCTCAATGCAACAATGAAAGAGAAATATCAATATCAAAAATACTTCAAATGCAACTCTAGAGGGAAGTGGATTTTTATTCAGGGACTTTTAAGAATTGTGATACTGCAGAGATGCTTTGAGTGTGGAGGCAGCTGACTGGGTTTTCAGCGTACAAAGATCATTTGCATAGAATACCAAAAGAGCCTTTAAAAATGCAGAGAAAGAATATCAGAGTGTGGCAGGATGTGTCCTGCTCGGATTCTCATATTTCTATTCAAACTGACCATTTTCAAAAGTCATTCTATGATTGGTACCACAATAAAGCTCTTGTACCAGGATTCTGTGATGAAATGTAAATTAAGAGAGTGTGAGAAACGGAGAGACAGGGAAAGAAAGGATCAAAGGGTGAGAACGAAAAGGGAGATTTTTGGGAAAAAAATGTATAATAAACACATAGCATTCCAAGAACTTATCATGGAAAGAAATGGCCTTGTTTTAGATTCCAGGTAACAAATTTATTGTAAGTTACCAAATAAAGACTTTAAACATTTTCCAAACCATGTAAAACAAAGAAGGTGGGAAAAATGGCTTCTTAGGCTCTTGGTAGTTTCACATAATTTATTACCCTGAATTCTCACAGTTACTCTATAAAGTGGGATTCCCATCACTTTCTCCTTCGGTACCTATGCCAGGGAACCTGTGCTTCCGCCCACAGTTAATTAGTTTCATGGAACAATGCCTCTCCTGTTACCTCCCTCCCTTCTCAGTCCTTCCAGGAATTTTGGAAATACAAGGCAGGAACAACCTGCTGACTTTGCTGCCCAAACCCTTCCAATATTAAGTCATCAAACAATAAGTACAACTAAAATACATTTAATCACCATTTGTAATTAAATGGCATTTGGAAACTCAACTTCTCCCCACTGCCAAGGTGAAGGCTAAGATTTATTGACATACTTACCATATGCCAGGAGCATACCACAACCTTTCGTGTGTATTACCTAATTTAATCCTTTCAGCAGCTTCAGGCAAGTGTTTTTTGGGGTTTTTTTTTTGGTACTGGGCATTGAACTCGGGACCTTGTGCTTGCGAGGCAGGGGGCGGCACCACTGAGCTAAATCCCTGGCCCCAAGAGCTCTTTTTAAAAAAATTTTTCAGAATTTGAGGCTACGTGGAAATTGTAAGTTACTTGATATCACATAAGTAGTGGAGGGCAAAATCTGGTATTTTTGATTCCAGAGCTTTTTGTTCCTGACTACCTCACATCAAAACCAGCTCTATGGGATGTCCTTCCTTTCACTCAGGGCCCCTAAGGGAATAGAAATACATGCTCTGTCCTCCTTTTCCAGTGACCTCATCACTGTGCCTGGAGGTGACTTTCCTCCTAACACAGCACCTGCCACCAGCATGTAGGCAGTGAAACATAAGAAACATCACAACTCTCTGCTTTCTCTGCCACACCCTTCTGCTGTGATGTTCTGCCTTAGACCCAGCTGGAATCCCCCGAACGTGAACTGCAGCTTCACACCTGGACCCAGATTAACAAGGAAGAATTATACGGGCACCCTGTTTTCCAAGAACAGCTTACTCATTCATACTGCTAAGGTGATTGAAGAAGATTGAAGAGAATATTTCTAAAACCCAGAATGGAGATCTTACGAGGAGGATTCCTGATGGTACCTGTCAAGGACTCTATCAAGACTAGCTAGAAGACCTTTTCTAGCTCAGCAGCCTGTTTTTATTAATGGACAATACCATTGAGAGTTCTCATAGGCTGATTACTCCCACAAACCATGAAGCTCTGTTTGTTTCTTCCATCTTGATTCAATATCCATTTGATTCAACCGTGGGAACTGCCAGCAGCTCAAAGCATAGAAATATTGGTTTGCTATCTGCTACCGTGATGGTCTTGTTTTCTTCCGATTCTCACCTGCTGTGGTGGTAGAAAGTGTGACCATGTACTGCCCATACCCTGGGTCTCCTTCCATCTGCTGTGCTCTGCCGTGCTCCCTTAGAGAGATGTAGTTTCTCCATAGAGAGCCAGAGAAATGTGGTCTGAGAGAAAGATGTGCAAAGGCCCGAAGAAAAGAAGTGATTATTGGATTCCCTAATTCATTCACTTTACTGTTCTATGTCTGGTATGTCACTGGATAATTAAGAACTGACAATGCCTTCTGTCCCATGCTAAGTACCCACCTTGTACCTTAAAACATCAACCCAACTTGCTTTTCCAGTGGTTTTGTTTCTGGTAGCAGACAACAGGTTAGAAAGAGCCTTAATCAGAGTGGACAGAAGGAAATAAGATTTTTAATCTTCATGCAGACTTCCAGCCTATTTCCTCATCACTTAAGAAAGTTCACAATGCTATGGCTATGGGGAAATACAAGTTGAGTGTTCCCTAAAAGAAAAAGGAAACAGCGCAGGCAGATAGTTCAGAGATGGTCGGTGTTTCTGCTTGTGACGGGTGATGGCCAAACTGTACTTGATGATCACAAATGAGCATAAAACAAGGGCCTTATACATCAGAGGCAGTGATGAGGGCCACAGGAAGATCATGAACTCACCCAGGCCACACTGTACGTGTACTAGGGTTAGAAAGAAATTGTGCACAATTCACAGCCCGTGTACTTTTCCATATGCACAAAAGTGAGCCTGGACCAGAGCCCGATAAAGAGCTCTGCTTTTCCTTGCTCGTTCTCCAGTAAGTGAGCAGGAAGCAGAGTGCCCTGTACTGTATCTCTGGGTGCGATGACTGGTGTCAGGGAGAGAGTGCGCTCTCCCGATTCTCAGCGCAGAGAAGGCTGCAAGCACCTGTACAGAGTCGCAGCCTCTCTATCCTCCGGGTGGTGGGTACCACGCTGGTGGCTCCGATACTCTGTGTTGATGAACAGTTGTCACATCTTCTTTACACCGATTATGTTCGATTTCATATCTGCCAGTGACATGGCCCCAAGTGGTGCCCTTCACGGTGGGCCGGTCTTTGAGTTACTTCCTTTCAGGCATACCTGATCTTAGAAGGGGCTGAGGTGGGGGCAGGCGGTGTGAGATCAGTATCAGATCATAATTAGTGAGACCGGAGGCAGATATATGCATCTGGCTTGGGAGACTATTAGTCACAGTGACCCAGATTTGGGTCTGGGTGGGATCAAGATTTATAATGTATAAAATGACAACTCTTCAGCTCCTTCCGCTGGACTAAGGGTCAGGCTGTCTGTTCAGGGCAGATGTGTTGGGTCTGGTACAGGCTTTTGGTCAGGAGGTCCCTCTGTAAGGTTGAGAGTCCTGCATATTCTCTTCCAAGCAGGCCACATGTTCAACAGAGCTGTGTGGCCTATGGGCAATTTGGATAACATCTGTTCTACCAGCACCCTGACAAACTCCCGGGCTAGGGCAGGCACAAAGCAAACCGCCGCACATGTGTCACTAGGTTGTTCTTTGTGTGCAGTCCTTGCTCATTCCTGTGGCTGGGCTGACGACAAAGACAGCATCATGTGTTACAGAACAGCTGCTTCCTGGGACGGTACTGAAACTCTTTGACAGCGTTTCGTTTCCAAGATTGTCTTTCCTCTTTCAACTAGCGAGCAGCTCTCCTAGTGCTGGAGACAGGGGCTCAGTGTGGAGTGTGGAGGGGGAGATAGGCTGGGAACAAAATAATTTCCAAAGAAAACAAAATCGCAGGATGCTCTAGAGATCGCTAGGAGGTCGCTTTGGAGGGACTTTTGGGGAAGACTTGTCTAAGAGCCAAGGGGAGGCTGAAGCGGGGACGACCAGACAGGGAGGGCGTTCTGGTTAAGAGGAGCAGAGGCAGCGTGCGCCATTGTGCACGGTGGAGAGAGGCTGGGGAGGAAGCCAGAGACACGGTCAGAGCGCGGCCCACACTGAGCTCTGATGAGGAACGAGTCTAGGTTTTGTTCTGAGTATCTGGAAAAACCACTGGGGACTTTTGACTTCTGGATAACATGAAATTAGTATTTTAAGCACATTAAAGCTGTCACTGGACTTAGGTGGACAAAAATGGGAACCGGAAGACCAGATGGCAGTCATTCCAGTGAGGTAAGGGTGGCCGGGCCAGTGACAGCAGTGGTCACGTTTGGGACTGGAGTCTGAGATGGGAAGATCTGGGGCAGATGGCCCTGCTCAGGGACAGGTGAGGGTAAAGCCCAGGGTCATGTTTTGGCGATGATGTTCTTGAGCTGCCTGCGGTTTGCGATGGAGAGTCAGGCTAGAGAGCGAGTCTGTCCGTGCGCCCGGAGCTCAGCGGGGGGATAGAGATGTGGGCGAGGCCCCCTCACTCGTGCTCAGAAAGCACATTAAAATCACGATGGGTCCCAGGAATTGAAAACTCGGGAAGTGACAGGATGAGTAGTTACGTTGTGGGATGGACATACATGAGGCACGTATAATCTGTATGATCTAAGCATGGTCTACAAAATCTCAATAGGACCCAACTTCCCGGGGCTCCAGGAAGTCACAGGTAGGGGACAGCACACATTGGGATGGACACCCGTGAGCAACTTTTTTTCCACTGGACTGGACAGAAGCCTTCTACTGGGTGTGCATGTCACTGACCACTGAATGAGGAGGCGGTCCTGTGTCCATTCCTCAGGTCACTGGGGTCAGCCCTGAAGGCCAGGGGGTGACACACACGCTGGAGGCAGAACATTGTAGAATGTTCTCCAATGTGGGCTCTGAGCCGTGGGGAGCGGTTCCTGTGCAGGGCTAAAGCCACCTCTAGAGAGCACAAACCCTCGTGTTGGGGCTCTGAGGAAGCCTCCACAGCAGAGGTGACGTTTGGGGTACCTTGAACCACGAGCACGAGTTTGTCACAGGGCCTGAGAAGAGGGGGAGGAAGAGGGCTTCAGGTATATGCTGAAGAAGGGCAGAAGCAGCTTTCATCCTTCCAGCTCGACACACAGACCCAGGTGACCTTGGTGAGGCTACTGGAGTTGTTCTTTTCCTGTTGAAATCTGCCAGTGCTAAACTTCCAAGGTTTCATACATGCATTAAGAGTCCCAGAGCATTTTATTTACTTGACTTGTGGTGACATGAAACACATTATTGTCTGCAGCTTTGACCTGGGATATGTTCCCCACACCCTCCCACCTTCTGTCATAGGCAGAATTAACAAAAAGCGGTACATAAGTGGATTATTGCAGCATAACTATAGCCTTCTTCCTTTTATGTAAAAGAAATTCCAAAATGATAATTACAGGTAATCACCACTGTGTAAATCCCAGTCTGTTCACTTTCCAACCTGCAGTGAGTTCAACTGGCAGTCGTGACATGCAGATAGGGGCTGCGTTTAAACAGACCAGAGCCTTCGCACTTCTTTATCTTTGCATTTGTAGCAAAAGGCTTCTCCATCACTTCTTGGCTGCTGTTTGTGATGTTGTCTCTTCCCATTAGACCCTTAATGCCGATTTCTTCCTGTTCATTTTGATGACTTTCTCAACACAGATGTTTAATTGAAGACTAGGGAAGGAGAACACCCTGAATGGGGCTTTCCAGCTGTGGATAAGAAAGTATCTGGAAACCACTGACCTGTTTATGTCACTGAAGTTTGAGAATGCCTCCAGAATGTCCTGGGAATTGCACAGGGTAACAACATCATGGCCAGTGCAAGAAAACACAGATTTTAATTTAGTTATTCTCTACAAGTTGGCCAGGGCATGATAGATCGAGTACACAGCAGTCGTTTCTCAGCAGCAGCAAAGAAGGAATACCTCTCACCTTCCCAGGTGAGGAGAGGATGAAAGTTGCTTTTCTGTTGCCAACTTTAAGCCTGCTTCTTATCTTGGTTGTGTAAAAAAATTTACTAAAAATATAAATGACAGGGCCAGGGATTTAGCTCAGCGGTTTTGCTGCCTGCTGCGTAAGCACAAGGACCCGAGTTCGATCTCTGGTACCAAAAAATATATATATATGACTTTACTTGAGGAAGTTACGCAAGCTGATTTCTCAAGGTGATTTCTAACTGAGGATAACATCCCCTGCACAGAGTTGCGAGTAAATCAAAGCACATGTGTAGTTCGCGGCAGAGCCTGGCACATTCTGAGTGTGTGTCATCTGTTCATTGTTTTCCTATTTCCTCTTACCCAGAAGCATTTATAGGGCTATTTTTACACAATGTTCCTGATTCCAAAAGTTTCCAAGTTCAATAATTAATTTCAGCCACCAATTAATGCCTTAGAAGGAATCCCTGTCTCTAGTGACCCTTTTGAGTCAGGTGACATTTACTTAGTTATCAAAACCATGACAAGTTCTGGGGCTCTCATTTGGAGTTGAGCTTAGGTCATCTTGTTGAAGCACCGTGGCCCAAGTTGCTGGAAATTTGGTTCCCAGGTTTATTCTCTGTGTGACAGTTCAGGGACCTCTTGAGAGTGTCATAGAGGTTGTAGGGCAGAATTCTGATGAAGCTCCAAAATGTTCAGAATGTTTTTGTAGTCCTGGGTTTTTGTGTGTAATCCTTCACATGAGTTAACTGAACAGTTAAAAATTAATGTCTCACTTTATTGTTACTTTAAATAAAAAATTTTTATGAAGTAATGAACCAAAGATATGGCTTATGCTAAAAGAGGATCCTAAAGCTGAATATTGGGTAGAGTGATCACATATTTCTATTTGCCTGGACAAACTCAGTTTATACTTGTTGTACTTGTATAATTTTTTTTTTCCTGGGGGAGGAAAAGGAGAAAAGATTTATTTTAGCTCACAATTTCAGAGGTATCAGTCCATAGTCACCTGACTCCATTGTTCCTGGGCCTGGGGCCAGGCAGAAGCATCATGGTGGAAGGGCATGCATGGCAGAGGAGAGCCACTCACCTCACGGCAGCCAGGAAGCAGGAGAGAGAGAAGACCTCTTGTAATTAAGAGCACTCCTTCTGTTCTCCCCAAAGTTGTCTCAATATGTACAGTCCCTGAATTGTCCTAATTTCACCACTATGTTGGAGCACCCTGGGGTGGGCCACAGTTCCCATCACCATCCCTCTTGTGAGCCCCAGCTCGGCAGCAGCAGGAGAAGCAAGGCACACACCACTGGGGTTTCTCCCGTGGCTGCAGTAAAGGGCTGAGTATGCGGATGTCAAGGATTCCCAGGGTTTAATCAGCCACTGTGCCACATGTGCCCCCCCCCCCCAGAGCTCCTTCAGCTGGGACCCTGCAGTCTCTCAGCAGGCCGACTCCCACCTTGTTCAGAAGGCCTCCCTGGTGTCTGAGGTCGCTTCCTATCACCATGTTTTTAATGGCACCAGGGCCCAGCTTCAGCAGCTCTTTTTTCTGCCCACAAGCTGCACTGTTGCTCAAGAGGACTTCTTTAAACAATGAATGTGTAACTCATTAAATGCCTTGAAGAGCAGGGAGATGTAAGTGTCTAATTTCATTGACTGACAGACTGCAGGGACACACAGAGCCTGCTCGCATCCTTTGTAAAGTTTGGATTCTGAGACTCACACACCGCCCCTTCCACGTGGTGCTGGCTAATAGACGCAGGATCTGGGGGCCAGATGGACGAGGGAGAAACAGCATTGACCGTGGAGGGATGTTTCTTGCCAGCTGCATTTAGGAAAGATTTCGCTCCCCAGAGCGGGTGTGGTCCCATTGTTCCATCAAATGAGCTGTCTGGGAAGAACAGGATGGGTCACCCACCTACCTGGGAAGGACGGTGTTCACACCACCCGTAAACACTGCCCTGAATGACCACAAGCAAAAGTCAGCCACACAACCGCAAAGGATTAAATTCTCAGTCCCCCCAGAGAAACAAATTTCGTCCTGAGCCACCTCCCAGCTCAGTGCACACACTTTAACCCCCAGACTTCTTATTCTTAGTGGAAATGGAGTAGCAAGTGCTTACTGTTAATATAATGCCAACCGAAGAACCACAGTGGTGAACATGCAGCACTCACTGTGCAGCAAGCATGAGTTTGAGCGTTTCACGTAGAGTAACGAAGCGCTCACTAAACTTAAGGAGGTGGACATTATTCTTGTTATTTTATGGGCAAGGAAACTGTGGCTCCGCGAGCCACCGACATACGGTCAGTAGTGCTACAGTGAGTGGGGCGCCTTGGCTGCTCGGTGTGTTCTGGAAAGGACCCAGGTCGGCAGCTCACAGGAGCCTCTGCTGTCTGGGTGACTGTTCCTCCACTGTAAGTGTGTGGTGTCAGGTCGTTGTCAGCTGTGCCTGTCTGGAGCCACGCCCAGCCCTCGGAATGTGAGGTATGATCAGAAAATGCAGGGAGTGATTCAGTTTAAGAACTTGTCACAGTAAAACACACAGTGCCAGACCCCACCCCCTTTCTGAACACACTTGTCTCATTATGTGTGCCACTTTGTACAGCAGCACTGCAAGGCTTCTTCTTGGGTGTCTAGCTGTGCTGTCCTGGCTGCCTCATGTCTTGAAGCAATTCAAAACTTTTACCTTTCATGGTCATTGACTTTGGGGAGGAGCCAGACTGAGTGGACGAGGACACACTGTCATGACTTTATAAGTCTGCCCGTCCATTGGGTGGTGCTCAGCTGCAGCATTCACCATACTTTTGATCACACCTTGAAAAGACACTCGCTAAAGAGGACTCCAGAACTGCTTCAGAAAGGATGAGGGTGTTCAAAGTGAAGGGGAGGATTTTTAAGGGGCTTTATGGCATGTGTCTTTTACTGTAATAATTTAAAAATTTTGAACATTCACTGTATATTTTGATCACAACTCGCATAGACATATCTCTGCCCTCAGCCATCTTTCCTTAGTGCAATATCTCTAAATTCTTCTACTTGTTCAATTGTGAGAGGGAATCGATTCTCAAACACAGAATCATTGTAGTTTTTCTCACTACGTCCTGGGAACTTGCTTCACCTTGTCCAAGTCCCCAAAGCCAGAGGCTGCTTTACCAGGATAGCAAGGCACCACCGATTTCTTGTCCCTTCCCGTGACCAGCAGAGGAGGATGTTTGGTCCATACTGACACCAGAGTGGTCCTTGTTAGAACTCTTCCTCAGTTGCCAAGGAGACCCTGCTGGTGAGAAACCTGAACACGTGTCCCTTTGCAAACAAACAGATAAAGGAGAAACCACGCTGCAACTCCAGCCAGCTGCCATGTTCTGATGAAACCTCTCCTGTCTTTAGTAATGTCGGGGGATAATTGATGGTTGTATTTTTTTTTTTCTTGTTTCTTGTGGTATTGTGGTCTTCCTCCTTGGAGGAGAGTCATCCTTTTAAGTGGGATCCAACAACCTTTCTCAAAGGTTGGAAGTCAAAACTGTGCCAAAATTACTTTGAAATGATCCTTAATATCAGGGTGCTGGGATTTGGGCATATGAAGGTGTTTGTATCAGGAGCTGGCTTGCTTGTTACACTGTGATTTTGTGTAAATTCCACGTTCCATTCATAAGATAGTTTTTGTAAGCAGCACACAGGCTGCACACAATACTTTCTCAAGAGAGGTTACTTTCTTATTCTCTGAGTAAGTTAATTTATGCATCACCATGGCTTTAAGATGCCATGTGCTGTCCTCAATTTCACACTCCGTGTTTGGTCTAAGTTGTCATATGTGGTGTAAACATGTGCTCATTGGAAAGGACTGTCTCCATGGAGGAGCGTTCTCAGGGCCAGCATCTGTCCCTGTGTTGGTTTACAGAAAGATATTACATGGTGCACCAGAAACTTCTAAAAGTGTTCTATTGGCTCCACTGAGTATTTATTTAACATCTATCAGAAAATTATTTCTACTTCCTTTTTACTTCCCCTTTAAGATGTGTTGTGCATATGGACCCCATGAGGAATGTAATCATTATGTACTGCAAACATGGACTAATAAAGTAAATAAATAAAATGAAAATCCAAACAACATGAAAAAAGAAAACTATTTCTAGCATAGTTCTGTAAGATGAGCCTGAAGAAAAGTTGAGAGTGAATATGTCAGGAGGCCAACTCACCAGGACTTGGAGGGAGATTCATGGCTGCACTACCTTCTGGGCAGGCACATCAGTACTCTGTACTTGGGATCCAAGGACTCTGCTTCCTTACTCTGTTGATAGCTATAGATTGGTGCCAAGAGTCTTCTTCATTCTGTTCCGATATTTTCTAGATTTGTTTTTAAATTTCAAATTTTTCTGCCATTTTGACTACTGGTCGTAGTCTTCCATACCTTTGGAATGCTCTTTTTAAAATTTAATTTAATTCCTTTTTCTAGTACTAGGGATTGAACTAGGGTCTTTGGACTGAGCTACATTCCCACTTTTTTCTTATTTTTTATTTTGAGACAAAATCTCACTAAGTTGCTAAATTGCCCAGGCTGGTCTGAAACTTGTGATCCTTCTACCTCAGTTTCCCAGAGTGCTGGGATTACAGGCCTGCACCACCACACCTTGGACTGCTCTTCTAAATCCTCTGCAGCTCTCCACTTGCTTCCTGTCATCCAAGGCCCATTTCAGGTACCATTGCTCTGGAAAGCCGCTCCCACCCATGTTTTTCACCTCTCTGCCACCCTGCCTTGTGCTTTCTCTCCCTCCTCCCTGATCCCTGGCCCAGTGCCACTCACAGTTTGCTGATTTGGGCTGCAATATGCTAGGTGCCGAGTAGCCTTGGTTTCTCCAGGATGACCAGTGTGGTGGAGAGCAAAAGTAAAACCAGTTCATGCAAGTAACAGACCAAAGGAGGCTCAGCATTTGTCATCAGCTATGCTCATACATATTCTAAGCTGACCTGTTATCTGTCAGGCCAGTCCCAGAAATCTCACATTTCCCATATTACAAATCGCAACCCCAGTCATTGAGAGACAAGAATATTCATTTTTAGGTGGCTTGCTTGCTTATGAGTAAAAAATCTTGATTTCATTTATTTTTTGGATTCCAGATACAGACCAAATTGCAAAATCATAGAATAGATGCATTTAAAATTTTGATGTTTTTAATTCATGTCCTATCACACAATTGCTGACATACTTGCTTAAATTTTAAATCTACAGGTTAAAATGGCATAATTCATTGTGTTAATTTTCATCTTAACAATTATGAGTGTTTTCAACATTTTAAAATGTTGAGTGATGTATATAAATTAATGAGCAACTTCTTATGTCTGTCCTTTTGCTTATTTTTCTGTTTACATTTATTTGTCACTTCTACCTTCATCTAATGTAAGGGAGTTTTTGTTTTGGATGAAGTAATGCATATTGCAAAAATTTTATTCAAGTGTGTTTTTTGTCTTTTGACTTTATTTGTGGTATGTTTTTCTCCTACAGTTTTAAACTTTGAGACAAATTCAGTACATCAAATTTTTCTTTTATGGCTTCTGGAGTTTATGGTTTCCTTAAAAATACCTTCCCAACAGCATGTTGTAAAATCCACCCACTTTAAAATTCAGATTTCCAATTTTTAAAAAGATGTTCTTTATTTGTTTTATCTGTGGAATAAATAGGGGGAATAAAGCAAGCAGCTTCAGAGAGCAGGCGGGGATCCTATTTCTGGTCTTCTCGGCTGGCTCATGCTTCTCTCTCTCTTGTTGTTGATTCTGTGTGATTCTGGGCTTTGGCTTCACTCGCTGACCCCTGGCTCAGGTCTTGTTTGTTTGGATGACTTCTTGGGACTCATTTATTGGGGGAATAGACCACAATCTGGTGCAATCCTGTTTGCTGAGTGAATGCACCAATGGGCCTATCGTAAATAAAGCAATTCTAGGACAACGTGGTGCCTACAAAGGGTTAGCTGTTAATGCTTCCAAATGTGGAGTTGAAATCGTCTTTTTGACATTTCAGAAATTGTGAAATAGTTGAGGTTGCTGTTGGCAAAGACCAAAATTAATTTCTGAAAATTCAAACAAGATACTGCAAACAAACTAAAGAATATATATTTAACTATATTCTCTTTTACACTATTTAAAGAAGCTGAATTATCAGCAATTCCTTTTATTTTTTTGAAGTTGATGCCTGGGTCCTTTTTTAAAAAATTAATTTTGTTGTTATATTTTAGATATACATAATGATCACATTCATCATAGGGAATTTGTACCTGTACGTGATATATCTTGGTTTTTCTTTTTTCCCATTTTTCTCCCCTCCCTTCAACCCCTCTTCCCCTCCTTATTTACAAAAGCTTTGTTTTCATTTTTCCTTCTATTCTCTTTTTTCCTTTTCCCTTCCTTCCTTTTCCCCTCCCTAGTTCTTCTTCTCATTTGAGCATTTTCTTCCTATTTCACAATATCTATGATACATTTTGGTCCTTATTTCCACTCAGCAGTTCCTTTCAAATTGTTGCCATTGTATATCTGGGATGTAAAGAGATGCTTGAAGTTTGATCAGAGGCATTTGGGAGAGAAACATAAAGAATTTCTCTGAACGTTCCTTCAATGTAGTCTCACACAGTAAGGAATGACTGCTGTGTTGGGTTTCTGATTCTTTTCCTCCATTTTCCCCTCTTGCTGAATGCCTGCCCCGTGGCACAGATACACAATTGTGTTTGTTTTTGTGTGGGGGTTTTTTCATTTATAAAAGAATAAGACAAGTCATTGATAAACCATAGTAGACTTGTATCTTGTAGTCCCTATTAAGATTTGGTTCTTTTTGCCAAAAACGTGGTAGTTTTTGTTAGTTGGGGAGAGGTCCTATTTAAGGCTGGAGTATCATAATTAGCTACCAACTAGCATTGCCTGTGTTTTCTTAAGATGTTAGGTCTAACCTTGAGAACTATTTCATGAGGGCTTCACTTGGGATTTCCATAGCTTCTTGAAAAAAAATCCACTAATGTGTTTAATAGCATCCACTGTAAGGAAATTGATATAGTTAATTGAAATATTTTATGCTGCTTTGAATCCATATTCTTTTACTGTGTCCTCAGATGAAATGGAAACATCTCCACTCCTCACCTGGTACCATTTTTGGCAGGCCTGGCACTTTCAGCGTGTCCCATTGGGTGGTGTGCTAGAGCCACACGGTGCCGACTCACAGGAGAGGACCTCTTCCCCAGCTGTCTAGGGACCGCATGTCCATAGTGGGAATCGGCCAGGATGGATGCATTTACACCATGGAGAGTGGCAAAAGCTGTAAATCAGGGCTTCATACTTCTGAGAGCCACTTGCCCGCACACCACTGGCTTCCCACCAACTCACTTTCTATGTCGATTTTACTGAATACCTAAGGAACTCAGTGTCTATGCAGGTCAAGGGTTGGCTTTCAGTTATAGGATAACACCTAGTTCTTCACTTAGTGAGTGACTTAGAAATTAATATAAACTATTAGCTGGACAAGACTCTAGGTGTTCTACAGGTCTGCTTCCCTTGCTATGGAGAAGTCTCTTTACAGGATTGCTGTTATTTGTGCTCGCCCTCGATTGCTTCCCTCTTCTTTGGATAATACCATCCCAGTTTGTCTTTGCCAGCCCTCTTGCTTGGGAGGAGGAATGGTTGATCCCATCCCACAGCTCCTCTTGGGTGTACACCTGGCTCCACCACAGAGAGAGCTGCACAGCTGCTGTCCCATGGCACCATGGGCCCAGCTGGGCCTGGCCCTTCACTGGCATGCATCCATAGGGGCTGGTGCCACCAAGAAAGAGGCTGCCACCTCCACCCCATCTTGGATGACATTCTGGGTAGGAAGCCAGCACAATGACTCAGGCAGAACGAGCCATGAGCACACATTCCTGGGGCGACATGTAAGCGTGCTGTCCCCTGCACCTGAATCCACAAGCTCCTCCCCATCCCTTCACCCTGTGTATTTGTCACTTGCAGTGAGCTCTGGGGAGTATAATTCCCTCCATAATAACTCCAGGGGCTCTGGGGCCAATGCTTGGGTTCCTCTAGTGGTAGAGCCCTCACTGTTTGGTGGAGCAGTTCGTTTCCTGTTTGGTGGCTCTGAATACCAGAATGCCGTACACTGACACTAACTGATCTGTGCCCTTCCCCTGTCATCCATGCGGCCCTTGTGCTGCATGTTTGCCTCTTCATCCACCTCCCGACCTGCCATAAATGGCGCCGACTGTCCCTCCTCTGCTCACTCTTCTCTGCCTGCACACTTTGCCTCCTCAGAGACTCCACATGATGCTCCCTTTTCTGGTCACGCTCTTCTGGACACTCGGTAGCTGGGCGGTGTCTGTGTAAGATGTGGGGTCCTCAGACCCGACTGTCATGAGGCTGCATGGTTTGGAGCAGAGAAGGATCGCTGTTATTCCACCTGTAGGACTCAAAGCCGAAGGGGAAGCACACAGGGAAGACGTGGCTGTGGTGTCTGTTTCTCCTTCTTCTCCCCATTTAGGGTATTTCTTCCTCTTTAACCCCAGGGGTCCTCTGTTCTACTTCACTATCTTCATCCTCCCTGCCTGGCAGCCTGGTCCTTATTACAGTAAGGAAAGGACTTGACTCATATACTGAGTTGCGGTGCAAAGTACATGGTGAACAACTAGGTTTGCAGGCGCATGCTTATAATCCCAGTATGGGGAGGCTGAGGCAGGAGGATCACAAGTTGGAGCCAGTCTGGGCAACTTAGTGAGACCCTGTCTCAGAAAAACAAATGAACAACTGGACAGTGATATAATACAGTGTGAAAAGCCCTGGGTTCCATTCCAAGTACTAAAAAAAAAAAAAAAAAAAAGTAAGCTTAATATGCCACCTCTCTCCAATGGTACCAAGCCTTGATGAGTTTGAATGAAGGAACAAAACTTCTGGTTGTCGAGTTGGCTGATGTTGAGCTGCAGGGAGAGGGTGCTGAGTGGGCTGGCCAGCCTGGGTCTCCACCAGTGCTTGGGCCTTGCTCTTCTGAGCCTGGTGCCTTCCGGCTGTACCTTTGCCTTCCTATTGTTAAAGAAGCAAAATCCTTGTTCTTAGTGAAAGATTTGCAAAAACAAAGCAAAGTCTTGGAGGCTGGGTCCGACCCTCCTGGGAACAGCATAAAGGTCCCCTGTCACCGGCCCAGAATGGCGTCCGTGTCCTGGGTAGGATCCGAGTTAGGAACGAGGGCCATGCACTTTGCAGATAACTTACTTAACTTTGGCCACTTTCACCACCAAGTCTAGTCCCCAGGTTTGATTTTCCACATGGTCCATTGGATGCTGTTATTAAAATAGCTAAAACAGAGCCAACAGTGTCTTTATTTTGACATCAGACACGTGGATTTTTATCTGGTTTTAGAGTTCTTTTGACATTGTTGATGGGGGTGTCCCCCAGCCCGTGGTGGTGGTTGTATCCCAGAGACTTGCTCAATTCATGACTCTTAGGAATTTTTTGTTTATTAAAACATATCAGCATGTAAGTATTAATAGTCAAAGCAATACCTCAAAGCTACTTGCTGTTCCTCAAAATTCCAGCTCTTGAACAAGTTGAATGGAGTTTTTCTACAAGACCTTTTTAAGAGAAAGATTTATGCTAATGTGGCTCCATCTGGTAGTAAAGCCCAGGATGCTCATTTCTCAGAAGCAGAAAGACCTCTTTGTAGCCCGGCATTCCCCAGCGACCACCAGGCAGGCGCGAAGGCCTCATCCTGTGGACGCACACTGACTTCCCCAGGCGAGGACGATCTTCACCCAGCTCTCTTCTGACTCTGAACATCATTCTTTATCCATTAGTTTTTGTGTGAGGAGTCATTTCCAAATCACTTCCCAGCCTCTCCCCACGAAGCCACCACTGGCGAACAGGAACTGTGGCCCTGGGCGGAGCCGGGTACAATGGGAGCCTCTCTATGTGTTTTCCTCCTGGAATAGGCAGCTCTTTGCTGAGGGCAGCGTGGTGGTTTGGCTTTTGGCAGTTGCTCTCCTCAGAAATGCGCCTTAGGAGAGCGAGGCCCTTCCCGGGAGAATGAGCACCTTTCAGAATCCTGCCTGTTTGTTTAGCCTCTAGATTATATGAAGTACATTAAATCCAGTCCAAGGCCCATTAATATAATTTTCATGCATGTTAGTTCTGGCAAAACACACCAGACAGGAACTGCATGATAAATGAGATAAATCATTTTCATGGAGCAGTGAAGTAAAATAAACTTTTGCTGTTCAAGAAAATAAACCTTGACTAGTGGTGTGTATGAGAGCCGGTCTATCCCGGGTGGCACTGCCGGTGGCGGGAAAGGGCTGCTGGCTGGCGCCCACAGCAGCTGTAAAATGGATCCAAAGGCCTGGGCCCTCAGACTTGGGTCACTGTCCGGGCTGGGGTGACCTGTGTGTCCCTCTTACTTTCTCTCCTTGGCTGCTGTTCTCCCCCCAGGTGCCACCAGCCCCTGACCATCTGGTGGTCACCTGGGTCTGTGCCCCTGAGCCTCCTCGTACCGAGCAGAAGGGGCCACACGGGTGCCGGGACCTGGCACAGGGACACTGTGTGTGCCATGAGTTATTTAATGCGATGTGAATTCTTTTTACCCCAATTTAAAAACCTTAAATTAAATGTATTTTAGTTGCTAGATAAAACATAGAAATTATACATATGAATGTACCACTTGGTGTTTCTGAACACGTGCACAATGTGAATGTCCAAATCAGGCTAAACGCATCTGTCTCTCAAACAGCTGTCACTTCTTTGTGGTGAGAACATTCAAAACCCTTTCTTCTGACTTTCAGAGATGCTTAGCGTGTGGTCGTTTTCTGGGTTGCCATACTGTGCAACAGCTTCCCGGAAGTTCTCGCTCCCATCTCACTGTTCCTCAGCACCCAAGGGCCAGCTCTTCCTCACCCCTCCCCCACCTCCCAGCCTCTGGCAACCACCATTCTACTCTCAGCTTGTATGAAGTCAGCTTTCAAAACTCCACACATGAGCAAGGTTACATGGCCCTTGTCTTTCCATGCCTGGCTTATTTCACTTAACATAATGACCTCCATTTCCATCCATGTCTTCACCAATGACTGGACTTCATTTATTTTTATGGCTATATAGTCTTCCGTTGAGGTAGTATATGAATTATATCTCAGTAGAGTGGTTGAAATACACACGTATTAGACACCACAGGACCTAAGCTACAAGGAAAATAAACAAGACAGAGTGACTCGATCATAAATCCAAAAATTGATATGCAACATGCATTAGGAAACCAGAGGCCAAGGTCAACTTGTGAGCCCTGAGGAGTGAGCCCTAAAACCTGCACATTTTGGCCTTTGGGTAAGAGGAAGTAGGGGAAGCAGTGGAGCTGGGTTAGACAGATCTGAGAATGGAATTGTCCCCCAAATAGGTGAGAGTGGAACACACAGCAGATCAATTTTGTGACAACTGCTGAAACTGTCTGGGGGCTGCTCACCCAGCTGCCTGTAACCCCAGAGCCCGGGCCTCGGTGGAAGCGACTGGCAGGGTTGCCCCTGTGAGCCCTTAGCGTGACTTGCCTGGGTCTGCCTCACAGGGAGACCCACCTTAAGAGACTTGGGAAAGGCCAGGTTCACATGGCAGCAGGAGGGTGGGGACACAGATCCAGGAACTCTTAGATGTAAGCAGAGGTGTTATTGTTTAGAACACCCTTAGGTTTAGGACCGTTTAAGTTAGTACCATTGTTAATACCCCATACCTTGCACCAGTGCTGTGCAGTTGTTACAGTCAGTGCACCAACAGACGTGATTATTAACTAGTGTCTGTTTCATTTGGGTTCTGCGAGTTCCTGCCTTAGGTCCTTCTTCTGCTCCAGGCTCTCACCCAGGGATTACCTGACATATAGCTGTCACATTTCTTTAGGCTCCTCTGGGCTGTGACACTGTCTCAGACTCCCCTTGTTTAAAGACCTTGACAGTTTTGAGGAGGTCAGGTAACTTGTAGTTACAGTATTGTTTTAACACTCCATGAAACCCAAAAGAGAGGGCTCTGTGAAGTTAGAAAAGCCCTTTGGACCTAAACGCTTTCCAGTCAATCAGGTGGTGATCAGCCGCTTCACAGCAGTGATTTATGCCAAAAGAAGGCAGCATCAAAACCTAAAGACGCTTAAGAAAATGTGTGCCAAAATTTTATATCCAGCCAAATGAACTTTCAAGTAAAAAAAGACATGAAAATCCTTTTTTCAATATGGAAGAATTTAAGAGATTGTTCCACAAACTCTGTTTAAAGCTCGACATCTGAGATTTGTATTGGAAACACCAGTATGCACTTAGGAAGGATGGCATTTACAACAAAAACAAACCGTATGTGTCGGTCTGGTGCGTGTATTTCCTAGGAGTGCTCCCTGAAAGACCTAGCACAATGACCAACTCAGAAACAATGACTATTCCTAGGGCCCAGATGCAGCCTCAGAATATAATTCCTCTATGGAAGAAACCAACATTGATTGGGAAAGTGACCCCAAGGAAAAAAGCCTGGAACATCTCAGAATATCAGATAGCAAAGAAGTCATCAGAGAGCGGGAGGAGCATATCTTGGGAGGCCACAAGAAGAGGCATCCAGCTGACCAATTTGAGCTTCTATACGGAAAGAAATCACAGTGCTGCGAAAACCATTAAATATGTTTAAATGTGCAAGTTCATAGTTATATAGGTATATAATTGATTATATATAGAATTCCTTAGTTACATTATAAAGACAAGGGCCAATTTGTGTTTTAGAAAATTGGGTAGGGAGAGGAACTGAAAATTTTTCAGCCTTTCCTTTGTGAATGGTACTACTAGGTAAATAAGTCCTTATAAAACTATTGCATCTAGCAAATAAAAACAAAATGATCTGATTAGAATGTCACAACTTTATAAATCTTAATGAATTAACAGATGTAGCCATTTACCATCAATGGCTGCTTACACCAAAAAGGGGTGAAACCAGACCCTCTATGCCTCCTGGTGCAGAAACAGAGAACCGTCCAGGGCTTTGCCAGGTGGAGCTGGACCCCATCTCTGGGTGCAGCTGCCAGTCTGCAGAAAGTGCCAGGCACCAAGGGACGTGTCAAGCTGCACCTGGGCACCCAGTCTGCAAACCCCAGCCTGTGGGGAAATACAGATCGAACAGCCTGGAGTTTTGCTAACACATAAGTGATAAGGAAAAAATAATAAATGCAGCCACAGATTGGAAAATATGTGAAAATATGTGAGCACCATCTATCCGACCAGGAGTTAACACCCCCTGCAAGTCAATAGCAAATAAACGAATAGCCTGGTTATAAGATGGGCAAAGGACCCATGTGGATATTTGTAAAAGGAAGATACCCAAATGCCCAAGAGGTACATGGAAAGGGGCACAGCATCTCTAATCATCAGAGAACTGCAAATCAGAGAACTGCAAAAACCCACAATGAGCTATCCTCACATACCTATTAGGATGTCTATTACTAGTAGACAAGAAACCACACATGTTGGCAAGGGTGAGGAGAAAGGGAACCCTTGTGGAGTGTTTTGATTATTTGTGTTTTATTGGACATTTATAAAGATTTTATTAAAAGTTTTTTTAAATGTATTTTTTTTTGTTTTATTTCGAGACAGGGTCCTGCTATATAGTGGTCCAGGCTGGCCTCAAACTTGAGGCATTCCTCCTGCCCCAGCCTCCTGAGTGCTGGGATTACAGGTGTACACTGCCACACCTGGCTTAAAAAGATGCATTTTAAAAACTGCTTTAAGCCTAAGTTCTGTTGACATTCCAATAAAAGTTGTTTGTAGGAGAAGGCACCCACATTGAGTACCTGCTGGGGTGACAGGGCACCTCCAACACCCCACTGGAACTATGACAAGCTTCAGATGAACAATTCCTGCTTAAAATACATTTTACTCAGAAAAAGGATAAGGTAAATTCAAAGAAATTCAACAGCAACTGATAGCAAATGAAATCAGAAGAACCAGAGCCCTGAGCTGAAGCAGACTTGGAATTCATATAGAGAAGAGGTTTCTGAGCTGGAGTTTTTGAGGACCGGAAAGGGCTTGTGGACCCCGGAAATGTCAGGACACTTACGTGGTGAGCATCTTTCTGGGGAGAGGGTCCATTATCACAGGGGTCTGAGACCCTCGTGCCCAGGACATCTGAGCACGCTGGGCTGCTCTGTCGTGGGCTGCACGCCCTGACCTGTCCTCTGTCGTCACCCTCACGCTGTCCCCATGGGAGGATGGGGATGAGGAGGCAGCGGAGGTCCCTCAGCACTCAGATAGGCCTTGCTGCCAGCTCCCACCTGTATCCGGGCTCACAGATGCCTTTCCCTTCCTGTCCCTCCCAGAGCAGCCTTCTCCCAAGTGTCCCTGTGAGAGTGCGCCTTCCCCAGGCATCGGCAGATCTGCCACAGCCTCTATTGTCATTTCTTATTATTCCCTCCTTTAAATACAGTTAAATTTAAAAATAATGTGTGTGGATGTAAAATCCTCTCCTTTATTCATTTGAGTTTGGTCTATGAGGTGTGATCAAAACATGTGGTTTCTCTTATACGAGTAGCCCAAAGTTTAAGGAATTTAAAGAGCAAAATTGAAGAAAGATGGTAGGAAACAGGGAGAGAGACTTTTTGGAGATGGGAAGGGGAGACGGGAGAGAGAGGAGGGGCAGTAAAAAGGACCAAGAGGCGATGTGTGCGCCAGTTCTTCTGATGAATGTGTTCATTATGTATCGCAGACAAGCAAAGCTGTGCTGCCTCCGGTTCTCCTGTCATTCTGCTGTCACCCAAAATGCAAATGGCCTTCAGTTTTGTTTCTGAGCCCCAACAATAAACAAAGCTGCAAAACAGAAAAAAAAGAGAAAAGAAAAATATGGTGTGTGTAAATTTTAAAAAATATATTAGAATAGAGGCTGGGGATTTAGCTCAGTGGTTCCGCTGCCTGTCTCGCAAGTGCAGGTCCCGAGTTCCATCCCCGGTACCTAAAAAAAAAAAAAAAAAAAGACACATTGCCATGGATCCCATTGAAATACTCCACCGTTGCTTTGCTTCAAACACACTGATCCCATCTCCTTGCCACTTTCTGAAGCAGCTCTGAGTCCTCTTTCCTGAGTGTCTATGAGGTGTGATCAGAAGCACTGGGAATGTAGCTGCCAAGAAAACAGGACGCTGTGTCCTCGTCCACCTTAGTCACCAGATCTGACACTGTGCGACTTCTGGCTCCTCCCCAAAGTCAAAATGGCCATGATAGAGAAACATTTTGAATCCATTCAGGACATTGAGGCAGCCAGGACAGTGCAGCTAAAGACTCTCAGGAAAGAGGACTCCAGAGCCGCTGCAGGAAGCAGCAAGGAGATGGGATGAGTGTGCTGGAAGTGAGGCAGTGGTGGAACATTTCCAGGAGGACCCATGGCAATGCATCTTTTACTGTAATACATTAAAAAATAACATAGGCATTCATGGCATTTTCCGATTCCCCTTGCAGAGAGGCAAATGCCTGTGCCATGGGACGCTGGTGCTGACTGCCATGGGGCGCCTGGCTCCGGAGGCCCCGGTGGCACTGAGCGGAAGTGCCGGGTGGAGAGGGCTGGGATCTGAGTTGAGCCTTGCAGGCGACTGACTCTCACTGGAGGATCTGGAGAGCGATGACGATGAAGGCACAGCTGTGCGGTTCTCTCAAGTTCTCTCACTCACCTTCTCGGTTGGGGAGTGCACCCTGCCCTCTGAGAACTTCACTGTCTGTACTTGGATGCAAGGGGTGTGTGCTTAATTCCAGCTCTTCTACTTCCCCACTGTGTGAAGGTGGCTGAGTAAGTAGGCCTGTGAGCCTCTGTCCCTACCTACAAAGTGAGCAGAAGAAAACATACCTCCTGGTGCTTCTGGTGAAAGGCTAGGGACCCTGTTGGGGAAGGCAGACCAGGGCAGGAGCTCGGCCTCTCCCCAGGCCTCTGCACTTAGCCTCCGCTCAGCAGGGATTATCACATGACTCGGGGCACACCATTCACCTTGCTTGCGAAGTTCTCTAGTTTTGATCTATTAAATCATAATGCTCTCCAAATCTGTCGTCTCCTCTTACCCTTCTGGGAAATCAAGGGCAAATGAGCTCTAAGTAATTTCGTAAAAGGGTGCACCAGAGAGCTCCCTCGGAGCTCAGCCACCCCTCCAGATGTACTGTCTGTCGCACACCCTCTGCCCTTCTGCCGCTGGAACTCACATTAAAGCATTCAGAAGAAACTGGCTAGTTCTTGAGACACTTCAGATCAGGAACAAGTCACTGAGTAGCTCACTCATAGGGATGAGTAGGAGTTTTCCAGACCCATCCAGAACCAATTCCCTGTTTCCACAAGGGTGACACAGGGTTAAAATGAACACAGGAGTGGCCACACATCATCCACGGTTCAGGTGTGTCCAACTTCCTGTCACTCGAAGGCCAAGATCACTTCGTTCTGAGTTTAGTTGGTTATGAATTGTTTATAGGGGCAAAAGTCAGTCATTTTAGGGGAAAGAAAATTGACAGCTACCTATCAGCAGTCTGAATGAAGCCCTGGCTATGTATCTATAGGTCTGCTCTTCATGAGAATGGAAATCATTTAGTTCTTGGGCTAAACATAGCATTCCTTTTATTACTCCTTTGAAGTGAAACTTAATTCCTGTGTATCTTTTCTTTCTTTTTAAATAGAGGACCTCAAAGAGGAAATATCACATTAAATGAAACCCGATACTGTTGACTATTGATCATAACATGTAGGTGTCTGGATGGGGGCTTGTGAGCCTGGATTGTGTGTATATGTTGGTGGGAAAGCTCTGCCAAAAACCTGTTACATCCTTGTACATTTCCATGCAAGACTGAAATTACATTGATAAAAAACAGATAATTTTTTGGGGGGGGGGTACTGGGGATCAAACTTGGAACCTTGTGCTTGCGAGGCAGGCGGCGGAACCACTGAGCTAAATCCCGGCCGAAAAACAGAGAATTTAAAACTCTTTTGCCATAACTGTTGCTTCCACCTTGGGCTGGCGATTCCATTTGTAGACTTTGGTGCTTAAATTACAGTGCACCAATACTCACTATACACATTGGGTATTGTGGTGATTCTCTTCCTGGACCAACTTCTTATTCTGCCATTCATGTGAATGTTCTTTTCCCAGTGGAAAAACACAAAAGAAACACCAGGAATGTCACAGGACCACAGTGAGTCTGGAGCTTGGGGAGTAGAATGTTCTCTTCCTCCTCCTTTTCACCGAGGTGGGAGATTTGAACTCAGTCATTTCTTATTGTAGTGCAGAATTTGAGAGGTAGGAGCATAATTTGAGTAGCATTGCACGTTGTGAAACAACTCTAGATATGATTGATCCATCAGCTGCAAGGTGAGTCCACACATGGATCACTGGATGCTTCATTGACATGCCATGCGCTCCCAGGCAGTCAGGTGACCCTGAGGAGCTTCTCCGGTCACCCAGCTAACATGCTGCTCCTTCTCTGCATCCATGGATCTAATCCCAATATGGAGCTGGATGGTTGCGGAGACACCTTTTACCTAGGCAGAGAAGAAGTCTGGATTAGAGACTCATGAAGCTGAGATTTGAATCACAGAGGAAGTGTTTTAATGTAGTATGGAGGTACCCACTCATACCCACTGCTCCTTCCTCTAACACTCCTGTACGGAGAAATGATTCCCTAAGGTGGGAAGACATTCAGGCTCCCTCGTACCCTCACCTGAAAACTGGTGATAGCCGTGGAACGCTCTACAGGCCGGAGAGCTCTCAGTCCCAAATCCAACTGACTGTAAACTGTAAGCTTGCCCAGCAGCTTGTAGATGCTAAGGTGCTGTGGTAAATCACAGGTCCACATTTTAACAAATACTTTAGGTGACTTCTGGTCCATTGTCCAAAGAAGCTGTACTTTAAGGGATAAGGAATGCCTGTCTTACAGCTATTCTCTGAAGATGCTGGGCAGAAAAAGTACAAGGAAAAGTAAGAGCCTGTTTTACAAGATCCTTTAAAGGGCCTGAAAATATCTGAGTACTTTCCAGAAAGGGGTAGATTGGAGAACTGGCTAGAGTGGCCACAGATTTCTTCTTTGTCCGGGATGAAGATAACCTAGCATAGAGAGATGATTTCCCGTGTCCCTTGAAATCGAGAATTTAAACACCTGCCCTCCCCCTGGGAACCCACGTCTCTGCCTCTCAGATGTTCTGTGGACAGACGGACATTCAGCCCGGAGCCTGACGTCCTGGAAACAGAGCCACAGGCTGGTTCCGAGGCCTTTCGGAAAAGGCCTCTCCAGTCAAGTTGGAGCTCCTGATTCTTCCCTGCAGCAGCTGGAGCAGGTGAGAGTGGATTCTAGGAACATCTGCTCCCCTCCCTCAAGGTGGGCAGCTGGGAGCCAAGGGCTGGTGCACACCCTGCACTGCCGCTGTGCCCAGGACCTCCTCAGGGCGCTGTGCAACTCAGCCACCTGGGAAGTGCATCTCAGTAATGCACCAGAGCACGTGGCTTACTTCTGAAGTTTTTTAGGCTTTAAATGGCAGGAAAATGTGTCAAAGAAAGAAACCAATTCTAGGGAGATCTCTCTCTCTATAGACTAGGTGAGACCTGGAAGGGCCTCTGTGACAGCCACGACCCTCTGGTTCTTTTTTCCTTCAGAATCCCACGAAATAGGCCATTCTGTGACTCCTAAGACAGAGGGATGGCTTTGCTGATGCTCTACAAGGGAGTTGTAATAAATGATATTTTTGTTAAATTAGTGTTTTTAATTTCTTAGTGAGGAAGTTTAAAAGAACAACATAGTCTTACAGTTGACTTGTATAAAAAGAGAAAACAATGTATTAAGCATTGTTCTTCCAACTTCAACGTGCATACAGATCTCGGGGGAATCTTATTAAAATGCCAACTTAATAGACCTAGGGTTGGGCTGGGGATTCTGTGTTTCTGTCAAGCCCTGGCCCGAGTGACATGGAAACTGCGCTTTGAGTAGCACGGAGCCGAGGACACAGATTAACAAGGAGACGGGGTTATACACCTTGGATTGACAGGATTCTTTTCAGTTCTGAAGTCTACTCCCTCTCGTTAAACAACATGAACTCTGTTTGGTGTGAGTACCAAGCATTGCACAGTGGTGTGTGTTTATTCCGTAACTCTGAGAGATTGGATTGATGTAACTGCGGTGGCATTAGAACATAAAATCAAGACATCTTCACTTTGCACCAGGGTGTGAGCTGCTCTCCTCAAACCAAGTGCTAGACTGTACATGTTTCAGATGGTCACATCCACATTTTTCAGATTCCCCTGACATTTGAGATGTGCTTAACAATTATAGAAGTGAGTGCCAAGACCACGTTTCACAGAACTCCTGGCAAAGGAGAGTGCAGTTGCTGCTCTTCAAACGATTCTCCATAATGAATTCTCTTTGATCTCTGGGTCTCCTGAAGAGTTTGACTTCTCCAACTTTCTCACACCTAAAGCAGTGCATTGGAAACAACTGATTTAAGGGTGCTAGTCCAGCCCTGGGCTCTCCCTGCCTTCGATATTGTGCACAGCTGTATAAGCTCTTCAGGCAGGACCCGGGAGGAGCAGAGGCCCTGGCATTATGAAGCGGCTCACGGCTAAGCAAGCTGTTTTCCAGGAAGAGCGCGTGTGGGTTGCAGGCTCCCCTCACTAACGCACAGGGAGGCCGAGCCACTGTGCTGCACTTGTGTACAAAGCTCTTCCCTTAGCCGAGGAATCAAAAGCATCTGATTAGTTTTTGATGAAACTACCCAACTAAAGAGAAGAACACAAGGGTAGGAAGAAGTAGAAATTCTTCTGGTCTTTGAGTAAAATCTAACCACTTTTCTTATGATAAGAGAAAAGTGGGAATGTGAAAAAGATCCAGAGAAAAGTACCTGAGGAGATGGTTTCTTCAAGACAAAAGTGAATGGAGATGGAACTCTTTTACCTGGAAATGTACAGATGAAAGACTCACTTAATTCACTTAATTTTAGAAATATGGAGGGTTGTTATAAGGCAAAGAGATCCGGTGACTCTGTCTTTACAAGGAAAATATTTATAAGCCTAGATTGGACAGATAACCTCTCCTAAGAGCTTTTCAAGGGCTATCATTTTGTTTCTTTTAAAAACTAAATGGTTCAGAGACAACAGTGTCTTTTTATGGGAAACCTCATTGTGTGAAATCTGTATCCATGTATGGAGTGGCTGGTTATTTATATGAGCTATTAGTGACATTTCCTAATCTTTGCAAGTAAAGCTTGGTTTCACCACAGTTAAAAATGTAAACTGCTTACACTGATCCACACTTCGTAATTTGTCTCTGCTTTTGAAGTCCTTTATTAGCTATACCCTCTACAAGCGGATGGGTCCCCACTGAACCCCATGCTAATGGGTATAAATTACCGTGGTGCCAGCTTGTCTTGCCGTTGTTACATAGGTGCCAGCTGTTTCACAGTGAGCCTTTACTTTCTCTTTTATGACTGGCTGTAAAACTGCTCACAGCCAGTGAGTGGACATGGCGTATGCATGATGTTCACAACCTTGAAAGTCTCTTCCCATGCCAGCTTCTCACCCTCCAGGTATAATTCAGGGTATTTTTCCCTCTCTCTGTCTTTTTTTGATGTTACTACTTTATTTTCTCACTCAGAAACAAAAGGAAATAAAAAACTCTCAAACCGGAAATGTAGTCTCACACTTGCTTTCTGGAAGCTGGATGTCAAAAGGTGTTAGCAGTTCTTCTTCCCTCTGCTTTACTCTTTTTCCTCTTAATCTTTGTTGATTTTTTCTTCCAGAAGAAGACAGGAAGAGAATCAAGAACAAAACAGAGAGCCGCTATCAGTCAGTTGGTGGAGGAGGAAGTTGATATTATTGTAAAGCAGCAATCTGTGGCTTAATTCGGCACCAAGTGCTCTTCCAGTTACTCATTACGGGGGTAATTGAGACTTCAGCATCTTTTCATCAGCTGTCTCAGTGGTCTAAAATTGGAATTGACTAGGTGAAGACCTAATTGTTTTACAATTCATTATCTTGTGGGAAACATTGATTTTGATCCCCAGTTTGCAGCTTTGCAAAAGTTGGAAGGCATCATTTTGTGGTGGGGCTTAGGACTGGATAAATCTCAGGCCTGCACTTTTTTATGAGTTAAAAGAAGAAGATAAGAGCTAAAAAGCAGTATGTTTGAAATCTGGAGTAACTTTAAAGAAAACAGAAGTATTTAGAGAGGGAGGCCAAGAAAGGAGACTCAACCAGTACCTGAACATATTAAGTGATGAGTGAGTGTTTTGAACTTGTTTGGATTGACTAATGAAGGAAATAAAATAACTTCTTTTGGGGATAAATGATTTTTAGTGTCTTCAGCAAATCAAGGCAAATAGAAACATTTCTTCTCAATACAGCTAATAAAGTCTCACCTCCTGGAAATTTTTCTTATTGGCACCTCTTGAAGGGAACAGGCTGGTAAACAGCATCTTTGACCTTTAGACTTAAAGTTGCAGGGTCTCTGGCTCTTCCTAGAGCGTGGAACAGGCCTTCCGGACCACATATCCCAACTTTCGGCTCTGGCAGACCTGGGAGCCAGACCTGATGAAGAGTCTTTAAAGTGGTGAGCATAATGGGCCCTACCCAGGGACCCATGGTTTCTTTCTAGCGGAGCCTGGACATGAAGTACACACCTTTTTATTTGTACACAATGGACAAGCAGTGCATTCTTGACCGTAGTGTCCACTTGGTCTCTTGCATTCTCCTGCTCGAAGCCAGCAGTGGGAATATCTCTCTGTTTATTCTGAGAGGCTGGCTGACACGGAGGTGGAAGGTGAAGGACTGTTTGTTCACATCTGTGTTACAGCAACTGAGGAGCAGAAGGGAAAGTGTGTGCTTTCTCGTTCAGGAAAACAAATCCTGCTGTTTCACGCTTACCAGCAAGCCAGGTGTCCCGCAGCCAGTGGAAGAAACCATCAGGCCAGACTTGGGCCTCGGTCCAAATGCCACAATCTTCCCACACTAACATATTTCATGTCAGGAAGCCACTGCCCACTGACTCTGATTTTGGCCAGTTCATTCCTAGTGGCTCTTGGGGAAAGAAAGTAGAAGGGAAAAGGAGAAGGGCAGGAAGAAGCAAGGCAAGAGGTCTTATTTTGTGATCCAAGAAATCCTGGGAAATAGCCAGAGGAAAAAGAAGACTACCCCACCCAGCTGCAAACGAAAGACTCGTCTGGAGATCTGCCCTCTTTCTCATGCCTATGTCACACTAGTGTCCCGGCCAGCCAGGTATGGACTCAGAATCGTTTCCCAGATCTGTTCCCAGGAGCCCCACCAACTGGCTGGAGTCAACTCACACCCGCTCTACAGTGTTGATTTATACTACAGGGTAGCAGCATTTCTTCAGTGGGGAAGATGCTACGTGGGACCCACAGAGAACCAGAACATCAATGGCTTGTTTCTTGCTGGGAGCTCTGCCAAATGGTGTAGAAGCCCAGGCGTGGTCAGTTTGAGCTGATGCTGTCCATGGCTGGAGCACACCATGGGCGTATGGACAGGCTGTACCTTCCTCTTGCCTGTCAAGTTCACTCCTGAAGGTCAGCTCCTAGGCATTTGACGTGTCCTTAACCAGTCACCAGTACATTTTTCAGAATGAATACAGGAATGAAAAAAAAACGATTAACGTTAAATCATAGAGGTCAATTCCCATTTCATAATTATAATTAGTTTCTTAGAAATTTTACTATTTTGAATTTTTCTCCTTTATATTTTTAATGAAAAATTTCAACACCTGCTGCTATTTCGTCTGTCAGTGATCCTGTATTTGTAGCAAACCAAAGTTAAGAGAAAAATTTAGTAATGTGATTTAAAAGAAAATAATTCTACATATAATTTTTCCACTAGTAAAATGTCATCAGTTCACAGAGAACATGATTTTCAGGTGTTACGAGATCTGAATACTTTTAAAAACCACCTTCTTCTGCCAAACCCTACATTTCGGAACAATGGTTCTTCAGCTGTAGTATACATCAGAGTTACCTGGAGGCTCACTCCTGCCCTCAAAGGTTCTGATTCAGTAGGATTGACTTTCTCCTAGGTACCCAAGTGCTGTTGGTCCATAGACCCTACTGTTTAGGGCATAATTTCTTGAGCTGAAAGCACCTTGTACTGTTTTGATTATTCCTTCCCAAAAGTTCTGAAAGACGTTGGGCATAATAGGAGCCCCTGTGGAGTGTTACCTCCCTAAGCCTTATAAAACCCTGTGAGGCATCTGGCAGTATGATGCCCAGTTCCAGGTAGAGAATTTGAATAAAGTGGGAAGAGCCAGTTCTTGGACTTGGTAGACAGCCTTGACACTTAACTATAGCATTATGGTGATGTTAGAGAAAAGGACTAACTGAAAGAGATCCTACCAAACTTGTGGTTTGTTTTAAGTTAAAGCAAGAAAAAAAATTATTGGTTTACCCTTTAATCCCCATCCCTATTGTCAATGCTAAAGGCAAAATGAAAAGTCCCCCTTCTAAGTGCATGGCAAATGGCTAGAAATAACCTGGATGTTGCTTCATTGGAAGACGACTAATACAATAAATGACGTAAACACAGGCATAGCCATCCAATGTGTAGAACACAGCTGCACAAGGAAAAATAGGGAACTTCTTTATGTATTAATAGGTATATAGCACTAAGATATCGCGTTAATTGTTTTTAAAAGAAAAAACCCGTCACATTTATGTTTGGTTACATATGTGTAAAATATCCTAGAAAGATGTATATTAAATCAATAATAGTGACCATTTGGGAGGGAGAGGACTGAGTGACTAGGAACAGGAGTATGTATACATATTTGCATTTTTGGACATTAAATAACAGTGATTAATAGTCAGTGATAGCTTTTCTGTGACTTCTGACCTATCCTATTGAGGTTGTTTTCCATTCATCCTCAGTATTTCAAAGGTCCCCTCTCCTCTCCACTGCTGCCCAGTGGCCTGGGTGTAGGGCAGGTACCATGTTAGCTTGGGAGGCACAATTAGGATAGTGTGTGTTCCAATGACTTTGCAGTTATTTTTGCATTGTATGCAAATGACTAAATGTAAACATAAATAATCTGGAAGAAATAAAAAAGCTTATTTCTCTTAGGAAACAGAGGCTACTATAATAATACTGGCGTCTTAAATTTATATAGCACTTTATGGTTTATAAAATCCTTTCACATACATTAAATCATTTATCCCTCACAAGAGCTCAAGGAGGTAGTTATTATCATCCCCATTTAATAGACCAGGAAACTGAGTCTCAAAGAGTCCCAGTAATTGGCTAGAAGTCACAAGGCTATTAAGTAGTAGGGCCAGGGATGGTATCCAACTATTCTGACTGCAAAGCCTGTGAAATTCTTCCCCTTCCTCTTTTTATAGTTGTAAAATGAGAAAAATTAATATGCTTTAAAAAAACAAAGATTGAAACATCCATAATGCCACAACTCCGAGAGCAACAACAAAAATTATTAAAGTTACATGTTATTTTCCTGGGTTTGTTCCTGTGCCTGCAGCTTTTGTCTGGTTAGAGTCATAATATATGTACCGTCATGTCTCCTATGCATCCCTCTGTGCTCTGCTATCCTGAAGCATTTCCCAAGTTGCAACATAATTTTCATAATTAGCGGATGACTGGGTTAGTATTTTTTTAAGAACCATTCTGCAGCAATCTGTTGCTCTAACGTGGATTCATTTCAAGCTTTCATCCATTTCAGAAAGAAAGCCTAAGCCCCTGCTCTGTGCCAGGCCCTGCTCCTGAGGCTGAGGACCTGCGAGTGGTGGGCACACTGAGGGTGACCCTGAAGTGGCCATGGGTGAGGACACAGCTGGTCAGGGAGAGAGGCATAGTTCTGGAGAGGAAGCAATTGTTGGACATATATACCCTCAGCAAAATTGTTACTAAAAAATACAGCACTTCTGACAGCACCTTTTTACTTAGTTTTTACTTTTTAAAAGCTTTTTTTAAAAAAAAAAAAACATGATGAATTCCACATTGATGACTTAAAATATTTGTCTCTCTACACAAGCTACCAGAAATACATGAATATGTCCCTTCATCATAACCCCCCACCACTGAGCACTCTCATTGAAAAGGAATGTTTATGAATTTTACAGTTGGAAAATGGAGTTCCATTATTGTTACAATTTGCATGTCTTTGATTAATGCACAGTGATGTTAATATTTTTCCATAGGCTTGTTTATTAATATTAATTGTATTTCTTTTTGTATGAATAGTCTGTGTTTTGTTCTTGGTCTAATTATGTATTAAGGTCTTATTTTGTCTATGTGTGAGAATTCTTCATATAATTTAGTGTTATTTCAACATCAGTCAAAAGTTGACTTGAACTGGGTGGTATAAAGATGAAGTAAAAATAATTTATATTTTTACTGAAATTTTTTTCTGAGCTCACTTGTCTTTTTATTTTAATGTTTGTATTTTTAAATTTCTTTAAAAGAAAGCTATCTTCGTATAGGGTGATTTTGTCTAATTTTCTTCTAAACCATGTAGTTATTATTCCTCTTGATATCTGATTATTATCAGGTCCTCCTGTATGGCAATTTTTTGGTTTTTATTTTTTCCTTCAACTCTTTTTTTTTTTTTTTGGTACCGGGGATCGAACTTGGGGGTCTTTGCGCTTGCACAGCAGGTGGTGAAACCACTGAGCTAAATCCCCAGCTTTCCTTCAACTCTTAACAGCATGTGAAACTCAGAGTTTGTGTAGGATATGGACTAAGGTTTATCTCCTCCCCCCAGTTTCTAACTGGAGAGTATAAGACGATTTATAAAAATATTTAAGTTTCTATATTATATACTATATCATATATCTTTCTATTAGTAAGCATGTCTAGTTTTGTATTAGAATTAATACTGTCCTGAGTTTGCTATCCATCAAAAAAGCCCATTGTCTTTGTTTTTCTTTTTCAAAACCTTCCATATAGTTTTACCTGTGTGTTTTGTCAGATGAATTTTATTTTAGTTTTGCAGAGTACTAGGAAAAATCTTGCTGGGCCTTTGATTGGTATTGCCCTCGAGATACACATATTTTTGGTGAAGAATCAGACTTCATTTATGAATGTAATTTTTCCACTTAGTAGGAGAAATATTTGTCCTTCAAAACTAATTACATTATCACTCAATGTGTAAGCGGGGTACTTCAACTAAATCTGTAAGTATTTTATATTTTTGGTGGCTATTTGAGAAGAAATTAATTAAGCATTAAAACTGGTTATTGGTGTGTTAGTATCAGCCATGTTGTAGATGCCTGTGTTCACATCACCTGGAGAGATAAAGATGATGAAGCAGGCAGCTCCTAGTGAGTGTGTCTCTTCTAGGTGTGCTGTCATATTCCTTTGCGAACACGGGCAGCTGTTTCCCTCCTGCGCTCGTGGTTGACCCGCTGCAGGCTGAGGCTGTTCGGAGGAGAAGGCCCCTGGCCGAACCTGTGTGGACTTTTCTTGTCCTTACCCCTAACAGTACAGCACGAGAGCCCTTTGCCGGGCATTCACACAGCTGGGCGTGACACGTCGTCCAGAGATGCCACGTGGGAGGTGAGCACAGGTTCTGTGGGATCCCTGCGGCATACTACACAAAGGGCTTGAGCGTCTGATAGCAGTATCTGGCGGCTTGTCGTTTCTTCTTAGGGTGACTCATGGAGGCAGCTGGGATGGGCTGGCTCTGTTGGAGGGTTGAGCTGCTTACTGGGGAAGGGGAAGGCTTGGGGCCGCTGGGTGCACAGTCCGGTCCTCAGTGCTGGGCCCTGACCCACCGAGTTCTGCTGGGGAAGTGGCTGCCACCTTGAGGCTTCCTGGGGTTAAGTGAGTTGACTTCCAAGAGTGGGACCCTCTCTGAAACACCCTGAAACAGAGTCCCATGAAAACGTTCTCTAGAAGCCTTGGCCGGGCAAGGCTTTTAGATGAGAGAAATGGAGTGAGAATTGCTGTTGGGAGGAAGTGGGTGAGGGTGTGAAGAGCGACAGTTGTCACTGAGAACAAAGGGTGGATATAAATACACGCAGTTCCCTTTGTTGTACTTTGTGCCACAGCAAAATCTTCTGTCCTTGTTTGGGGCTAACTCGACGTAAAGCTGCTTTACTCTGGTCTGCGGGGCTTGGTCTGACCATGTGCCCGTGCTGCTTTGTCTCAACACTGCTTATTGCGACATCAAGGGCTGGGGTTCTGGGTAGTGAGCCTGCGCCAGAGACCCCACTGTGAGAGGACAGAGGCCAGTGGGAGGAGGGCAGAGGTGTCAAACTTACGGTCAGCACGTAAGCGTTACTGCATAACACTGGGTAGGCCCGTGCTCCCTGGAGATCCCATGTGTGCATGCGTGTGTGTGTGTGTGTGTGTGTGTTCCTGGGGACTGAACCCAGGACCCTCACACTGAGCCCCATCCTCAGCCCTTTTTATTTATTTATTTAAATTTTTTTTGATACCGGGGATCGAACTTGGGTCCTTGTGCTTGTGCAGCAGGCGGTAAAACCGCTGAGCTAAATCCCCGGCCCTCAGCCCTTTTTATTTTTTTATGTTGAGACAGGGTCTCGCTAAGTTGCCCGGGCTGTGCTTGAAGTTGTGATCCTCCTGCCTAGCCTCGAAGAGTGCTGCATTAGAGGTGTTACCACCATGCCTGGCTAGACTGCCAAGCTCCTGATTCTAGCTTTGCCACTTACACTTACATGAACTCTGTTCCTCACTTTCCCCGTCTTTCAAATGATTCACTTCATATGATTGTTGTAAAGCGCAATGGAGCTAAATAACGTAACCAACTTGCAAATGTGTCTGACCTATAGTATGAGCCGTCAAATTTTATTGCTATGACTTTTCCTTAAATATCATTAACGATACACACAGATTGCTCCCTTTCTGAGGTGTTCCTGGTGATTGTCCCTCCCCAGCCTTTCAGAGGTAGCTACTTTGGTGCCTGGCTACACTAAAATTCAGGTTAAACATTTTTCTGTTAGAATTCAAAGAACCACATGCCTTGGGTTCTTTTATATTTATGAGGCTTAATTCCAGTTTGTGTTCCAACTTGCACATTACATTCTTCACCTGATTTATTGTTCCATGTAATAATACTATTTATAACACTTTTCATTCTAATTTCTCTAAAGTTGTGCAGACCTCCGTTCATTCCAGCTCACAGGCAAGTGGGTAGTAAGTGGCAGAATCTCACCTTTCAAGCAGAAACCCCAAGGCATGTGGGAGGGGTGACACCCAACACACTAGTGGCAGGACAGGTGTGCAGGGGACCTGGCTGCAGCTCTGGGCTCCTTTGTTCACGGGGACGGGAGGAGCGCAGGCTCTTGGGGAACTGACCTAACGCTGTCAGGTCTAGCTCTTCCTCTGCCTTCGAAAGTGACCCTCTCACCTTCCTGATAGGTTTTTCTTTGGGAGTGCGGAGGGAGAGGTGGTGACCCTGAACACACAGGAAGGTCAGTAGCCATCAGTAGTGGAGATCACTTTTGTTCCTTGACTTTGAGTCTTTCCGGCTGTCTTCACCTGAGCTGCTGTTATTTTAAACTGGGCCTCTTGCTGACATAATTTGCACCTATAACTTTTGTAAAGGGTGCTGTAGTTTACGACTTAGTAGCTGAGTGTGGTGGCGCACGCCTGTAATCCAGGACTCTGGGAGGCTGACGCAAGAGGATCACAAGTTTGAGCACAGCCTGGGCAACTGAGTGAAACCTGGTCTCAAAACAAAAAACGAAAAAAGGGCTGGGGATGGAGCTCACTAGGAAGGCCCTAGGTTCCACCCTCAGCGTTGCCAAAGACAAAAACCAAACAAAAACATCTTGAGCAAAGCAGCTGCACTTTGAATTCCATTTTTGCGCTGTCACGGGACCTGCAGATTCAGTCTGGCCCTGGGTCACAGGACAAAGGAGGGGAAGTGTGGGGCACCAGGGAAAGGCTTTCCTTGTTGAAATTTGTTGTTGTTGTTTTAGGACAGGGTCTCACCATGCAGCCCAGACTGGTCTTGAACTCTTAGTGACCCTCCTGCCTCAGCCTCTCACTGCTAGGACCCCAGGGATGTGGCACTGTGCCCACCTTTGTGGTTGGAATTTCTGAAACTCTGGCACTCCAGGATCACAGGGAATGCTTGTTAAAGCCGATTCCTGGGACACACTCCACAGCTTCTGATGCACTATTTTGGGGGTATAGCCCGAGAATCTATATTTCTGACCCAAGCTGCTGGTGTGGACCCCACACCCCTCAGAATGGGAGCTGAGTCACACTGATGACCACAGAATCTCGGTGGCTTAAAACAACACAACTTTGCTGCTTCTCACCCACCATGTGCACCTGTAGGCCGGAGGTGGGTTTTAGCAAGAGTATGAATGGCTGCATCTGGAGGTAGTCAGTGTCTGCAAGATGCTCAAATCGAGAGCCAGCGCTGCTACATGCTGCCCCTGCCCGCATCTAATCCAGAGCTGCGTGTGCTCCATGCTCAGGGCAGATGTCGGCTTGCTCAGGGGATGCTCTCCTGCTTTTTGTTTCTTGCTACTTTTTCAAGTTTCTTCCTCCCAGTGGAAGTCAGGGCCTCATGAGCTTTCAGCAGGAGTTTTCAACACGGGACAGAGCCATGATTATTTTAAGTGGAAAATGTAAAATTAATACACCGGCCATATGTATATCTTTCGTTAGACCTCAGAATTTTCAGACAAAATAAACAAGAAGCAGCTAATGGCTCTAGTTGATAGTGTAGCTCCAAGAGCTGCTGTAACACCCCAGACACTGGACAGCAGGACCCAACAGCAGGAGGAGGAAGTGATGGGTCGCAGAGGACCTCCCGCACCACCATTGCTTCCCCGGTCTGTCCCGGGTCGTCAGGGCCCTTGGTTGGCCGGTGGCCTCTGTGCGGTGTCCTCCTCACCCTTCTGCAGTGCTCCATGCTCACCCCCCCTCGGTAATCCTGCCTACTGGCACATGCCACTCACTCTCCTCTCCTTCTGGTGAAGCACCTGCTGCCCCTGGCTCAACCCCAGACCTCTGAGAAGTCCCCTGAGGACTCCCAGGCAGGGCACAGTCCCCTCACCATGGAGGCTACCGGACAGGACTCGGGCTCCTGCTGATTCCAAGGGACAAAGCTGGGGTACACAGGTCCCCCCAGTGAGGTGAGTCCTGGAGAAAGCACCCGGAGCTGCCCGACTCTGCAGGAAGCCGCTGTTACCCATTAGCAATGTTGCCAGGTGGCTGTGGACAGGCAGCAAGAAGCCAGCTGCTCCTATTCCTGTGTTTTGTGGCAAGACAGCCACTAAGAAGAGTGTCTGCTTCTGGCCCAATAGAAGAAAGGCATGTTCCACCCAACACTGGGGTGGGTTGAGTTTCCTATCAAAAGCAGTGAAAAAGCCTAGTTTCCAAATTTGACTCACTTGCCCCTGACCTGGGACTTTATTTTTCCCTGATTACCCTTGGGCCGGGGTAGGAAGATTCTGTGCTTGTCAGTCTTCTGGCTCGAGTGCTGGACAGGAGAAGGAGAAGGTTGGAAAACCAGTGACACTGTAGTGACTGCATCAGCTAGGGGACACTTGGTGTTCACCTCCTGGGGCACCAGGGTATTTGGAGGTAAAGGAACCCCTGAAGGCCACCTCCCTGTCACCCCCCCAGCTCCATGGTGACCCATACACAGCTCCCCAGGCATCAGCATCCGTGACTGGAAGAACAGCTTTGACCTAGAAGGAGACAAAGGCATTTGCTAATCCAATCGCATCCCTATTTTGAATATTTTAGTGATCAACTAGTCACCTAGTCAGGAGAACTAGTTCTAGTTCTGTTCCGCTACTAACTAGATGCTCTTGGGCAAATTCCTCAGGCCCCCTCCTCTCTCGCTGTCTTCTCTGGGCTCAGCTGCCTCATGTCTAAGCGGGGTCCATCGTATTTGGATGGCACAAGAATCAGAAGACTTAATAAACACATGTAACTCATGGAGACAGTTTCAGTGGGAAGATGTGTGAAGTTTTTAGGGGTGCTCCTTTGGGAGCCTCTCTGCTTCATCTAAACCAGGGCATCTCTGTTTAAAGGTTTTGTATGCTAGGCATTTGTGTGATATTTCACTTGAAGAAAAGGTTTTACTGCTTATTCAAAACAACTACGAATGAAGTAAGAGAGAAGTAAGTTTGAAATCAAGGCTTTTCACATAGAATAAGAAAATAATTTTCTTGACTGTTTGAACCCAGGCAGATCAAATCTGGCTGGCTCCAATCTGTACTTTTTTTATTTTTGAGACAGGGTCTCGCTAGTAGTTCCAGGTGGCCTCCTACTCACTGTGTAGCTCAGGCTGACCTTGAACTCAGCCTGCAGAGGGCGAGAATTACAGACATGCGCACCACACCTGGCTGTCCTTTTGTAAAGAAGCACCACGAATGGGACGGACCCTCCAGCTAGAGGACTCCTCCCGGGGAGAGCCCCAGCTGAGCAGGGCACTGGGAGCATCTTGCCCAGCTCTTCACGGACAGCAGGAGGGTGGAGGGACCACGCACGCCACAAGGCCTGGTGGGGAAGAACCCTGCTCTGGCCCTGGCTTTGGTTTTTCAACTCCTGCAATCCTGGGGTAGAATGCTTTGGGTCGGACCTAATTCACTGGGTTTGGCTTTAGGGAGTTTTTAAACAGTAAATATTTCTGACTGTATCTCAGAAAGACAGATACTTTCTGAAACACTCCTAATAACACTATCACACCTGAAACAACAGCTTACAGCAATTCCTTAACATCTTAACATAACCCGTCAACCTTCAGATTCTTGATCTTGACTCCAGTTGAATGGGAAGCTGGCCTTGTGGCGGGATCTGGGGAATGTTGGGTCACTGGCTTGGGTCCTGGGGTCCTTGTTTGTGACCTGGGATTGTGAAGGTTGGATGAGATGTGTGAAGGCCTAGGGCAAGGCGGCCTGTGCTAGACATTTACTAAGCCACTGTGGGGATGGTGAAAATAAAGTGTCCGCCATGTGGACCATTCTTAGCAAGCATTATTAGCAGACAAACGACAATGAGAGGATTGGAGGGAAGAGGCAGTGGCCTGAGGGACAGGGACCAAGGGCCTCCTGGATGAGACCTCCTCTCAGGAGAGGCAGGCAGGCTGGGGCGGGGCGGGGTGGGGAAGCCAGCCGGGCAGAGCTGAAGGAAGGGTTCCTTTTCTAGAAAGAGCCCGAGAACACCGCTGGGAAACATGAGCAACTCGGCGCCATTGAGCTCAGCTTGGCCACATTGTTCCTCACAGAATGGGTGAAACACATGATGGTTTTTCTTTTCTTTTCTTTTCTTTTCTTTTTTCTTTTCTTTTTTTTGCATGAATGGTTTTGTCCCTGTTCTGGGCAAGCCATAAATCTTTAGTTTTTCCTTTGAACGTGGCGACAGGAAAAAAATTATTCTATACAATCCCACTGTCCTGAAGGAGGGTGGATCTTGGTTAACTGAAGGGTCTTCTTTTATTTGTCACAAAGTGCGCAAGCACAGAAAGAAGACTGGGAAAAAGTCGTGTTGCATGGAGAGGGAAATGGGAGAGGACCACGGAGAAGCGGGAGGAGCGCTACGGGCTGAGGGGCCACATGGGAGACCTCGGAGGACGACGGGAAGGGCAAGCGGGGAAGGCACGGGCTCAGGTGTGTTTCTGCCTTGGACCCTGCTGGAGTCCACTGAAGCCAGTGGGCCCTTTCTCAGCAGCCTGCGTGGCCCTCAGCGCTGAGGGGACCAGGGCAAGGTAATGTTTACACACAGTGGGTAGGAGCACCATTCTGCCATCAAGGATAAGGTTGAGTCATCTGTAGGGAATGGATGCACTCTGAGGATGCGCTTTGAGGCCGTAATGACGTAATTCAGACCCACAAGCTTAAATATCGCACGGTTTCTCTTATATGAGAAACCCAACTTATAAGAGCAAAATAAAAGATAATAGGAGTTAGGGAGTTAGAGCTTTTTCAAATGGGAAGGAGAAAGAGATGGAGAGGAGAAGAAGAGGCTGAAGGAAGCGATCAAGATGTGTTGTGTGCATGTACCGACTCCACACAAGGGGTGTAAGCATTGTGTACTGCAAACAGGTATGCATGGACATTCATAAAAACTTAATTTTGAAAGACACAAAATACGTTGAATTGATTAAACAAGAGCACAATTAGAGGAAAATAGTTATCAATGAAATTTGGAAACCACACTCATTTGGAGGAGGGGAGATGAGTGGGTGTCACACACGCTGCGAAGCTGCATCACACCCTGCAACATGTACAGCACCAGGAGGGGGCCTTGCTGTGAACACAGACGCCTGAGGTAAGGGCAGTCAGTGTCAGGCCATCGATTGTAACAGGAACCCCGAGATGTAGGGTATTGGTAATAAGGGGCCTGTGTGTGCCTGTGGGGTACAGATGTCTAGGGCCCCCGTGGTCCCCCTCAATTTGGGTATGAACGCTGGAGTGCTCTAAAACAGTCTAACAAAAGCTATGTTTGTGATACAGCCCCGTTTGCACTTCTTTATCAATACTCAGTCCTAGCACTGAGTCTAATCACTACAGCAGTTCAAAGTAGGGAGCACCATAGATGATATCTCGAGATACTTGCACTCCCTGCAGTGTGACAGCAATCAGTGACAGTGATTTCTATTGGGTAAAAATAAAAAGCAAAACCACATGTGCTGCCACATTCATCCTCAAGGGAAATGCTAAATTTCAGCCACGGGTCGCTGAAATGCAGATGTAAACTACTTTCCATCCAGGCTAAAGACCCCCAGGCCAAATCCACATTTCATCCTGGCCCCATTTTGGGGAGTAGGACATGCACTGTCCCCGAGGAGTACACTTCGCCAGACCTGGAATCCCCGCAGTCCCCTCTTCCACCGAGAAGACTCTGCTGGCTTTTCCAAGCTTTCCCAGTGGAGCTATTGCTCTTCTCTGTGGTTTTTGGCATTGGATGGCAGTGTTTCTCCAAGAGATGGGCAGTGCTGCTTGTTTCTGGCATCTCCTGGCCTTCAGAAAGCAGAGCTGTCCATGGCGTCCCCTGGGCGATGAGAAAGCAGATCTCCAGCCTCCTGCTGGTGCTCCAAGGGTGTCTCCCCTCCACCACCTGCAAAGAGCAGTTTGCTGTGTGTGTGGCAATTCTGAACATCAGAGAACTTGGCTGATGTGTTTAACCTAGGACATCTCAGTTCTGGTGCCAAGTGGATTGGGCTGATTGCTTTCTTTGTTTGGTACCGGGGATCGAACTTGGATCCTTGTGCTTGCACAGCAGGCAGCGAAACCACTGAGCTAAATCTCCGGCCCCCCTGATTGCTTTCTTATCAAAGTCTCTGCCGAAGGTTGCCCCGCTATTCCCGGGATCTTACTGAGGTGATTAAAAGGGAGATAGATTCACACACTGTGAAACCTTGGTTTTCCTAGAGGCGCTGTGCTATTCAGGTAGGGGTGCTCCTTGGGCTGGGACACGTGTGGCTGCGTGACTCCGTGTCTCCCTCACTGAGCCCAGAATGCTGTTTTAGTCAGTGTTTTGTCACTGTAACAAAATGCCTGAGGCTCACAAAGCAAAGAGTTTATTAGTTCACTATTTTAGACGCTGAACCTGCAAGATAGGAGGCCACCTCTTTTCAGCACCTGCCCAGGGCGAGGCTGTGTCACAGCACACAGTGAAGGAGGGGAGGGGACAGGCACGGTGGGGGTCTCTTGGTCCCCATGGCCTAACCATTGTGCATCAGGCCTGTCCTGCCCAAGACCCCACCCTGGAGCTGTGGGGAAGCCAAGTCATGCCCAGCCTGCAGCCTTCTGGGGACTGGCTCAACACCTTTGCCAGCATGGCGCCCTCCCGGGTTTGCTGCATTCGCCAGGTCTTTCCTGCTGCCTGCTCCGCTCTTGTGGTCCTCATGCTGCTCCTCACAGCGTCAGATGTGCACTTCCCCCAGGCACTGCAGTACATGCACAGGACCCCTGCTGAGCCCCCTCATGTCCACAACCCCCTTCCAGCCTGTCGCTTCTCCCTGGACTGACCTGGCCACACCGGGCTGTGCAGGAGTCACAGCGTCACGCCTCTCAGGTCCTGGGCCTTCTGCCTATCACATCCTTCCTATCTGTCTAGCAAACTCCTACTCATCCTTCAAGACTCAGATAAAATATTCCCCGATAATCACAGGCTTGCTCCGCCAACTTGCTCCCAGGTTTGTTTTTCGTGAGCACTTGAAAGGATGCTCTAAACCTAGTGGTTGACTCTGAGCCACTTGCTGCCAGTGTGTTTTTAAAAATTCTTCTATTGGTGCATTTTAAGTATACAATACATGTACATCTATCATTGGGTGCTTGTACCTGTACATGATGAATCTTGGTTCTTATTTTTTCCCCATTACCTGTGCACCCTTCACCCTGCTGCCAGTGTTTTGCTCCTGGCTTAGTCTCCATGAGGGAGAAGCTCGCTGGTCGAGACACAGGCCTTCAGCTTGGGCTTGTGGAAGCCGAGTCCATCTCGGAGGAGAGAAGGAGGGAAGGGGATGGAGGGCAGCGCCTCTGTGCAGGGAGGGAGGGACATGGACTTGTGGGGATCAGAAGGGGCAGAATCAAAGCACAGTGTGAGATACAAGCCCCTCTGTTAGAGCTCAGTGCCAGAACGTCCTAGCCCAAGCTCATAATTCGGTTTATGGCCCATCTTTATGGTAATAAAAGATCCAGAAAGCAGCAGCCTGACACCATCAGCTGGAGATGTTCCACTGGCAGAGGAACCCTAATTACAGAGGGAGGCCTCAGTGAGCCCTCCACACTGCACGGAAGCCCTGCTCTGTGAGCAGGAGAGTGCCCAGCCGGCCAATGTAGATGAAAGGGGGAGAGCACTAAGGCAAGGACAAACTAATAATGGCCCTCCTGTGCTCTAGCAGGGAAGCCAGTTGCCCTGGGTAATTGAACTTTTCAGTGGGAGAGGGCACAGGAATCCAGACAGCAGAGTGGAAGAAAGACCAAGTCCCCCTGCCCTGCGGGGGTGGGAGCTGTGCATGCCTGCGGGTTAAAGTCCCTGCAGCGCTTTCAGTGGTCCCTGGGGCACCTGGGGGCTGTGGAAGGGAACCGGGGAGGATGGGGGAGGAAGTTGGGTGCAAAACAGCAGGGATTCACAAGGCGGGGGGGAATCCATGTTCTGTTCCTTGTCACATAAACTCGTGGGTGATGGAAGTGCGTGGGGTGCTGGTGAAATCAGGCTCAGCCGACCTGCAGCAGCTTGCTGTCTGGATTCCTCCACAAGAGAGTGGCTGGCCAAGTGCAATGGGGGCGAAGGTGCTCGCCGGGTCTCTCCCCACAGAGCCTCCCGTCCCAAGCTGGGGAGGGGACAGTGCAGAGGCCCCTCTGTGTCCCTGACCCGGGAGGTGTCCCCACCCCAAAGACAGCCTGTTCTCTCTGCCTTCGGGCTGCTGGCATCCAGGCCCTGACACGGGCTGTCATGTGACCACCTGTTCTCAGAAACTCAAGAAACCAGCTCTGAATCACCACTCTGAGGAGACTCTTCTCTCTCTCCCTCCTTCCCTCCCTCCTGTTTTCTTTCAACACTGCGGTTTGCACCCAGGGCCTCTGCATGCCAGGTGAGTGTTCTACCACTGAGCTGCATCCCTAGCCCTTTTTAGTGTATTTTGAAAGTCTTGCTAAGTTACCAGGCTGGCTGGAAACTTGTGGTCCTCCTGCCTCAGCCTCCCATGTAGCTGGGATTACAGATGTGGGGCACCTTGCCTGGAACTCTCCTTTTTTGTAGTAAGGAATTTAGAAACCATGTACGGTATTTTCAAAAGGCGAGCGAGGGGCGAATCTTGCTTTCTGGTGGAACCAGAGACAGCCCTCGAAGCCTGAGACCTGTCACGGAGCTGTCCTGTTTCACCCAGGACGAAAATGACCCAGAGGCTGGGGCTGGAGGGCAAGGGAGCCGTTTCTCCCTCTCTTCCTCCTGCCTTTCTGCCTCCACAGGTTGGTCCTAGGAGTGCTGGTTGTGTTGCTGTACTGGGGATTGAACCCAGGGCCTTTGCACAGAGAGACATCCTCAGCCCTTTTAAATTTTTCATTTCTGAGACAGAGTCTGGCTCTGGGGGCACTTTTTAATCCACTCCCTTCACAGCAGTCTTCGCTCCTGCCTTTCCAGGGGGACCCAGCGTGCAGCACCCCTCTGCATTATGCTCCCGCAACAGCTTGCTCTGAGAGCACCTCCTGCCTTTGTTCCCTTGCGCTGGCTCCAGCCCTCCCTCCATCTGTTACCTCAGGCAGCCAGGGCATCCGCAGCATCTTCCTGGAGCCCAGAGTGGCCCCTGGCATGGGGGCAGAGCCGGGAAGTCTTGGGAGGAGGAGACAGTGATGGCGCTCAGGCAGGTTAAGCTTCGTGCCTGCCCTTGGCCACACAGCCCAGGCCACTGCAGCATGGAGGAGGACTTAGGAATGGAATGTAGGCTGTGGACAGGAAGAGCTGCTTTCCAGGCTTACATCCCTCCGGGAAACAAGAGGCAAGTCACGTAAAACGGCAGGCTGATTGGGCAGAGCTTAGGGAGCAAAGGGACGGGCCTCGCTCCTGCATCCAGACTTGGAATGAACTAGCTTGCCAGACTTATTTTTTAAAAAGTCAAGACAGTAACAAGAAGCATTTTCCGCCCTGGTGAACGGTTAACTTCTGGACGTCAAGGAAGACCAATGAATGCTTAACCCACACTTTGGTCCTGATCCAAACCATCTGAAGTTAGGTACATTTCCACCAAATTTTCATCTTTTCCCCCAAACTCCCACCAGTTCCTGGGAGTGTCATTTGTAATGAATATAATCATAAGCCATCAGTGAGCAAGAACTAAGCTAAGATTTGGACAAGGCAGGTTCCTGAACAAACTCGTTACATCTGTTACCAGTGCTCCTGGCTTTCCCGGGGGAGCTCGAAGGACAGCCTTTCCTTGTCACCCTTGAGGGAAGTGCCAGTGACACCAATGGTGGAGGGAGGACGAGGCTGTGAAGAGCGACTCTTGGGGGACACCCCCCTATTTCAAGGATAAAACTCTGCTGTTAGACACCTGAAGAGTTGCTTAGAAAATTTGCCATCTCTTTATCTTATATTTTCTCTTGTAAGAAAAAATAAAACTAGAGAAAAAAAAAAAAGACCCGAATCTCTGTCACAGAAAGAAGCTGTATTTTTGGAAGCAAAATGAAGACTACCGAGGACCTAGGTGAACATGGTGGAAGGGGGTTGGGGTCAGAGGCAGGAGGTGGAAGAAAGTTTGGTGTCCTACGGCCAAGGGAGATTCTCACTTCCTTTGTCCCTTACAGCAAGTACAGTAGCAGCCACTTTGACCTCGAGGGGAACATTTCAAAAATCACAGGTAAAAATTCACAGTAAAGGAATGTGGTTTCAGAAGGAAATCAAAGAGCACATGACTCTCTGGGGCTTGCAGAAGAAAAAATAAAGGAAGCAAAGAGACAATATGAGCTATACCAGAGAGTTAGAAAAAAAGAAAATAATGCTTTTACAAGTCTTATCAGAGACAATAAAACCACCAAAAGGAAATGTACCACTAAGTATAGGAGGCAAAGATGAGATGAAAACCCAAACTATTAAAATGCTTAACTGACCACACTGCACACAGAAAGCTCTCACGCTCCTTAGAAATGTCCAACACCGTACCTTGTGCCCTAATTACTGGGACATCAAGGTTGGCCATCTGGGATTGAAGTCAGTGTGATTAAATTCTGCTCATTCATTGTGTCTCTGCATCAAAGTCTAGTTCAAAAGATGACTAGCTGGGCCAAGGATTTAGCTCAGTGGTTCCGCCTGCCTCACAAGTGCAAGGACCTGAGTTCGATACCCAGTCCAAAAAAAAAAAAAGAAAGATGACTAGCTTTAGAAGATGACTTTAGATTGGAATAGCTTGAGGCTCTAAGCCAAGGGCACTCAGCTTCCTTCTAGCCCACCTCCCATGTCTGCCCTCTCCTGATCAACACACACACACCCATACACCCATAAAGTATCACCCTGGCGGACTCTGCTGAAAGCCTAGCACTGTGCTCTGCCTTGAATCTGTAAAAGTGGACAAATGACAGAGTCCCATGGAAATCGAGGTATCATTCAGATAAGTGCACAAAAATGTAATTACAAATGTGGTGGACACAGAGGGAGTATCACTCCAAGAGCGCATATCACACAGGCCACTGTCTGCCTGTGGGCCAGGCAGTGAGGGATGAGGTCTGAGCTCAGAGTGAAGGCCAAGCAGGAGGAGCCAGATCTGTGGGTGGGGGGTGGGCAGGATATTCCCAGCAGAGGGGTGGGGACAGGCTTTGCAGAGGCCCTGGGGCCAGAAGGAAGGTGGTGCTCTTAGGGACCAACTGTACGATGGCCAGAACTTGAGGGTGAGAAGCAAGGGGTGCACATGAGGCCAGAGAGCTGAGCAGAGGACAAACAAAGTGGGGTTCAGCAGGCCTTTTTAAGGAATGATGTCTACAGCAACTACAGTCAAGATTTGGAGGGAGTAAAGGGGGGCATTGGGCATGGGTATTTTTAATTAACTCAAAGTGGAGCCAGGACTGACTATGATTTGTAGGAGTCAAAGTAAATAAAAATCCAAGACCCTTGTTGAAATGCATTAATAATTTCGTGGCTGCTGTAGCAGAGCAGTGTATGGTGAGAACTGTGGTGAGAACTGTGGTGAGAACGTCTCAAACCGATTCAACACGCTGCTCAGACCATGCCTGTGGTTAGGTCACCATCGTGTCATCATCCTGGCTTGTCTCCTCGTCTGTCTGTGTCCTGGGTGGTTCCGTGCTCTCTGGAGTCAACACAAGCCCTTGCGTATGGAGGCAGCCGGTTTTGTTTGTGGACTCAGTGTTAACATCTTCAGCCGCCTTACTGCTGTGTGTGCTGTACCATTGCTGCACTTTCAACGGTTGCTCAGCTCGTGGAGAAGCAAGGTCTGCGTAACTGTCCTTCTCTTGCTGCCTGTGTAGCCTGGCGGTGTCCACAGCCTTGTGAGGGGATCTGTACAGGGCCACCACCACCTCTGCCTACTGTAAAGTTAGAATAATGACATTCTGTCCCCTCGAAGGAATTCTTTTGAGATGCTCCCTTAGCCTGATGCGTGGGGGTCTCAGCTGGGACTCCTCATTTACATTCCATTCACAATGTATTTAGTCATCTTCAAATTCGCCTTCGTCACACATCACCTCTGGCCCCTGCTCTGCAGATGTGCCAGCTGCCATTTCTGCAGAGACAGCGGCGATGACCACAGCTTTGAGAATAATTAAACATTAGGCGCTGTACACGTGTGAGCAGAAGGTGCCCCCCCCCACAGAAAGATAGTCTCATTTTTAGCCATTTCCGATGCATGAAATTTAAAGTCATGTTTTTTGCCAACTTGAATATATGAATTTTGGGGGCGAAAATAAAATAACCAATTGCTTATTTATGATTTATTAATTTGGATATGTATGCACACTTAAAATTATATACATTAAGAATTAATTTAAAAATACTACTATTTACCAATCACATTTCATGAAACAACTTTATTCACGTTCATAGCAACTTTTACATTAGGATCTTTTTCTTCATAGAGACTTAAAATTTCTGGTGAGCACAGTTTTCAGAGTATGTTATCTGTCTTAAATTCAAGATTGATGCTGTCGTTGTAAAATTTTTATGTAATGAGTATCATTTATTTGCTTTTTCTACAGTCTTTTCAAACATGTGTCCTTGTGATCTTTAACCATTTAAAGTATGCTTTAAAAATCTTGTGCAAAACATAATTGACCACCTCACACACACCCATTAAGATGGGGATGGCAACGACTTCGTGAACAAAACCCAGACTGTATGGGAAATAGTGCAATGAATCAACAACCGAGATCTCATCTTATTAAAAAGTTTCTACACCACAAAAGAAATCACCAACAGAATGAAATGTCAACCCACAGAGTGGGAAAAAATTTTAACTCGTGGACCTTCAGATAAAAGACTAGTATCTAGAACATACAAAGAATTGAAAAAAATCAGATCCCACAGATTTAAAGACTCAATCCAAAAATGTGCATCTGAAATGAACAGACACTTCTTAGATGAAAAAGTAGAAACAGCAAATAAATATATGAAAAAATGTTCAACAGCACTGGTCATCCAAGACATGCAAATTAAAACAATGCTGAGATTTCACCTCACTCCAGAAAGAATGGCTGCTATCAAGAAATCAACCAACAAATGATGGTGGGGCTGCGGGGGAAAAGGAACTCTCCTCCACCATTGGTAGGAGTGTAGACTAGTGCAACCACTGTGGAAATCAGTGTAGAGATTCCTCAGAAAATTAGGATTACAGGTCCCATTTGTTCCAGCTATTCGCTTGCTGGGTATCTTCCCAAAAGAATTAAAAACATCATACCACAATGATATATGCACACCTATGTTTATAGTGGTATAATTTGTAATAGCTAAATCTTGGAAACAACCCATCATATACTTTGGTACGGAACAAAACAGTAAATAAAGAGCTCTCTGTACTGTCAGATTGTTTGCAATGACTAATACTTTCTTTTCATAAAAATAAATTTTTGAACAAATATAAGTACTTCTTTCATATTATAATTGGATCTGTTTTAAAAAAATTGAATTTGTGTAGTATGTACAGAAACCTGTAGCTGAAGTACATGAAATGCCTCTATCATCTGTGTTGACCCCTAAAAATGCCAGTTCATACATTCAAAGAATTCACTTATTTTTCTGAGATATCATAAATTAGAAAAGTGTATTTTTATAGTACAGTCTTTGATGTCTACTCCATGCTCAGAATTTGCATTTCTATGGCCAGATCATGGCCACTGCTGACCTGGTACCCCAGTGCTTCCTGAAGTGTCCTGGGATCACAGTCAAAGGATACAACCACAGTTCTGCTAATTTCTTCAAAATAAAAGGAATTAGAGGGCTGGGGAATTTAGCTCAGTGGTTATGCTGCCTGCCTTTCAAGTGCAAGGACCCGAGTTCAATCCCTGGTACCAAAAAAAAAAAAGAAGAAGGAATTAGAGCAAATGTGATAGCATTTTGTATAGATCAAAAGGTAGTTTTAAAATATATCTCTTACAGATACATAGTGAAAAATTTAAAGATGAGATTTGTCTCTTTGAACATTAACCCTTTGTCAAGAGCCCCATGTGAGGGTTTGGGGTCAGTGTGTCCCCTCTACAGCAACTCTGTGAGGCCAAATTCCTCCAGCCCCTTCAACTTCATTCACTGTCTTTTCATTTTGTTTTGGCTTTGTATTTTGAAAAAAAAAAAAAAGTCAAGCTGAAAAGTTGAAAGAGACTCACTGGTCATTAGCATTTATCATACAGTCACACGCACATAAATATTTCTAAATAAGTATATTCTGTGCATGTATATGTAAACATGCTGCTGTGTTTATACATACATACATACATATAAACACTTCTCTTTGTTCATATGAACATTTCTTTGTTTCCTGACCATTTGAAGTTCAGCTATACATATCCTGAAAGAACAAAGATATTCTCTTAAGTAACCAAATACCATTATCAAGAACAAGTAATAAAATATTGTTATAGTGACATCATCTAATATATAGCCCATATTCAAGTTTATGGAATGAAAAATATTCTTACTAGCTTTTCAATTAGAAAGAGTCTAGACTCCTCTCAGTGTTGCTCACCACACTGTGTCCTCCCACCCCTACTTTGAGTTTTGTTCTTCCTGACAGTGGTATCGTGGCAGCCAGCATGGTGGGCCGATGGTACCTATGCACATGGTGATGCCTGCCTGCAAAAAAGAGATACCACCTGGCCAGGTGAGGGGATTTCTCCATCGCCCTGGGCCACACTTAGCATTAAGCGTGGTCTCTCGGTGAAGGTGTATTGTGTTGGTATCTGTCAACTTTGCTCATTGAAAATGTTCCCATCCTTGTCGCCCAAATCTGTAGAGTTTGCAGCATTTGACTACATGGAATATCTGTAAGCCTTGAATATCTATGTAGCTCCTGTGCCTGTGTCTGTGTAGCTCCTACGCCAGAGTAGTCCTGGCTGTGTCAGACAGGTCAGCCTTGCTGGCTTTTTAACTGATGATTGTAGAGATGTGTGGGTCTCAGGAACATGGGAGGCTGTGGGGAGAAGACTACAGAAATTGAAATGTTGGTCCATACTGCCTGGCAAATTGAAAGACTGCTTGGAGATCTCTGTCTTTGTCTCTGATGTCTCGCTCAGATTTTTACAATCTTTTATAAGACTAGTTTGTTCTAGTTTCTGTAAAATACAAACTTATAGAAGAGAGGACTTGTAGAAAAACTCCCCCCCCCACTTTACCATGGTTTTTACTAGCAAATTTTTTTTGTATCATTAATAGAATTTTGTGTCTCCGTCCTAAGAACTTTGTCAAAGTAACTTTCCTGCCAACATGAGCCCCCAGAGCGCTCTACCATCATTGCTTTGTGCTCTGGGAAACAGCTGATCTTGGTTAGAAATTAATTTATTATTTCCTGTTTCCTTCACCCCCCCTCCTTGCTCTAATAATGACACATAAAGTTAATGAGCACTGGTAATTAAGAGGACCAGTTTAGAACAAGTGAGTTGGATATTGAATGTCCTTGACTTAAACTTTATTTGGAAAGGATAACTGAATAATTAGAAAATGGAATTCCAAATCAGAAGCTGAGAGTGTCTTTTCTATCAGTAATTTGTGAAGCTTTGGTTGTTATTTTGTCTATAAGCTAAATAGGACTTATAATAAATTCTTATTGTGTGTTGTTTATGGGTTTCCAAATGACAGCTACAATAAGGTGGCAATATAACTTTAATTTTAGAAGAATTAAGCAATATAAATATTTTTTATTGATTATAAAATCCAATATATTCTTCTAACTTTTACTTAATTAATTAATTAATTTATTTATTGGTACTGGGGATTGAACTCAGGAACTTGCGCTTGCGAGGCAGGCATGGTGCCACTGAGCTAAATCCCCTAATTTTTATGATTTTACCTGTTTAAATTATTAAAGGTCATAACGTAAATCTTTTTAACTAGCTTAAAATACTAAGGGAAGTTAAAAGTACTTTATGTCTAATTTCTTGTGTGTCTAACTTTATCCTCAGAATTTAAAAATTGCTAACCTCTCACTATAGAAGTAATCAGATGGAGGGGCCGGGGATTTAGCTCAGTAGTTTAGCTGCCTGCTGCACAAGCGCAAGGACCTGAGTTCGATCCCCAGTACCCCGGTACCAAAAAAAAAAAAATAGAAGTAATCAGATGGAGCGATATAGATATACAGGAATTTAGGTGTACGAGAGAAGAGCCAGCAGATCAGGCCATGTCACTGGAGACCCAGCAGTTACCAGCGGTGCAGGCTCTGGTGAGACATAGAGGTGGGGGATTGGGAAACCCTGCGGCCCTTGTTCTTCCAGCACCGATCGTGTGGCCATATCTGTTTATAACCTGGTTTTCTCATTCACGAGCCTATCTTGAACATTTTTCTGTTTCAGCTGAAGTTGTTGTAGCAGAGGCTATGATGTCCAGCCCGGTCCATCTTATTTACCCAGCTGTTGGCTGCTGGCAGGTGGACCTTGACCTTCAGCAAGCTTTGGGCTTTGCCCCAGGGCAAACCCATATCCATGAGGGGCTGGCTTCCAGCAGGTGGGAGATGCAGAGATGCAAAGGCCACCTCTGTCCCCTTGCCCAACTCTGGACCATTCTTGGGAGCCATCCCAGCTTCAGCACTCCTGGAGCTGCATCCCAGCCTGCTTCTCCCTCTGCCCAGTGCTGTCCCACCTGCTGCTTCCCTTCCAGTAACTTCATCTCAGGAGTGCTCCCTTCCCAGCTCTCAGCATTTGCTCTCTGCAAGACCAATCCATAATAGTCGGCACTTGGTGTGGTCTGCAAAAGCAGCCCCATTACAGAAGTTTGAAGCTGGTTCGCTTGTCCCAGTTGGGAGTGAGAACTCCATTGGGAGCAGGGGTGGAGCCTAACAGCCCCTGGCCTAAGGATGTAGAGCATTGTTGAAGTGTCCCTGAGTAGGAGACTGGTGTGGGGTAACTTGACAAAAAAATGTACCCACTATGAGATGTGTCTGGTGGCAGTCAGTATGGGAGAAACAATATGAGGTCAGTGGAATTTCAGTTGACATCTTGGAAAAGATAGTAAAAGACTAAGGATGACTGATGACTAAATGTCAAGACTGATACCTAGGGGGCTTCCTTCATGGCATGTAAAGAGTTCTAGTGCTCTATAGCCAGAGACTAGGACTTATACAGCTCTAAAGGTTTAATTTTCAACCTAGTCAGGTAGACTAGGAAAGAATGGGACCCTGACACATGAGTTGTGGACCTCTGGGTTGATGAACCCAAAACCCTTGTGTGTTAGTCACTTTCCCATCACTGGTACAAAATATCCAACTCCCACAACTTAAAGGAGGAGCTTATTTGGCTCATAGTTTCAGTGGGTTCAGTCCATGGTTGGGTGGCTCCAGGGCAGAAAAACATGGTGGAGGGAAGCTGTTCATGCCAGGGCAGCCAGGAAACAGAGAAGGGAGAAGTTGGGGATGGGAATACATCCTTCAAGGTCACTCTCCCAGTGACCACTTCCAAGCAGGCCCCACCTCCTAACAGCACAGCCAGCTGTGAACTCAGCAATGGATGAGTCCACTGATGAGCAGTGCACCCCCGTGATTCACTCGCCTTCCCAAGCTCCACCTCCGAATACACAAAACTTTTTAGATTTAAACCATAGCACCTTGGATCTCCAATTCCTCTGAACTCCTCAAATTAGCAGAAGTGATCTACTATGTAAGATAGGCCACTATTTGCTACAGAGGCTTCTGTCCTACAGGAGGACATGCTCCTGCCTTGGCACCAAGACAGCTAGGGCTAAGTCACATCATAATCTGGACAGGAGCTTGTTGGGTCTGATAAGAGCCTGTGTCCCAACAGAGGCACACAGAATCTGTCTTAGTTACTTTCTTGTCACTAGGACACAATACCTGATACCCCAAAATTAAAGGAGGAGAGGTTTATTTTGGCTCATAGTTTGTAGAGTTTTCAGTCCATGCTTAGCTAGCTCTAAGGCAGGGTGGCATGGTAGAGAGGCATGGCAGAGGAGAGCTGCTCAGGGCAAGGCAGTGGGAGGCAGAGAAAGAGATCAAGGGAGGAGAAGGGAGAGAGATCTTTCCCAGCCACCCCCAGTGAGCACCTCTGCCCACCAGGCTCACCTCCCAACCTCACATTTAGCTGTAGATTCATCAGTGGATGAATCCAGTGTGAGTATCAAGGCTGCCATGGTCCACTCACCTCCCAAAGCCCCACCTATGAGTGCAGGAGGCTTTGGGGGTCCAGCCAGGTATGAACCACGACAGCATCTGTGTAATTTGTCCCTGCAGAAGCTGGGGTGTATACGAGGAACTGGCTCTGAGAATGCTGGATGGGGTGGAGGTGAGGAGGAGTCATTAGCATAGGGTTGGATAACAGCAAGTGCATCGGTTAGGAGAATTTCCCGGGACATGGATCTAACACTCTGACGAGGACACTGAGCCAAATTGCAGACGTGGTATGAGGAGGCACCCAAAGTGTGAATGAAATGGTCCACACCAAGTGGCCAAGAAATGTCAGAGCCCCCATGGCAGATAGAGAAGGAGAGACTAAAAGCGGGGAGCCGTGGCATGAGACAACAGGAGAAAGCAGGACCCCAGGTGCCACGGGGGTCCATAGACCATGGACCAGAGCAGTAAGGGGTGCGTTGGAGAGCATGTCCCTGTGGGGAGAGGTGCTCGCCCTCTTGCAGGACAGCGGGACTCAGACCCCACTCAGCAGAGGCCAAGTGAGTTCCCTTGGGGCATCGAGTGAGATCAGAATGCAGTTCGAGCCACCACCCCCCCCCACCAGGCAGTAGGCACCCAGTTAACAGAGGATCCCGGGGGCAAAATCAAGAGGCGGCCGAGGAGCGTGCTACTCCAGCTGTTCTGTCAGAAGAGATCAAGGATGAACCATCGGGAGACCAAGGAAATCATCCTAATAAACAGTCAGTCTCAGCACACACCTATAACCCAGCACTCTGGGAGACTGAGGCAGGACGTGCTGGACTAATGGTCAGCCTGGGTCACCCAGCTGAACTGAGTCAGCGTGGTTGTGGGCGTGGAAGGCCCATGTGAGGACTGATACCAAAATGACCTAAAAGGAGACCTGGAGGGGAAGCTGCATGCTGCCGATTTTCCTGGACAAGCTGGCTGCGGCTCGTTTTCCTGATGCAAACTCGGTTGTTCTCGTGTCGGAGGAGCTCGGGTCCTCACTGTGGCTGGGAGTGGCTGCTGTTCTCGTCAGGGGAGCTCTGGTCTTCACCTTGGGCGTCACTTCCCGGCCCCAGTGCAGATCCCTGACCTGGTGGCACAGAGCCTCCACCCCGCTGGCTCAGGCTTTCTGCTTCCACCACTGGCCTTGAGCCTTCCTGGTGCAGATCCTTGATACAACAGACTTGCCTGAGACACTGCTGTGGGCTTCAGGCCTCTGGCTGGACTTGTGGCGGGCATTGCCTTGGGTTTTAGGCCTTCAACTGGACTTGTGTGGGACACTGCCATGTGATCCAGGCCCTCAGCTGGATCCTTCAAGTCTCTAGTGTGCGGGACAGATCTCTTGCATTCCTTTGCATTTGACTTTTTGGGTGAATGTTATAAAATAATCCTGTAAATTATGTGTCCCGTATTAATCCTGACAGCAACACAAGAGGATCTCAAATTCAAGCCTAATCTGGGGAATTTAGTGACTTAGTAGGACCCTGTGTTCAGTCTCCATGTTCAGACTCCAGCACCGCCCCCACACCCTCCCTGGAAGGAAAGGTCATAGTTCTTGATTACTTTCTGGCTCTGACCATTTTTATTTTCAGAAATCCCTGACTGAGGAGTTGCTGTACCCTGGAAGAATCTTTGCCATGGACCACGACAATGTCCATAGTGGTCATCCCCCAAAGAGGCCCATGGCCATTACTTGGGTCCCATGTACTAGGGAAGGAGAAACACGAGAACACAGAGTAGCAGTGAACACCACGTGGGGACACCTGAGGCCTTGCCACGTGGGCGGGAGGCCAAGTCGTAGACAGAGTCCTGACTAGGTGTGGTCACAGCAGGTCCCCTGGTTCCACAGTCCCCTCGGGCCAGCTCCTGTCCCCGAGTGTGGAGTAGGGAGAGATGTACCTTGTATTTGGCATGACCTCTGCAGTGGTCTGCTTGCCTTGGGAATAGATTTGTGGTGGTGGGAGGGCCAAGGGGAAGCTCTAAACCACGCGGCACACTCCTTACTCAGTAGCTGAAATAATAAATCAGACCCACCCTAGGCTAGGACCCTAGGGACTGAAGAACTTGAGTATCCTGTGGCTCAGACATGCAGTAGCTACCACTGCAGCACAGCTGGGTGTGGTGTCTTTGCCTCTGCAGATGCACAAGGCCTCAGGTTACTGATAGGGTGCACATGTCCTCTTCCATCTCCAGCAGGAGAGAGGCAGAACAGTTCACACTCATGGGGAATGGGTCACAGCCTACAAGTCCGGTCTTGCCCTGGATCATGTTAACGCCCTGGTGCTTTGCAGTAGAGGGTCTGAAGAATCATGAGTGCCCGAACACTCTGCCTGCCATCACGTGGGTTATTGGCACAGTCTAACCACATCAGCGGCCGGAAGTGGCTGGTGAGACTTGGGCCCTCCAGAGGTGAGAAAGCACAAAGACTCGGAAGACTTCCAATTAGTGAACATGTCGAGCACTGAGTGGTGTGGCCATGGGGGAAATCCCCTACCCCCTCCAAAAGAAAGGACCAATTACTTTTTCTTGCACCTCCAACTACAGAGAAGAAACCATAATAGCTCTTTGGGTTCTGAAAGCGGCATATTTCACACAGCAAATGCCACTTTCATTCTGCTATCAGACAACCCAGGAGGCTACTGGCTCTGAGTGGAAAGTGGACAGATTCTGAGGGAGGCCCAGGCTGGGATCCCTGTGATCCAGCAGCTCTGTGGTGTTAGAGATATTGTGGTGTTCACGATGGGGTCCAGTGGAAGAGCCACACAACAGGGGCCTGGGTTTCCAGGATGGGAGGATGCCACTCGCAGTGAGGAATGGTACACCTTTTGAGAGACGTCCCCCAGCCTCGTGACCTGGCAGAGATGAAGAATTTGAGTGTGGGAACACCAAGGCATAAGGCCACCAGAACAACTCATCTTGAGCTAGGTCCTGTCGGACACCAGGTCAGGAGGCCAAGGGGGCCTCACACGGACCATCATAAGATGCACATGGCACACCCAGGAGGAGGCGTGACTGGGACTGGCGAGGGCACCAGCTGCACAGGTGGCCTTGGCTTTCACGCCACCCATCACTGCTTTTCCTTGCCCTCTCCCCTTAACTCACGCATTATACCAGGGATCCTTCAGACCAACCGACAGAGGAGGGGAAAGCCCTCTTGGGCTTCTGGATGTGTTGACCTGGTGAATAATGTGTGGACACTGAAAAGGGGCAGCGGGGCACTACTGCTCCACCCAAGGCAGTGACATCCTCCAAATGGCAGGGATTTGGGGGTTGTACTCCAGCTCCCACTTATGTGGGCAGAGGCTGTCTTGAGATTAGAATGTATGTGGACCCACAGGCATGGCTGAGCGCTGAGCCATCTGGTGAGGGCCTAGAAGGTGAAAGACTAGAAGACAGGAGACCAAGGGTAGAGGCGTGTGACCCACATAAGAATAGGCACTGCCAGTGGCCGTTGGTGCTCATTGGCTGAGTAGGGAGAATGGCTGCACTGTGACCTCGGCAGCTGCCGTCTCTCGTGCTGGTACAACAGCCACATGAGCAGGCACTTCACAGAGGCTCAGCACGGAGATGGGGTGAGCAGGTGAGAACAAGGCTCTGCAGAGAGGCTAGGGGGGAAGGTTCCCCCTCAATGGCCTTAGAGAGATGTCAGGAAGAACTGAAATGTTATCGAACGGAATGGAATGGAAATGAATAAAATGTATGAAGCACTTTGCTGTGATGAGTTAGGCTTAGGAATCCCTACAGAAGCTCACTAACCAAGTAGGACAGAGCCACCGTTGCTGAATGTCCAAGCTGTCCAACGAGACTACTACTGCAGTCCTCCATGCTGTCCTAGCCCACTGTGGCAAGCTGACGTCACGGTGCCCTCAAAAGGGCAGCGTTCACCTTGAGTGGCGTGGATAGATGTTGTGAACACATTTGCCTTGTGGACTTCAGGACTTCATCCAGTGCCCTGTTCCACAAGCTTCCAGAGCTGACCCACCAGTACAAGATCCCCAAAACATCAAGCAGAACAAGACTCTTCTTTACAGGCCAATGGGATTACTGCTGTCCCACATAGTGTGCCACCCGGAAGTGGCCAGCCTTGTGGAACAAAATGGATTGTGGAGGGAGCAGCAAGTTGAGGCACAGGCTGGAGGTGCTTGCAGGGAAAAGGGACTGCCCTTGAGATCGCAATAGTCCCTTCCATCACCAAGCTTAAGTGGAGACGTGGGATCTATGAAGCAGCGGTGGAAATGGGAGAGGCCTGCTTGCCATCTCTCCCAGTCACCCCTGGGGACCTTGCACCCCCATCTTCTTAACTCTGAGCTATTCAATAATAGGCATCCTGGTTCCCAAAGGGGAACTGTTCTGGCCAAGGACACATTTGCTTGCTGTGTAACTACGGCTGGCTCAACGAGACCTCCCTCAAGTGCTCTTACACTTTTACACTTGGATTAATCTTATCCTCCTTTCCTCTCCTCCCTGGTATTTACCATTATTGGAAATATGTTGCTTATTTATTTGTTTCCTTGCATACTATCTTTTTCTGTCCTCCCCTGGGATGCAAACTATCTTTCTCTGTTCTCCCCTTGAATGTCTCCTGTCTTCTCTCTTTCCTTCTAGGATCTTGGCCAGATGGTTGAGCTGTTGCTGTTCCCCATGAGTCTGTGTATACTGAAAGGATATTTATTTGGTCCCAAATGTGTCAGTTGTGCCTAGAACAGCACTGGCAGCATAAAAGACTATAAATATTTCCAAACAAATGAATCATTCTACAGTGTGATGTCTGGGTGGCTAGTCTTCAGTTGTAGTTGTAAGGGTTTGTCCTTGTTTACGTAGCCAGTCACTCTGGGAGTGCATCCTCCTCACTGTCCTCCTCCATGCAGACAGTGGCGTGAAGATATACCCCATCTCTTATTTCCTTAAGAGGAATTCCAAGCAGTGCAACTTTTCACACGAAACCTAGGACTTTCAGTTTTCCAGGCATTTTCTCTGTGAGGCCTTTGCTATGTGATGGTTTTTGATGTGTGGCGTTTTGAAAGTGTTTATATTATAGGTCCCATTCAGATGTAGTGTCCTCTTGTCAAACAGGCTGTCACAACCCCATCTAAAACCAGTTTTATGACTGACACCCTGCAACATTTGCTACAATAAACCCAACTGGATTTAGAATGTTAGCATTTACCATTCATTACTTCTGCTAGGGACTATGCAAGAGTCTCAAACTTTAAATGCCGACCAGCCCCACAGCCACACTGCGTGAGTTCTGTGAGGCCACCTCAGTCCTCCCTGTGGCCCTTCTAAGTGGCCGTCTTGCCCGGGGGGCTTCTTCCTCCAGCCCTCTCTCCATGGAGCCACCGCTTCACCTGCTCACCTCTCCTCCCATTTTCACCTCCCCGAACCTTTGCCCTGCATGGAGTCAAGTCTTCCACAGCTAAATCTCTACCCTGAGATGATTCCTTAAAACCTAGCGTAAGATGTCATTTTTGGGCTGCATATTCTTGCTAATAAACGAAAAGACATGCTGCTCAGGTGATCCTTTGTTCTTTCTGATGTGGCTCTATTTTATCTTTATTTCCACCACCACATCTAAACTAGTTCGTAATTTTTTGACTTAACCATTTCATTCATGAAACCAAAAAATATTGTTTGTATGGACCCATTGAGTAAAATGATCACACAGTTCTGGAATTTTTTTTTCTGATATATTTTCTAATTTTTTATTTGCATAAACGTCCTCACTTCCTTTTTTCTTTTTTTGTACCTGAGATCGAACTCAGGACCTTGCACTTGCCAGGCAGGTGTGATGCTACTGAGCTACATCCCCAGCCCATCACTTCTAATAGTTGAAGTTAATGTAAATAAATATGCATTATGCTCTCTGGGTGTATTTAAATAAATTGGTAACCAGGGACTCATCTTCTAGTCTCTTGGCTTCTTAATGAAGTAGGTCTTATTCATTCAATAGGTACTGTCTTTACAGGAACCAACTCTGTTCTTGCTGTTTTTGTGCCCCCCTCCTGCTTCCTGCTCTTAATGTCACCCTTCTTTGCCCTCTCTTCCCATTGGCCAATTCATAGCAGGAGCTTGGAGCCCAGAAAATACCAAGGTGAGGTAGGCCCATGGGGCTGGCACTGGGGGAAGAGTTGAGGACCGGGGGATGAGAGGGACCTGAGGGTTAGGGAACCAGAGAGACTCCAGAGGTAAAGGCAGATCAGAGTATTGAAGATATTCAGTGCTTGCAGGACAGTCACTGGCGACGGCCAGCCATCCAGGCAGGTGAGAAATCTGGCTGGAAATTTTAGTCTTTGAGTTGAAATTATACATTGAGGAAATATTTTTAATATCAAGTATGCAACCATGACTGTGGTATATATTTCTATTAAGTCTTTTTTATGTCCCTTAATAACATTTTAATATTTTTCCATGAATGTCTTGCATATACATCGTCAGTTTGACTCCCAAGTGCATTGTATTTTCTTACTGTTGTGAAAGGGACTTTCTTTTCTAGTTCTTTCTTTTCTAGTTGGTTATTAATGGGATAGAAGAACACTATTGGTTTTTGTAAGTTGATCATGTGTTAGGAAAAACTTAGCAAAGTCTCACCAGTTCTAATAATTTATTGGTTCTGTTGGGTTTTGTATGTAGATGATCAGCAGTGAATGATTTAATATCTTTTGTCCCAGTGCTTGTGTTATCAACTACTGCTGCCCAATTATCCCCAAACACAGCAGCTTAAAACAGCATTTATTTTCATAAAGTCAGGAAGCTCAGAATCTGACCTAGTGTCAGAAATCACACAGCATTATTTTACTTTATTCTATTTGTTGGAAGCAAGTCACTAACTGCAGTCCAAACTCTGGGGAGAGAAACCAGTCTCCACTTTTTGAAAAGGACATATTTTAAATGACCACATCTTGCAATCATTTTTTTTTCTTCTTGCCTTGTATTTTTAAATCCTTGTTGGCAAGGATATCTGTCTTAGTCAGCTTTCTGTGGCTATAAGAAAACACTTGACATAAATCAACTTGAAAGAGGAAAGGTTTATTTTGGCTCATGGTTTCAGAGGTTTTGGTCCGTGGTCACTTGGCTTCATTGTATCCAGACTGTGGGGAAGCAGAGCATCATGGGAGGGAGGGAGGGCACAACAGAGGAAAGCCACTCACCTCATGGCAGCCAGGAAGGGAAAGAGCAGAGAGAAGAGGCAAGGACCAGGGATACCTGTCAAGTTCACACACTTATGACCCTCTCCCTTCAACTACACCCCCTCCTGCTGCCAACACCACTCAGTAATGCCATTAAATTAGATCTCATCAGTTTATCCACTCAGTGAAGTCAGAACCCTGTGACCCAGTCACCTCTGCACACTGTGTGTTGGGGACCAAGCCTGCCACAGATGAGATTTTGGGGGACATTTTAGATGTAAACCATCAGAACACCCAAATACAGGTTAATCATAGCAGGAATAAAGGGAGCTTTGTTTCTGTTTCAGCCCTTAAAGGGCTAAAGCTTCTGTACCAGGTATAGTGTTAACCTTAACATGTTGGTGTAAAGTCTGTGTCAGATCAAAGGAATGCTCTTCTATTCCTGGGTACTGAGATGATTATTGTCTCATCATAAGTAAGTATAAATTTCATAAGATACACAGTGTGATAGAAAATACTGTGAATGTTTAAATTTTAAAAATTTATTACAGTAAAGACACATTGCCACTAATCTGCTTCAGAATGCTCCCTCTTGCTTTCAGCACAATTTTATTATGGTTCTTGCCACTTCCTGAAGCATTTCCGGAAGTCCTTTTTCATGAGTGTCTTTATGAGATGTGATCAAAAATACAGTGAATGCGTCTGCCAAGTGTCATCACTGTGTCTTCATCCACCTTATTAACAAGACCTGGCACTGTGTGACTTCTGGCTCTTCCTCAAAGACAAAATGATCATGGAAGGTCAACCTTTTGAATTATTCAGGACACTGAGGCCATCATGACAGTGCAATTTAAGATACGCATGAACTGCTTCAGAAAGTGGCAAGAACAATCAGAAAAGTGTGCTCAAAGTAGAGGGGATTATTTTGAGGGGGTTAATAGTGTCTTTCCAGTAATAAATTTTTAATGATATTTTTATCATTCCTTGTACTTTTATACTGATAGATTTTCTTTTATTTATTTTTTTCTCTTTTAAGGTGGTCTTGATGATATTAAACCATTGTTATATTGCTGGGACAAACTGCATTTGAGTTTGTCTTTCAATCTATTGTTAGATTTGCTTAGATCATATGTTATATGGATTTTCCATATTTATAAATTAAAGAAGCCTATAACTTTTCTCATGCTGTCCATACTTGTTTTAGAGCCAAGATTTTATTAGCCTCCTAAAGTGAGTTGGATTTCACCAATGCTCACTGTATGCATGTATGGCAACATCATGCTGAATCCCATTTATATGCACAGTTATTAATACATGTTCATCACAAATTAAAATAGGAGGTGTGCAGGTCTCCTGCTTTTCTGTATTCCTCAGCTTGGAAGTTTTGCAGTGAGCCTCTGTTGTAGGCTGGCCTTGCTTTCCATTGACTTGTACCTGGCTTGCTCCTCTGGCCCTTGACCTATGCTTCATCTCCAGTCCAAGGTTTGCGTCCCTCTCGTCTCTGTGTTGGTTATGCTTATGTACAGCAGGGGATGAAAATGTGTACAGTTTGGCTTAGATGCGTGATGAATGTGACGATAGTCACAGCAGAATCAAACTTCCTCATGAGCCTTCAAAATCAATGACAGAGGTAAGAAAAGACAATACAAGTGTGCACCAAAGTTTATGACATTTAAAGAAGTTTACAACAAAAAGAAGTATTGTAGCAACTTCCAGTTTATTACAATTTCACTTTCCCTCCTAGGTTCCAACATGGCTTCTTAGATTCAAGGGCCATTTGCTGATACCCATGGTGATGAGAGGGGAAGCTGGTTATCTGTGGTGGCATCAGAGAACCAGAGAGTGCCCAAGCCCTGAACTTGGACCAGTCGGTTCCTCAGTCACAACAAAGACCCATACTGTACTCATATGCCTCCCTGGGGAGGGAAATATAGGGATTGGGGGACCCTTGAGAGGAGAAAAATGTCCACTGAACTTGACTGAATATTTATTCAAAAGAAAAATAAACCAACACAAGTGAAACTTTTTTTTAACATTGAGACACTGTCTTATATTAATTAGGAGGTTTAAGGTTGTTGTTCTTACTATGCAATATGTGGCAGGAGAGCAAGGTCAGTTACAGAAACATAAAGAATGTTCTAATTTTTATATACCTAAGCATGGTGGATGAAAATCTAACCTCACTACCTTTAGATTAACAGAAGTTGGATTCCTCACCTCGGACTCGGACTCATTAGAGAACCTTGTCACCTCGTGTGTTAGCTTGTCACCACTATATGAAATGTCTGACATAACTCACTTAGAAAAGGCTTATTTTTGGCTCACAGTTTTGGAGGCCCCATTGCTTTGGATTATGGTAAGGCAGTACACCATGGCCAGGAGCAGAAGAGAAAGAGGAAGAGGAAGTGGGAGGGGTCCCCACCATTCTCATTAGGGGCCACACCTCAGTGTCCGAAGGGGCTCCTACTAGATTCCTTCTCCCAGTAATGGGAGACCAAACCTTTAACACATGGACCTTTGGGGAGGGACAATCAGCATCCAAACTCTTAACACCTGGTCTCTCCGTGTTGCCCCCCCCCCCCCGCTTCTGCCCCAGAGAAATGTGTACTAGATAGGTAGCTGCCATCTAGTTCTACCTATACTTTGATTGGCAAGGTGGACTGGCAATGTGATTAGCTTAGGAGCTGCCCAGGGGATTCATAAATCACACTTCTGGGTGTGTTGAGTGGGCTATGGAGGTGTGACCTTAGAGTCTGTATCTGGTCCCTGCCCCTCCTCTCTGGTACCATTCCCCTGCTCTGCTTCCTGGCCCCCATGAACTAAGCAGCTTTGCCCTCCATGTTCCTGCCTTCTACCACAAAGTTCCTGCCTTGGAGCCAGCTGACCATAGAATGAATCCCCTGAAACTGTGAGCCAAATTAAACCTCTCCTTTAAGTTGTGGGTGTGGATAATTTGTCACAGCAATGGGAAAGGAGACTGATACAATCCTGCTAACCAGCTGTGTGACTACTATCACTTAATTTTCCATTCCATAAAATGGGAAGTCTATAATAAATGAAACTGAAAGTCTTCCAGCTTCATGGATGTTTCTCACAGTCCTGTCCCATCCTGGAACTGACTGCTCCTTCACTACAGAGTGTGTTGTAACTGCCCGGATGGTCAGAGTCTCCTAATCAGTGATTCCATTCTGTTCTCTATCTTCACTGATTGCTCTGCACATCAGACTCAGGGGCAGTCATGCTATCGCTGCAAAACAAGATGTGATGACATCCAGTTCAATTGCATAGCTGTCCCGTGTGGCACATGGCTGTTCTCGCCCGTCTTCCCCACTTCTTCCTGGAGAGGCTGGTTACTATGGGAAAGGCTACTGGTGTTTTATACCCTCCCAGTTCTACACCTGTGTGGCTCTAAACGAAGATTTAAAAATCAAAAGCACCAAAGCAGTAAGCCTGGTTGGATTAGGAAGGCAAGAGTGCATTTTCCTGATAATAACTGTTCCCTCAACAAAACACACACTGAACAAATGAATCTACAAAATCACGGGTACTGTCGTGAGATCTTTCTTTCTTTCTTGGTGCCTGCTAGGGATATTTCCCATCTTCCAAAGCCTGAGTCCTAATGAGCTCCAGGGGGACAGAAGTCTGTCAATCACGGGGCACTTTTCAAGTAGAGTCATCTCTGGCCCATCAGAGAACCACAAGGCATGAAATAATTAGAAAGCCCAAAATAACTGCTCTGTTTTACAAGAGCAAAATCCGTCTGTAGATCATTTACATAGACTTGTCACCTCCCATTATCATCCTAATGCAGGCCGGCGTGTGGTGATAGTGGGGAGGAAGTGGAGGTGGGCGGCCTTACGGAAAGCCCAAGGTGCGCATGCGCAGCCCTTCCCCGCCCCCACCTTCTTGCCTACTGAATCGAGGCAAAGTATCTTTTCTTTGCCTTTATATAAAACTATTCGCTGCTATGGCAGCAGACCCGGTGCTTAAGAGAAAAAGAAGAAGAAAAAGAGCTTTGGCATCCCACTATTGTTAGGGGAGAATTCATTTTGAGGAGCATTTCAAAGCTGATCCAATTGGGGAATCACATTAAATATTTTGCTATGAAATATTTATAAAAGCACCAGAGCATTTGGCAAAGTTGCCTGGGAAAATAAGCATTTCTCCTCCTTTGGACGTTTCAGGTGGGGTTTCAAATGCTCTGGGGAGAACGTAGATAAGTGCAAATACGATGTGTGCTCAGGCACGGGAGTGTGTGCACACACATGCGCACACTCACGTGCATGGTTGAATGGGTTGATAGGATTTAGGCCAATCTGCATCTGAATGCTGTTTCTCAGATACAGCGGCAATAAGAGGTCACCAAAGACGGTCTTAATAATTGTGTTTGGAGAAGCATTGAACCGCTGCCTACAGAGCAAGCAGGCCTGGACCCAGGCGGCCCGCGGACGAGGCAGGCTGTCGTCTAAGCGCACGCAGGAGAGGGCTCCCGAGGGCTCCACTCTCGCCTTCCAGCCCATCGGCACAATTTAGCGGTGCCCAGGAGTATGCTTTGCAAAAAGAAAATGATGAATTGTTTAAAGCCGGAGTAAATGTTATCGGAGTACAGTGTTTCCATCTGTCCTTTGCAGATTAAAAAAAAAAAAAAGATTAGCGTCAAAGCCCTGCCCACCTGAACATACAATTAGGATTTATTGATTTACATAGTTAATGGAAACTCTGTATCAACTGTGTGTAATTTCAATATCTGTGGGGCTCTTTCTCTCTTGGGAAGAGAGAAATGAAAATATTCTTTTTAATGCAGCGTCGTCAGTAAATAAATCACATATTTAACTTAGTATTTGCCCCATGAGCCCAGTGATCAGGTTATGTAGTATCTGATGCTGCTTTGAAACTAGCGTTTGGCAGAGTGGTTGGCAGAAGCATCAGAATTGCTAACCAGATCATCTGTAGCCTGTGACCGAGCTTGTTTTAGTCTCCAAAGTCCTCTGAGACTTTGGCTGCAGGCCAGTTTTAGAAATCGACAAACACCCTGTAAGATTCCAGCAGAAATGGGGCGAGCTCGGACAGGACCCGTTGCAGGGCTCTTGGTGATACCTGCCTTGCCCAAGAGGGCCAGGATTACCTAGCAGAGAGGCGAGCGTGGCAGGGGTCTGAACTACACCCGGGGTACTCCTTATCTAGGAGATCACCAAGTGGGAAGGCTTTATGGATGGCTTTAAATCAGCTTTCTTCTCCACCCCCTCCCTCACACACAACAAAAGTCTAAATCCCCTTCCAGGCCAGATTGCCCTATTTCTCTGTGTGGGCCAGGCAGATTGGAAACACGTGTGCCATTCAACTCTTCCTGGGCTAATCAGGACACGCGGGGTGGTGTGATTTCTGTGTCATCTTCGGAGCCTGCCTTGGAAAGCAGTGGCGCAGAGGCCTCTGGGCTCGCCCGAGAGCTGCTGTCAGCTCTACAGACAGATGGAAGAATATTGTTAACCACGAGCCCGAGCATGGGGTTTAATGAGGATTTGAATCTAAAGTGGGATCTTTTTTTTTTTTTTTTTTTGTACCGGAGATCGAACTTGGGTCCTTGCGCTTGTGCAGCAGGTGATGAAACCACTGAGCTAAATCCCCAGCCCTAAAGTGGGATCTTAATGTAGACCGATGTGCTTCGGTCCAACAGTGCTGAATCCCTTGCTCTGCTCTAACAAGTGCGTCACACAATGGAGATATTGATGGGATTTGCGACGTCTCTGTTTCAGGCCGGCTGTTGAAGAGAGCTAAGCAGTGGGTGAATGTCTCTGAGGCCCAGCCTGGCTCCCCACCAAGGTCTCAACTACAGGGCAGCTTCAGGTTCACCGGGGCAGTGGACAGGCAGGTGTGACAGGTGCTGCCCAGTGATTCCCACGGGCTCAGAACAGAAACTTCCATGGGCTGCTGGACCTGAAGATTCCGGAAAACAACCCTTAGTGAAGGCGGTGGGCATGGATGGCGAGGAGGTGGGAGGGAGAGGCTGGTTTGACTCTTGGTTTCTCCATTGCCAAGATTGCCCTCAACAGCTTGGTCTCCCCATTTCTTTCTTTCTTTTTTTGGTACTGGGGACTGAACTCAGGACCTTGTGCTTGGGAGGCAGGGGCGGTGCCGCTGAGCTACATCCCCGGCCCACCCCATTTCTAAGATGCGGTTGTAACAGTACTTTCTCTCTGGAATAGTTGCAAGAAGTATGGGATTGGTGCCCATGAAGCACCCCATGTAGCGCACAGTAAATGCACGATATGTAACCTTGGCAACCGTTGTGTGCCCTTGTGGGCAGCTGGGGATAGTTCAGGACCTTACCTCACTGGTTATCCATAGCTCTGCTATGTGGAAGAGCAACAGACAGGATTCCCTGCACCAGGTACTCCTGTAAGTGAGGTAACCAAAGACCATTTGAGAAAGTCCTATATTTCAGGGATACATAAAGTCCAGAAAACAGTATAAAGAACACTCAGATGCTTCATGGAGCTTTGATAAATTGTAATCTTTTGCCAGGTCTACTTGGATCTTGTCATAAGAAATAAATCATTCGATGGTTCTGCTGCCTGCCTCGGCAAGCACAAGGTCCTGAGTTCAATCTCTGGTATCAAAAAAGAAAAGAAAAAGAAAAGAAATAAATCATTCGGGGTCCCTCCTAGCCTAGAGCTCATTCTATCTTCCTGCCCTGTGTTGAGATGACCGCTCTCCTGTATTTGAGCTTCAGTTCTCCTCAGGCATGTTTTGTGTGTGTGTGTTTTTCCCGGTACCAGGGATCGAACTTGGGACCTTGCACTTGCGAGGTAGGTGCAGTGCCACTGAGCTAAATCCCCAACCCTTTGGGCATGTTTTCTAAAACACACTCATATATTGCTACAGCAATAGATATCTATAACCATATACAAAACTTAGTTTTGTTTTTTATGTTTGACTTTTATAGAAATGGTATTATATTGAACACAGAAGTCTGTCACTAGCTTTTTTCACTCAATATTATGTTTACATTTATTCACATTTATACTTTTTTATAAAGAAAAATATTTAGATATTTAGTGCAATGTAGATATCCACTGCCTGAATTTATTCTTCCATCCCCTAGCTGGTAGACATTTGGACTGTTTCCAGTCTTAGTGCTGTAATGAATGTGTGTGTGTGTCTTTGTGTGTATGCAGTACCTGTACATGTGTATATCTGCACACAAGTAGAATTGCTGGATCCTCGGGGTGTAACACATCCTCATCTCTCTCAGATATCGCCCAGTTGATTTTAGAACCAGCAGAATCTGGGTGTTTGAGGAAGCATCAAAGGCAGCGGAATATGGGAGAGAATGTTTACCAGCCCAACTTCCTTTGAGCCTCTGGAGCAGATTTAGGGAATACTGCTGCCTTTTCTTATCTGCAGCCATAGAGTGTGGTGTGGCTTTTCTCCTTCCCTGTATGAGTTGAGCCCAGGGCTCCTCGGTGCCCGTGGTGTATTCCCACTGTCAGTAATAGAATGCGCCTGGGAAGACCAGATACCCGCTTGGGTCAAAGGTGAGGGAACAGTCTCCGGTAGACTTTCAGTAACATTCTTCCTGGAGAACCACTGAGGGTGAAGAGCCTAAAACTAAAACCGCCAAGCTGAACACGATTCATTAAAGACTTCTGGGTCTCCAGTTGGCTCCTTTTACAACAGGGCACAGGGACTGCGGGCAGACCAAGTGGGCGGTTCCACGGAATCCTGGAGGGGGCTTTTAGCCACAGTCAGAGCAGAGCCGAGAGCATCGAGCGTAGGGGGTGCCTTTCCCCTGATGGGCTGTGTTAAGATTTAAGAGACACATGAATATCTTTTAGGAAAATGCCAGCCCAGAAATGATTTTACGTAGTTAACCTAGTCAGGACAAAATTTTATTTTAGTCCAGTGTGAAGTTAACTGCTGGAACAGAAAATGAACAGCAAGAAAGAGATGGGGACCAATTGTTCTTGACCCTTGGGGGGGGGGGCATGTCCCTGTGTATATGATAAAATGGCACATGTACATGTACATGCTACGTGCATACAATTCCAAAGCCAAATGCAATTGTTTTTCTATTACTTGCTATTTTAAATCATGCGTGCCATTACTTCCCTTCATTATTTTGCCTAATTGCAAGTTGACTGTACCAGGAAATGAACTACAGTAATTTAACAGTCAGCCAGTGACCACACTGAAGCTGGAAAGGGCAGGCAGTTGGCATTAATTAGAGACTTTTGTTTGGCTTTTAGATTCTTATCTATTTGACCTTGTGTCTTCTGTAATTTGGCTGGAGGTTTTCTGGGTCAAATGAGGGCTTTTGAGCCACAGGACTTAGAATCTGCACTAGCTCAGTCTCACTACATTAATGAACTAGTATTAGGGTACTATGCAAACTACCAGCTTTGCCCTCAGGTTTTCTCAGAGTCTTGAAAAGGAAGGCAATGTATCATTTCTCTCTCTCCCTGTTGCACACAGCTCTGAGGTTGTTGTGGGTTGTTACGGAATAGCATCAGAACCTGAACACACACTCAGGGTGCAGAGCACCCATGCTGGACCCCTGCACGATCCCCCACGTCAACAGCTGTGTCCCGGGCAGTCCTGTGCCAGCCACATGCTCAGGTCTCAGGCAGCACCCTTTCCAGTCTGAGTTAGATACTATTATTGTGTAGATAACTAAGAAGGGGCAAGATTCAAGCAGGACGGAAGTCTAGGAAATACCAGCCTCAGTTCCACCGATATCCAGGGACTCAGGAGATGGCTGATTCTTCCATAGACAGCTCTCACAGTTGTTGCCGCAGTTGCAGGCAGGAGAACCTGAGTTGTGCACTCCTAGGAGCCGGGCTAGAGCCCCTGGTCTAGAGCGGTGCCATCTTCCCTCACCTGCTGTGGCTCCAGTTGGCTGCAAGAGGGACAAGGATCTGAGCTGAGCAGAACAGCGGCACACTCAGCAATTTTCTGCTGCAGGCATCTATGGATTCTTCAGCTCTCAGGCATCCTGAAGTCTCTACCAGTAACAGTCTGTACTAACAAGGCAAGTTTAAATAACCTGCCCAAGTATTGCACTCATCACTCAAATGTAGAACCAAGGAGATTCAAACCTGAGCAATTTGAGCTAAAAGCAGAGCATTTATTGACTCTGAATAATCTACTCATTGGCCAGCCACTCCCCTCTCGGGGGTATCTGCAGTGGAATTCTGCCTAATCCTGCTGGAAGAGCATAGTTGCTGGGAATTTTCCACTGTGGGAACAGGGGAGAGAGTCCTAGCATTCCGCATTGTCTCAGTTCAGGAGGACACAATCCCGGGATTATCATGTCCTTGGCAGTGAGGTTTCTGTGGCCCAGGTAAAATCCCAGGGTTTTCGTGGTTAGGGGATATTAAATAACAAAGGAAGGTATTACTCTAAGTCAGCTCTAATTAGGTGCTTTAGTTTAACACACCCAGTCAGGGATATTTTAAGGTGAAGCTTTAGGAAGAATCCTACCTCTTTGAGTCTAACTTGCCCTTAATGCCCAGATGAAAGGTGTTCAGAACCTGCGGGACCATTGTCCTTCAGGACACACACACACTTACTTCCCTTCCATTTCTATTCACAGGGATTGGGCCAGGCGGTTTGGGTGTTAGGGACAGAAGAGCAAATTCTCTGGTGAATGGTCAGTGTTAATTTTATTTAATTGAACCAATGCTGTTAATTAACTTGGGGCCTCGGAAGTAAGTGCTAATTTGTGTAAGTCAATGTGGGTGTGACCAAAGTCGCCACCTCCGTTATTCAAGCGGGGAGTGTTCTTCTCAGAACGCCACAGTGATCTGGAACCTGGTTTTATTTCATCCTTGGAAACTTCTTCCTCTGTAAAATGGGGCTGTGAGCCTATTTCCCTGACAGATTTTGATGTGAGGATTACACCAGAGAATTTGCACAACCACATTAGCAACGCACGGGGCACACACGGTGAGTGAATATTCAGGGTCAGGACAACTCTACACCCTGCGTCTTCATTGTCACTCAGGAGTAGTGTGGAGAACGAAATCTGCACGATTATGAAAGCTTGTCCTCACTTAACAGTTCATTCAGAGTGTTAATCCTGAACTTCGCTAGTGCCAGCTCTCAAAATCTTGTGATGAACTACAGATGCAGTTAAACTAAGTCCTGTTTAATCTTTCTGCTTCCAGAAGTAAGCAGGCTCCCCTCTGCGATCCTTTCGCTCTCCATTCTTGTGTCAATCCTTATACTTAGCATCCGGTGCCACAGGTTTAGACCATGCAGGCTTCATGGTGACCAGGCAACACGTGGAGCCTCCGGGTCAGGGACTGTATTCCCGGCTCCTGGCACAGTGCTTGGTCACATCTTCACAGTGGCTGAATGGCCAGGTGGAGGCTGCTGGAGTGTTAGAAGAGCCTGGAATGCGCTGTGTTTTTCCGGTTTGCTGGTCATCAGGCCATCTCACACTTGGCCCCTTGGCCTGAGAACTGTGGCTTCCCGTGCGCTGCACTTGCAGAGAAGCTGTGGTAATTAATGAGCCTCCTTGGAAAAGCATGATATGCTCTGTCCCTTTGAAGTTTGGTTTTACAAGAAGATCTTTGTGTACATGGCTGTAAAGTTCTGTTCTCCTTCCTGCCCTTTTCTTCCTCAGACCCCAAGTCCATGAGAGATTATCTGCCTGAGAAACCCCCATTTTCTCACCGCTAGCCTTCCCTGTGGTGTCCTTGGGCAGGTGAAGCATGCCTGCAACCTCCCCTGAACACAAATCCGTCCGCAGCATCCAGACAGCCCATAGCGGGAGGGGACGTGTGCGGTTCGAAGATGTGCCTTCCTTTCCAAGCTTCTGCAAGCCAAGGTCTCACGGTTCTTCATGAAAAAGCACCCGAGAGCAGGATTGGCCACAGGCGATAGAGTGCCATGCGATAGCTAGAAAGAGGTGTGTGAGGTGTGGACAGGTCAGGAGGGACTCAGGGACAGGTGTACTCCAGGGACAGCGGTGGGGATGCAGAGCTGTGTCAGGTCAGGAGACGGCACCAGGGCCACGAGGGAAGGAGAGCAGGAAGCCTTAGCTCTGTGAACTTGGACTTCACCTCACTGGGCCTCCCACTCCCCAGCTGTAGAATAGGTACAGTGAGGACTTGGGGGTTGATAAGATGCAGAAGTAAAACTACTAGGGGTGATTAAAAATACTGTGGATGTTTCAATCATAAAAATTTATTACAGTAAAAAAAACACTTTGCCATGTGTCTTCATGAGGTATGCTCAAAAATACAGTGAATGCTGCTGCTGAGTGCCATACAGCACAAAGGCAGCTCATAAACACATGGCGCTGTGTCCTCATGCACCTTAGTCACCAGATCTGGTACCATGTGACTCCTGGCTCTTCCCAAAGTAAAATGACCCTGAGAGTCAATATTTGAATTGATTCCAGGCATCCATGACAGAGTAGCTAAAGACCCTCTGGAACAGAAAGTGGTAAAAACAATGAGATAATTGTGTTCAAAGTGAGGGGGAGGGTTTTGAGGGGGAGGCTTTTTTTTTTTTTTCTGGTACCAGGGATCGAACTCAGGACCTTGCACTTGTAATAAGTCAGGCACAGTGCCACTGAGCTATATCCCTGGCCCATTGAGGGGGATTCTTGGCAATGTGTTTTTTACTGTAGTATTTTTTTCTACTTGAACACACCCTGTATTTTTCAATCACACCTGTATTTTATAATTGTGCTAAGTATCATGGAACTTATTTTCCATAAACTGAGCAGTGAAGATACGGTGTTTAAGGCCAGTGAAGGCTGAGTTATCTGATAGCAGTGTTACCAATATCATGCTGTTACCTTGGCTTTGTTATTAAGAGCTTCTGCAGAGTGAGATAAGGTGTTGAAAGGGTGTGGTAAGAGGCAGGAAAGCCTTTGGAAGGATCCTTTCACTCTGGCAGTGATGATGCAAGGTTATCCCAGTGGAACTGCAAAAGAAGGAAAACGTTAGATTTTAGGCGATTTCTAGTATTCATAGCACATTTTGGAGAGGAGTGAGATCTTTTTCTACATGCTTGGGCATGACTTCATCTGAGTTGAACTTGCACAAACCATTTAATCTCTGAAATCATAAATTCAGGCATGTTACTTCCCAATCAATTCATCTTCACATATGCCCCCAATTCTAGTCCTTTGACCCTCCAGCCCTTTTTGACTTTGCTTTCTTCATTATCTAGTAATGGATCTCTTCTCAATAGTTTTGCTGCTTTGCCCTTGTCTGTTCAAGGAATTTGCCTTTCAGCAGCTTAGCCTGGCTCCGCCCAGGCTGAGGCTTGGTGTAAGTGTTTTTGGACAAATGCGTGCACTGGGAGACCGTGCTGCAACCAGGTCAGGGTCTCTACCCTTAGCTGCTACCTCATGTTCTGCTGTACTTCAGTATTTCAAAATACCACTGGATGTGTTTTTCCTTCCTGTTAATCCCTGCTGATGGCCAGTGGAGCCAGGGGTGTCCCTTGCTTCCGGGGGAGGCAGCAGGAATGGGCCAGGGACAAAGGAGTCAGTGTTGAGCTTCCAGCTTCCTACTGAGGCTCTTGAAACTCATTTCGGGAAACATAGATGTGAACACCAAGAGTCTCACTTGCAGGACCCAGCCTTTGTTGGGAGAAGAGAGGATTTGTGGGGGCCAAGGAAACAGAGTAGAGAACTGGAGAATGGTTTCTGGAGACAGCCAAGGAGTGGGGCGGAAGAGTCATGTTCTATGATGTCTGGTGGTTTCCTGGAAAACCAGACAGTAACAGGGCAAAACAAGGCAAAACCAATCGGAAACTCTTCCTGGGCTTGGGGAGGGATTCCTACCCGAGGCAGAAGGCAGAGGACACCGTGGAGGTGGGCCCCCAGTGAGTCGGGGCTGGTGACCCGAGTGGGCGTTGGGAGGAGAAGGAGGCAGGAGCACAGCTGTCTCCTGGTAGAGATGCGAACCCTGGGGCTGGAGGAGTTTGTGTAGTTCTCAGCTGGGGTCTGGGGGGAGACTGTGCCCTACAGGAGGACATGGAGTGACTTCAGGCACGAAAGCAGTGCCATGCTGAGGTCGAGAAAAGCCTTGCCATAGGCTGAGTCCTCCCTGCTCCCATTCGTGTGGCCTGGGAGCGACCCGATGTCCCACTCCAGGGCCGGCCTTGGGAAGATGGTGTGCAGAGGGAGCCTGGGCTGGGCGGGAAGCAGCCTCTTGGGCAAGTGCTCTGTGTGTCCCCTGGCACTCCTGCTCCTTTACCCATCCCTCCCATGCCAATGCTTTCTCCAAGCCACCTGTGTCCTGAGAGTCTCGCCTCATCCCACGCCTCCCATGGATCATTCTCAGAGGTGCGTCTGAGTCTAAAGAACAGGCCTACTTCATAGGTTTACTCTGGAGCCTGGCTCAGGTGTCTCTCGAATCACCTTTGTGCATCTTGCATGGAGTTGAAAGTCTGCAGCTTACTTGCCACAGTAAAGTAATACAGCGTTCTACCTGTGGCCTGCAAATAGTTATGACATACTTCCAGCTAGAATCTTAGCACTTCTGTTGAGATATCATTGACCTGTAAAATATTAAGTTTCATATTTTAGGTAACAATTAGTGTATCTGTCACTTGGCAGAGGAGATTTAGGAATAAGAAGCCAGTATTTTAAAGTAATATAATGTCACTCAAAGGTCAGGGAGCATAAAGCCTACACCCTTTACTAATAGATTTCTCTGCCTCTCCCCATTATGGCCGCAGGTTATTTGTAGAAATCCCTCGTGGAGTGTGTGACTTATGCCCACAAGTCAGGCCGTCAGACATTGTCCCCACATAGTACCCACTCTACTCTTGTCTTTCTTGTCTGCTGACCAGGAAGCCACTTTGAAGAGTGTTACTTCTGCCCCTGTGCATATGTGACAAAGGTCCCGAGATGTTCTCTCATCAGGATATCAAAGTCCTGCTAGTTCCTGTGCAGGGACAGACAGAAGAGCTTCCTCCTTAATTCCAGGTCACATTTTATCACCAGACTCCTAAGCATCTGGTCTCACCGTTTTGTAAACTTCTACTTATCTCCTTTCACGGAGAAGTACTTCATAGAAAAGGTCTGGGAGCAAATACCACAGGATCCTCTTCACATGCCTTAGGCCAAGGTTTCCACACAGCTCCTCTCTCTTTTTCCAGATATCAAACAACAGGAGCAACCGCAAAATTAGCATAATATTAGCAGAAGCACAAAGAGTAACATGCTGGGGAAGAGAAGAGAGAGAAGTGTTTAAATTTACGTACAAGGGATGATCAGAATATATGGGGCGTGTTTCCTTAAGAACTGTATTACCCTAAAAGACACATTGCCATGAACCTCCCTTGAAATACTCTCCTTTGTTTGAAACCCAGTTTTCCCCTTGTTCTTGCCACCTGTGCCAGTTCTGGAGTCCTCTGTAGTGAGTGTGTGTCTTTACAAGGTGTGATAAAAAATATGGTGAATGTTGCTGTTGAGTGTCATCAAAGGAAAGGCAGCTCCTAAAAGCATTATGCTGTGTCCTCACCACCTTATTCACCAGACCTGGCACTGTGTAATTTCTGGCTTTCCCCAAAGTCAAAATGACCACGAAAGGGAAACATTTTGAATCAAATTCAGGACATTGAGGCAGCCATGACAGGACAACTAAAGACACTCATGAAAGAGAACTTCCGGAAGTGCTGCAGAAAGTGGCAAGAACAATGGGATAAGTGTGTTCAAAGCGAGGGGGAGGATTTTGAAGGAAGTTAATAGCAATGTGTCTTTTACTGTAATAAATTTTTAAAAATAGACATTTACTGTATTTTTATACCTCTTATATATGAAATATAACATTTATATATAAAATTTCTATATATAATGGCACATGATTAAAATGAGTTAATTTTTTCATTTCAGAAAGTTTAAAATCAAAATTTCCAACATTTACATACTTTTAAAGAATTTTTTAACTAAAGTAGAAAGGAAAGAAATAGAAAATATAAAGAGCAATTAAAAGTTAATGAAATTCTTCAGAACTATTACATGAATTGGGTCATGTTTACATCAAGTACTTTTGCAGTGTATGCTTGGATTTGTGGAAACAATTTCTAATTTTGTCCTTCTGAATATAAGCATTTCTTCCCCTGGCAGAGGTCTCCCACCTCTTAGGAGACAGAAAAGTTCTGGGAACAAAACAAGGCTTTGTCCATCATTCACAAGGGCTGATTTGTTTGTGAGAGAATTTCAAGGGAGTTGGAACTCTTACCACTTTATCTTACATAGCATTTAGTTACATTCTCTCCCCTGACTGAGGCCCTTCTTGTAGCAAGTAAAATATAATTCTTATTTAATGTTGATGAATCCATGAGAAAAGGAAAATTTCAGATCACTTAGAAAAATCAAAGTCCACATGATTCTCAGTTTATTCAAAGGCTTTGCTTCCAGTGGGCCGAATACAAATTCTTCATTGACCACAAACCCCGAAATGTGGAAAGAAGATAGCTGAGTCAACAGGAAATAAAGGAGACAACTCTCTAGCTCTGTGTAGAGAATTAAAATGCCACAGGGAGACATAGACAAGCCTTTGCTTTTCGGAGCTGGAGGCTGCCTCGCCTCTGCCCAGAGTGGGTAGAGCACAAAGACACGGTGCTGCTCACTTTTGTGAAAGGAGGTTATTTCCTGAGGAGAACAGTGCCAAATTCTATAGGAGCAGAGTGCCTCACATTCTTCAAAGGAAGACTCGGGCCATTGGGTGCAGCTGTGGTATTTTCAGAGATACAAATTCCAGTCAAATACACACTCATCTTGCCTACTTTAGGATCAAATAAATAATATGGTGCTAAAGTTTTATTCCAGGCTCTGGAAGCCCTTGGACAGAGGCTCACTATCATCTCCATGTCTTTGGGTAAGGTCAATTCTTACCCCCAAACTATAGGGGTTAAATTATTCTCCCAAGGTCAGTGAAGTCTGGTTCTCTCAGGAAGAGCAGAGTTGCTGCAGTCTGAGGGCTGCAGGCCCTCCTGTGGAAAACTCAGGTCTCAGTCTTGGGAGTAGAACTTTACCCTCTTCTAACTGGGCGCTTTTCTGAATCCATCCTTCTTTTGCTGAGATCCTGCTCAGTTGCATCTTGGATGGTTCTACAAGATGGCATCCCTCGCTGGATGCATCTTGTGTTTATCTTTCCTTTATTTCCCTAATTATTAAAATTAGTGGGCTTTCTAATAAGCTAATATAAAGGGTACTACCTCATTAGCAAAGTGTTTGATGGTGTCTTTAAGAAGCATAAGTGAATTCAGGAAAGGAAGAAGTAAACGAAGCTAAAGAAAAATGACATCTGTGATATGGGTAGAGCGATGTTCTTAGCTGTAAGAAGATATGGATAAAGAAAAATCCTACTGGGTAACCCAGCCACAAGCATGTTAAGACAAAGAGCATATTACACCTGAGTAACCAGTTTCATGACTGCATTCAAAGTTATTAATAAGGAAAATCATTTTAGGGACATTTTTCTTCAAATCTACGTATGAAATTGTTTAAGGTTGAATACCCTAGGTTGTCATTCAATGATAAAATGAAATTCATGGTACTGCAAAAACCAGATACCTCAAAAGCTTGGGTTAGAAGCAAGGCCTATGAAGTTTCTTGGACTCTAATATTCATCTACTTTTTTGACATTTATTTAGCTCCTACAAAAGGCATTATGAATTTACATGGCTTCTGACATTACAAACAGTAACTGATTATTAAAAATTATTTTGAAAGGAATCTATGATCATCTATTCTCCTGAGATCCTTTCAAATATTAGCAAAAATGCACTTCATTGTGTTCCTTCTGGGGTAGGAATACCACTAACCCCAGAGTAGGGCAGCAGTCTGGCAGAATACTCTAGCTGCCATCCCTAAAGCTAACACACACACATGCACGCACACATGCACACATACACAATAACTATGGGCCTGCCATATGCTCGTCCTGTTCCACCCTGTATATGCTTCTCCCCAAAGGCCAAATGTGTGTGGCCATGTGTGGGGGCCTGGCGTGGGAAGGGCAGAGCACTGGTGGCCTCTCTAGGAAGGCGCGGGCCCTGAAGAACCTTGAGACCTTGATGTGTGAGATAGATATTTTCCTAATAAGTGCCCACCAGGGAAGTGGTACTTTACTATTTTTAGGGTCCAAACTCAGCTGCAGGCAGAACTGTTTCTGAAGCTTTCAAAAGAAAGGCAAGCCAGGCTGGGGATTTAGCTCAGTGGTTTTGCTGCCTACTGCGCAAGTGCAAGGACCAGAGTTCGATCCCGGGTACCAAAAAGAAAAAAAGGCAAGCCAAAATGTGCAGGCATGCCACCAAGCTTCTGTAACTTTTCCAGATTGTGGGCATGGAGACAGAGGAGGCCCCGAAGAGGAGGGTTGGGGAGCTAGGCAGACCAAGGGGGTTGTCTGGGCTTTTCCTCCCTGTCTGTGTGGATGGGCGACCCTCTCACCCAACAAGTAAGTGAGTTAGAGGAACAACCCATAAGTGAAAGAAGCTGATATGGTGATATTTTCCTTTCACTTAAATAGAGGCAAGGATATAATTATTGCAAAGTGATAGCATTAATTCATATTTCACTTAAATGTTTTCGTCTGAGGCCGTAGTCTCTTTAAACTTGAGATGCTAATCAGAATCAATAATACGTTGATTTTAAAAGGCCAGCATCATATCTGTTATGAGAGCTGAATTCAGGAATGCCAGCACAATGAAGTCTTCTTTACAAAGTGCATGATACAGAAGTAGAGAATGTAGAAATGGCCAGCTCCCTCTGATTAAACGAAAAATGGTTCATCCAGTGCCTGGGCATAAGCAACCCCGGACTCATGAAGTCCTATGCTGACATGCAGCATTGGAAACTGACGACTGTAAACTTAAACTGGATGCACCCATGGCATGTTTGCACACGTGACTCCTGGGTTCTCTCCTTCCCCAGTGAAATCCATCGCAGTTCTTTTGAGGTAACCTGCAGACGGTTTTCTGGGGTGTGAGAAGGCAAGTCCAGGTGTCTCAGCTCTCTCTCTCCTCGGCAGCAGCTGCACTGCAGGATGTGGTTTCATGCTGCCCATGGTAGTCTTGTTATCATGCGGGAGGTCTAACTGGGCATGGTTTCCTGCTTTCAAAAATCTTACCTTGACTAAGTTTTGCATCAGAAAAATTAGGGAGTTGGGAGGGGTGAGGGAGAATGAAAGGGAGCGTGGACCGTAAGGTGTGGGAGTGTGTGTGTAACACCTCCAGAAGCAGCGCACAGCCACCTCCTTGACCTGGATCCCGACCCCAGTCACCACTGCCCTTGGCCTCTGAAGCTCCCGCCACTGAGACCTGAATTCTGCTTGGCTGCTCTCCTCCTCGAAGAGCCCAGGCTCTTGCATGGTGGGAAGAGAAATCTCTCTTGTCCTTCCCTCTTCTCCACTCAGGTGGGCTGATGCCAAGAGGAAAGACAGAGAAGTGCTCTGGTCCTGGAGGGGCTGGGGTTCTGGGAGCATCTCACCCACTGTCCTCTCCCTGGGTGTACCCGTGGGAGTCTGAGGGTGGATAGGGTGAACGGGGCACCGCCTGGTGTGACGTGGGCAGGCACAGCTCTGTTCCTCCTGGTGGCCTTTGCCTAAGTCCTGCTGGAGGGCAGGGAGAGGCGGCAGCGGAGGCACAGGCTGCCAGCATGCTCAGCCCCTGTCCTTCCCTGGATGGGGCTAGAGTTGGAAATGCACCCTGACCCCAGGCCCCTGTCCTCTGCCCTTTGCTGCTGCTCGCTGCTCCGTCTCCCCTTTTTTCGCTTCCTATATTTTCACTCAGATGTGGTCTGGTGTTTTCTTTCCAAGGCATATTTTGCATGGAAGAATGCTTTCAGCAAGCTGAGGCCCTAATTGCCAAATCACGGTTGCCAAAACATGTTATTTTGGCTTCAAGCTGGTACAGAGCAGGAGGCGTCTTCCCCTCCTCCTCTGTCACCCTGGGGCCATTTGCAGACTCCCAGGATGAGGCCTCCCCGGCTCTTCCTGTAGAGAACCCAAAGGCAACTGTCCAGTGCTCCTTACACAGCCTTCGTGGGCCCGGCCCTGCATCTGGGAGGGCTGGTCGTGGGCCTGGCCCTGGGCTGCACGAAGCTGCTGAGACTTGCCTCCCCAAGCCTGCCAGTGCCTGGCCTGGCAAGCGTCTGCCAGCTCCCTGCAAACAGCCGCCCAGCCCGCCTGGGAATTCCAAATAGAGACAAATGTGGGGCCCTGGGGGAGCCGCATGGAACTGATCGGAGGAGAGATATATCACTGCTAATTAAGTCCTGATCCCCTGGCCCCACTTGAAAGGAATCAGGAGGGATCAGGTCTTAGCGCAGGTGCTAACTGGTTGCAAAAGAGGCATCCGTCACTCCCAGGAGGTTTTGAGTGGCTTGGGGAGGATGCAGCCCGAGGAGCCCAGGGCTCTTCTGAGAACATGGGTTACTGGACAGACACAGCCACCAGCTCCTGGTCTGTCTCAGGACACACAGGAGCCTGTGATAAACTACCCCACGACCAAAGCCCTCCACCCGATCTCATGATGTAGCAAGAATTATGCACCGGCCATGTTCCCCCTTCGGTAGCTGATTTCCTTTCTTCTCAGATGGACAGTGGGGTAATTTAGAGGCTGGTAAACTCGGTGTCGGAGATGCCAGAAGCTGTTGCGCTTGGGGACAGACAGTACGGGATCTGTTGTGATGCAGCTGCGGGTTGAGTGGCCCCCACAACTACCCACTCTGCTCTTCCCAGACTGCGCAAGAAGAAATGTGCAAATAAACTTCACAGCAAATATTTACTTGAAGTGAAGAGTGAGGGTTTTCAGTGTTGTGCCTGTGTGTGAAGAGGGAATACTTTTGGATTTGCGTGAAAGTCTTACTCATACATATGTTTTCATCTTCAGAAACTTTTCATCTTCAGAAACTTTGTCTTTGTGCTAGAAATGATGGCTTTCCGTAATGGCTGGTGTGGTCTGGGTGCTTCTGTCTGCAGAAGCACTCTGTCAAGGGTTCTCCCTGCACTCTCTCATTTGATCCTTACAGTGGCCCCGGAAGTAGTGACTCAGGCTGAATAACATCTAGCATGTGACCAGCCCAGGACCTGAACGACATCAGAGCCATCCATGATGTCATCCCCGCCCCCCCCAGCTCCAGATCTGCACAGAAGTAGCAGGCGTCATTGCACACTGCAATTGCCTAACAAATGCCTTCAAGAATGAAGGAATGAATGAACAAATGATCTTAGGCGATATTAAGGACCAACCCAGGTTCATCCTAAGCCAGTCATCTGGGAAATTGACTTAATATATGCTAAGTCTAGCCTTCTGGAGCTCTTCCATTTTGGGGACAATATTTGTATTAAATAAAAAAATGATTCCGAGGGTCTTCCTTTGATCTTTGTGAGGAATGTTCTTAATCCTGACAGCGTTGGGCCCACATTTGGCACATTTTGATACACCTGCAGGCTAGTTGGCTGGAGTTTCTGGCAGAAACTCCGGGAACCATTATCAACATAATTTCCTTTTTCTTATGACATGTAATCCTTTCCCTAGCCTCACACCCCAATCTTCCGACTACTCTTGATTTGGGGAGCCTGCTGCTTTCGAGTCACGGAGCTCATCCCTGAGCTCAGGCTTTCTCTGGAATGCATCCTGTGTTTATTGCACTATTTATTAGTTTTATAGCAACAGAGCCCAGCGCTTCCTCGGCGTCTGTCTTTGGATTATGCACATCCTTCATCTCTAAACAGAGAGTAGTTTGGATCCTTGTTAGTACCTGAACTGATTTGAAAGCGAATGTGGAGCTAAATGTTTATAAAGCTTGGATGTTTATGAGAAGCGCTGTTTTATGAATGTTTATGGAAAGACGACATCATTTCAAAAGGCAGTGCTTCATATTAGGGGACAAGAGAGGGTTAAGCTTGAGAGTCAGAGCATGGGGTGGGAAATGCTTAGGGGGTTTTCATGGCTGATGGAACTCCAATGGAGGTGGCCGGACCCCGACTCCAGTGTCTTTTTGGTTCCCAGCTGACGAGTGGTTCTCTGTCTTCAGCTCACTGTTGCGGTAAGGAAGAAGTCGTACTGGAGGTCAGTGCATATTTTGCAGGAAGGTTCAGCTAACAGATCTAACACAAGCACAAAGTGATGGTCAAAGCTTGAGGAACTGTCAACTGCACTGCTTCCCTTCTTTTAGCCATGCAGATTCTTGTCCATGCAAAAAGATTTCCTCCGCTCTTTAGAAATCTGACCTTTAAAGTCTGCCTGAGGAATGTACGAGAACTGCACATTGAACAAAACTGATGTAAGATTTGTTTAGAACTTCAGGGGACAAAATGGGAGAGGGGTTCACATTGCCTTTATACAAGAGGCCCATTCAACCAGACAGGATATGGCGAAAAGCAAACAGGATTGGGTGGGAAGTATGTTTGGGTTCTCAGGGGGCTGAAATCAAAGAGGTGTGCAAAGTATTCTGCATAAATCCCTGCCATCCGCTTTGATAAATGAGATTATGGACTTGAAAGGTCAATTATATATTCTCAAGGAGAAAGGCCAGGTTCTGTTCATGTTTGTGCCTGACAAGGTCTTAAAATAGACTCCAGTGAGCTAATCCTGTTGGTGACCATGTACAGTAGTGGGATAAGAGCTTACTACAATTTTATTACCTCCTATGGGCAAATATTGGCCTTATGAGACACACCCACTCCCTGCAGAATAGTCTTTTGTAAACAGCTGGCTCCTTTTTACAAGAGCCGGCATCTTTATGATGTTTGGGAACGCTGAAACCAAAGGCTAAACAGCTTATTTGAATCTTGTCTTTCAGCCAGGAGAGCTCACCAGTGGCTCCCCGCACCCCATTCTCTCTCACTAACGATGCCCAAGGCATGTTCTAAGAAACTAAGTTTGGTGAGAGTACTGTTCACCTTCCCCGTGTCACTCCTGGAAGTGACAAATTCTGGGTCTTCTAGAATTTCCCAGGTGCCCAGCATGCAGGGGTCCATCCTGCCCTTTGTTGCCTGGTACCTTCTTGTCTCAGGGAGCCCTGGACTTCTGACTAGAGGGGGCAAGAATCACCTCTGATATTTCTGCTGGCAGGATTTCATCCTATGCTACTCAAGCCTGCCTTCTTGGGTAGCTTGTGGAGATGTAATGAGTTCTTACCCTGAAGGCCTTCTCTCACTGAGTGTGCTGGGCTGCTGTCATTACTTCTAACCTGTGCAGTTGTAGGACCATGTGAGATATTTAATTTTAATTATCTGCTCTTGGTTCCTTTAACAGAGGTAAATGTATTAAAAGGGTGAAATGAAAAAAAAAATGGAGAGAAGAGAGATACTATCTTTTTCCTCATTAGTATGTGCATCTATGCATTTGTGCATTATTTGTACTAATGCTCACTTAATAGAGTTATACTTTGGAATTATTTAGGACATTTAATATCACGCTCACTGTCAATGCTGACTTAGCTAACCAGATTAAAGCAATTCTGGCCCAAACAGGAATAACGTGTGTTCCAGCTAGTTTTTAACATTAGGAAGGCCTTGTTGGAACTGGTATGTAAGTTCTAAACATATTTTGGCTTGTTAATGCTTAAATTCTATGAAAGGAGGTGTTGCTTTGCACTGTTGTAAGCCTCCTGTCATGTTGTTCCCTCCTCTGAGAACCACAGATGGTACAGCTGTGTCACACTGACTGTTCGGTTTGGAATCGCACTTTGTGGTAGGTATCAGAAGCAACAAGACCTTTTCTGCACCCAGACCCCTTAGAGCCCGTAGATAAATAGGAATAGTGGAACGTGCTGAGTACCAGGGATGTATATACAGGGTAAAGGAGGCCTAAAAGAACAGACGGTCGGCTCAAGCCCAAGTGGGGTGCCCAGCCCAATTCGTGTGGGTGCAGCTCAAGCTGAGCTTGGAAGGGTGTGCAAATGCTCACCAGTAACAGGGGAACCTGGAGCCAGGCCTTGTTACTGCTCTCCTTTCCTGGCCATGTGACCTGGGAGACTTGCTTCACTAGCTGAGTCAATTTCTCGGCTGTCAACAGTCAGACATGCCTTGCAGAACTGTTCAAGAATCCGTGAGCGCGTGGATGTACGTGCGAGTGCTCCGACAACTGTAAACACCCTCCTGGCAGAAGGTGCTCTGACAGCACCATGTGCCTTGCCAGCTCTAAGGACTCACGTGACCTTCGAGGGAGACCACTCAAATGATATGTGTGTGTTCTTATAAAAGAGGCCTGGGTGTGTTGGTTACCTTAGCCTAGGGTGTTGTCAAAGTACAACAGAACATGCATTGTGATAGAATCAGCAGGAACTAATCTCGAGCTCACTTCAGAGTGCAAAGTGAGTTTTTCTGGTCAGTGGGTGGCTTTCCTCCTGAGGGTAGCTAGCATGTGTCCAGAGAAAGGACAGAAATGCACAGGACGTGCTCAGCAGTCTTTGCTGTCATGGTGGTTGTTTGTGCGCGACATAATGCACACTCACTTACCTGCCTTTCAGGGAACGTGTGTTGCTCCACCCAGAGTAGAAATCTCTACAACAAATCACGCATACAGATATGCAAAAGGTAGTGCTAGCTCCACTTTTACAAAAAGCAGGATGTGAATTAGCTGTAGAGAAGACAAAAGCCCATGAAAATTTCCCAGCAGGGAAAGCCCTTTTTCCATTTTGTCTGGGGTGGCCCAAACTGAGGCTGGTTAAAAAAACCACATGCCAAGAAAAGAGGCTGGCAGCCAGAACTACGGTGAGGCTTCTGTACCCTTATTTATGAGTTTATGAACCCGCCCTCTGACCCTGTATCTGTTTCTCTGTGTTCCTTGCCTTCCTTCCAAGCAGCCATGGCCATCAAGGGTTTTGATGTCAAGAAAAGATCATGTTTTCCTCTTCCCTACATGAAGATAAGTACTTCCAAGAATATCAACAATTTAAAAACAGAGCTGGGTGTGGTGGCGCATGCCTGTGATCCCAGCAGCCCAGCCTGGGGAACTCTGCAACTTACAAGACCCTGTGTCAAAGAAAAATATATAAATAAATAAAAATAAAAAAGGGCTGAGGATGTAGCTCTGTGCGAAGGCCCTGGGTTCAATCTGCAGTACTAAAAAAAAAAAAAAGTAGATTATTAGATCCAAAGCAAAGGAAATGGTTAGTCTTTTTTTATCCATTTAAGTTGGGGCCATTTGATAAACCTACTACTTTTACAAGATGGTATCTTTGAGAGAGACTCCAGCTTCTTATATTACTCAACACCTCACACCATATTGAAAATGGAAAATGTGAAAGCTGCAACTTGTAGACGGAAGGGGGAAACCCACAAAGAAGCCAGGCTGACATTTATCAGTGTGAGCACTTTTGTTTTGGTGACATAACACACCGTGTCAGACCTTGGCATGCTGCTTTCCTGGCTGGCTTGAAGTAACAACAATGCCAGTTACTAGAAATACAGAGGCTATAAATGGTAACCGATAATATTATGCATATTTTTAATGACTTGAGAAAATGTGTTTAGAAATCTGCCTTGGAGGCTGACGTTTGGGTTCTGTCAGTCTAGGAGCGATAAGATAAAACCAGCTCCATCCAGGGCTGCTGGGGCTGAGACACTTCAAACATGTGCCCAGGGGTCTGGCTGAGTGTTCGCCCATCTCTGGCCTCGCCTGGGGAATGGAAAGGGGAGGGAGGGTGGACTCGTTCTGAGGGACACCAGGCCCGGCTGCTGCTGGTCCTCAGCTCCCCTGGGGGGTCTGCATGACACCATTGGCCCTGTGAGCTGGGACCAGCCCAGCTCGGGAATGTGCCTGTTGACCACTGGCTGTATGAGAAGAGGAGAAGTCATCCATCCCCAGAGTCCGCCACAGAAACTGCTAGCGGTGGCCTCTTGTCTTCACCCAGGCACTGGCCTTGAGCGTCCTCCAGAACTCAGAAACATGTGCTTCCTTACCAGCTTTTGGATGTGGAGAGCCTTCTGAGAGAATGTGAAAGCCCAAGTCTGTTTTGAGAGTTAGTGGGAAGTATCAAAAAGTCCCGGCCTTGATCAAAGAAGCCTCTGATTTTCTTGACATTTCTGGCTAAATGTCACCTCTGATCACATCGGTGGCCTAGATGGTGCTAGGGATGGCTTCTAAATAACCTGCATCTGTGTTCTGCTGCCATGCGGCCACCTCTGCAGCCGTGATACTCGGGGTCTGGGGACACCGCTTTTCTCTGTCATGCTTCCCACCTGCGCTACAAGGAATAACCAGCCATTTGCATTTGGTGCGGTCAAAATTGTTAACTTTTCCATGCGCCAGTAGAATGGAAAATTTGTAAACTTCGAACACATGTAAATTTTCCGACAAAATAAAAACTATTACAGTTTTTCACTTTTGTGTGTGAGGTAAATTTGGATATCTTGACACTAAGTTCCGCTACAGTGCTTTGCAGAGACTGTTGACACTTTTGACCAGAACAAGGTACAGGATGAAGTTGCTTATATTGACTTTGAGAGTATCAAACAAAATTCTTATTCAGAAATTATGTTTTGTTTAATTAAGCATGAATTTCCATAAAGCTTAATTTCTATAAAATGTACTCACTTGAAAATATTGTAACATTTAAAATGAGATTGTATAACTTTTAAGGACTGTGGGAGGAAAATCTGGTGGAAGATGCTTATTTTTCTCTTTCTGCTGTCTATCTTCTGTTGTTTCACCATAGGCTGCCTGGAGAAGCTGATGGGATTCTCACTCAAGCTATTTTGCTGCTTAGTAAGAAATCTGGGGAAAACCCATGAGTGAGGAAAAGGTGTTAAAATTGATGATTCCCATAAAATGTCTTTGTTCCTGACTTCTTCAATGGCGTAAGAATCAAGATTACCACCATGCGCGGGCCACTTCCCGAGACCCTCAGGAGCCCTGTCCACCCGCTCCTGTCACTCCTCTGCCTCTTCTGCTCTTGCTTTCCTGTGTCATTACTCCCGTAAATGCCCCTCTCCCAAGGCTGCCTGTCTCTGGAGACCAGGCCCTCCTTCACGTCCGTCCTCTCCCTCTGAGCATGTATCACACTGTTACACTTCCAATAGTTGTTCTGAAGATATTTGAGGGCTAAATAGGTCAGGTTGGAAACAAATGAAATTCTCCCTTGCCCCTTGATTTTGTAAAAACATCTTCATTTTTGTGCTTCACAATTTGCCTTTTAATAAAACACATTAGGCCGGGATGTAGCTCAGCGGCACTGTGCCTGCCTGGCAAGCGTGAGGTCCTGAGTTTGATCCCCAGTACCAAAAAAGAAAAACAAAAAAGCATATTACTTTTTTGTCTTCCTGATTAGTAGCAATGGGAAAAACCCCCAAAATATAAAGATAAGCAATATAAAAACAGCTATAGTCTTATGTCCAATAATATTTACCATTATTTTGGTATATTTCTTGGCATTGTTTTCTGGATGCATATGGATATAGATACACACAAGTTTAGGGTGTTCTGTTCCGTTGTGCGCAAACATTGTGTGCTAACGGTGTTTGGTGCTGCTTTTTTCCACCTAACGATTACCATCCCCATTTTCTCCACATTTGAAGTCGTTTGGGGTATGTTATTCTCCATCATAGGAACGCAGCATGCTTTATTCCTTAGTTGGGCTCCCTTTCAGGTTGTAAAGTCAACACAACCCACCTGAAGCAGGGCAAGAAGCGGGCCGTTCATGACAAGACAAGATAACGTGAGTCCATATAATCCAGGACAGTGAGAAGTGCCAAGGGCAGGCAACAGTCAGAGGCGTGAAGACCCTTGCCGGTCAGGAGATGGTGTCTATGCTGGGCATGGCAAGGCGGTGAGGCCTGACTATCACAGGGCTTTCCTGCGCTACGTCATACTAATTATTTGCCTGCATTGTTTCAGTTATTCTTCCAAACATTTGCTCTTTGTGCTTAACAGTTACACTTTTTCTCCCATATTCTCATCATCTGAATCATTTTGGGTATGTTATATTCCAGCATAAGAATACATCATAATTTATCTATTAATTAGGCTCCTTTAGAGTTGCTAAACCAACTCAACTGAGACAGAGCAAGGGGTCTGTATTGAAAGATACTTTCATTCCCATTTGGCAGGTGAGAAGCCAAGGCTCGGAGCTTATACCATCTCGCCATGTTGGGTTAGGGTGTGGACAAGCACAGAGCAGGGATGGAGTTGGGTGGGGAGGGCAGAGGGAGCCGATTCACCAAGGTGACTGGCTTTGGGGCCATCCTCAGCCACACATGTCCATACGTCTGCACCATGTCACCCTGAGCTGCTCCTCTGGTGCACTTCGTTAGGACCTGCCAGATGGAGAAGACAGGAAATAGCTACCTTTCACAGGGGCGCTTTCATGTGGTTCCTCCAACAGCCATCTGTGCAACCCATTGCAGGGAACCGCTGCCTCCAAGTTGTCTCTTGAATCGTGTGTATGACAGTTTCTCCCATAACGGCTCCTTCCTTGAAGATCAAAGGCTACCAGACATTTGAGCATAGAGCCAACCTTTAATAAATGATTTCTGCAAAGATGGGTAATTGAGGTGACTCCAGAGAAATACACACATATGAAGTTAAATTTTAAAAAAATCTTAGCTGATTTCCAGGTCTTAAAATAGGAAGTATAACTTGTTATAAAAGTAAGAGTCTGGGTCAAACTAGCACACTGTGACAAGTTTGTTCTCCCCGAAGACCAAAGCCTCCTCCTGAGCCTGCAGAGCCCCGAGCCTCCTAAAGCCCTGCCAGCGCCCCCACCCCCGGCCTGCTGGCTGCAGCCTGCCTCATGGTGCCTGTGAGAAAGGCCTCACCCCGTGTCCCTCTGCTCCCTGGTGGCCTGCAGACCGCAGCAGTGGGGAGTGCAGCCCGGGTGTGGGGATGGCCGCCCTGGGTCTATCTTTGAAGTCTCACCCCGCAGTTATCTCTCCCTGCCCTGCCGTTGCTGCAGCTGTCGCCATGTGAGCCAGCAGGCGTTTGAAGATGTGCCGCCCTCCCCTGCGAGGGAAGCCAGCATGGAACCAAGTGTGGCACATGGCGTTCCCAGGTGTTCCGGGGCCTGATGGGGCTCCTGGCACCTTCCCCTGGGTGGCACGAGGTTGAGGAAGCCAGGGTGGAGAGGAAGGGGTTTTCCCTCCTCTTTGCCAATGTAGGGCCCAGGTAGCAGGAACTGCTACCCCTCCCGGCTCTGGGTGACCGAGCTGTTCACATATGGCAGTGACAGCATCGGCGGAAACGAGGGGGAGGGGAAGATGGGTCTCAATTTCTGGTGGCTTCGTGGCAGATTGTCGCATGGCCACATCCGGGCATTGCTCCCTCTCTGTGTTCAGAGCCCAGTTGAGACCCCAAATCCCACTGCTGCTGCTGGACTCATGTCCCAGGGGTGGTGACAGTGTCACAGGCACTGAGGCAGTGAGCGCTACCTGCACTTTGTGATTTCCTCCCTGTTGTCTTTGACATGTGACAAGGTTGTTGGCTGGTTTCACTCCTGGAGTACGAGCTGGGGTGGATTCCTGCCATCTCCTTTGACCCAGCTCCCTGGCCTGCCTGTAATCCCAGCACTCTGGGAGGCTGAGGCAGGAGGATGGAAAGTGGAAGCCAAGCCTGGGCAACTTAGTCATTTAGTGAGAACTTGCCTCAAAAAATAAAAAGAATTCCATGCATGAGAGCTGGCACTGGGCCTGCAGGGCCAGGTGGGGCCAGGCACAGGCTGAGGACTTGAGGACCACGTTTGCTTTGCCTAAAAACCAGCTGTCCCCGCTTGGTGAGCCATCCTCGAGGCCAACTTTATGGGGGAGCCAGGCGGCCACGAGCCAGTTGCTCACCTTGCAAACAGAAATGTGGATGGAAGCAGGAGGGCCAGGGGGCATGGTGCTTCCAGCAGGGGCAGGAAGCTGGGCTCGGGGACAGAGTCACAGGTGGGCACTCTGGAGCGAGGACTGTCCTCTCTCCTTCGTCTTCAGATGCCGAGTGGCCTGGAGGTGACACTGTGCCTGGAAAGCTCACAGTCTCTGTGCAGGATAAACATCTTCTTTCTGCCACCAAAGCAGTCGTAACGGCAGTTCCAGGACTTGAGGTTTCCAAATGAAAATGGCCGATGCTCTGCGTGTGGCAAGGCCCAGCCAGGCACGGGCAGCCCGTGTCAGAGGCGCTCGTGGCTATGGGTCCCCCAGAGGTGGGCTTTTTCAAACCCTCCCTGGTCTGGCAGAGTCAGTAAAAGGCCAGGAAATGAAACTGGACATTTCTCTATTTGTGAGCCCTTTATAGAAAAGCCTTGCTTACAGGCTGGAACCAAGCAGCTGACAGAAATGACGTTTTGGATGGTATGTGCTATTCACCGCTCTGCCTGCTCAGAGGAGAAGTCTGAGAGCCACAGAAGCCAGGCACGGGGGTCCCTGTCCCCCCGGTCCCAGCCTCAGCCACGAGAACCCAAGACCGGGGTTTGGTCCAGTCCTGGCTTAGCAGTCTTGGCCTGCAGATGACTCCTGTGGCAGCGTGAGGACAGCTGGGACACTCCTGCCACAAAGCCCATCAGTCTTGGTGACAGAATCCTAGGCTTCAGCAGCACCAGAGAATCAGGATTGGCTGGTGTCTGAGCACATAAAGGCAGGGTGTCCGCCAGTGTGTTTCTCAGGAGAAGTGACGCGAGACTTCCTGGCATCCTCAGGACTCACACTGGGGGGACCCATGCACAAGGGCCTGTGGCCTACTCCAGTGGTCTCTGCATCACACACTTGGATTCCGGAAGTGGCCCTGGAGGGTTCAGATGGGGAGAAGCCTGGGTGTCACTTTCACGATGTGGTTGTCTGGTCCCCAAAATTAAGACGGTTCCATTGGTCACAGAGAACTAGTAGGAGAACTCGAATAATGTGTTGGGTGGCCAGCACCTGGCCAGGCAGGTAACAGTTCCCCAATAAGTGTTGTCTCCTTTTTGTCCCCTATTCTCCCACATGCAAGATCTATTTTATTGTTTTGGTTCTTTTTCTTTTGAGACAGGGTCTCCCAAATGTAGTTCAGGCTAGCCTTGAACTCACAATGATCCTCCCGCCTCAGCCTCCTGAGTGCTGGGATTACAGGCATGTGCCACTACACCTGGGAAGACCAATTTTTAAAAGGCAATAAAATATGCTTTATTGCAGACATAGAAGGTCAGTTTGAGAAGGAAAGGTTGAGTGATAAGCATAAGCCCCCCAACAACTGGAACCTGACATCAGCGTGTGCATTTGAAACCAGGACCACACAAGGGGCGTGACAGCAGCCCCACGGGAAGGTGGCCTTCACCCACATAGCTGCCTATAATTTGGAGAGTTCAGGGTGCAGCAGTCACCTTCAGATGCGAGGGAGGGGTCTCCAGTGTCACTGGGAGATGGGAGGCCTTGGTAGGGGTAGAGGCCCAGGGAGGAGCAGCCGAGGATGGAGCCTCAGGGAGGAGAGTGGATGCCTGCACCCTGGACCCTGGAGCGAGAAGGGAGTGAGGCCCTGGTCCTGGTACAACACGTGGCAGCTTCAAGGCCTTGAGCTGTGGAGATGGCGGGAGACTCTGGGAGATCAGGGAGAGGTCCCTAGGCATGCACGGTTGGGAAGCGGGTCTCCGTTTGATTCCTAAACGTGTTTCTAAAGAAGAAAACTAGGCCTCGATGATGGAGATGTCTTTGGAGGTAGTGAGTGGCCCTATTCCTAGCAGAATGCAAGAAAGGGCTTATAGCACATGTACCTGCAATCCCAGCACTCAGGAGACTGAGGCAGGAGGATTGCCATGAGTTTGAGGCCAGCCTGGGCTACATAGCGAGTTCAAAGCCAGCCTGAACTACACTCTGAGATCTTGTCTCAAAAAAAAAAAAAAGAAAAGAAAATACTTGATGGAGATTTTCTTCTCTAATAATACAGATTTAGTAATAAATCATCTAGAAATAAATCAGTTCATGTATTTCTACAGTTGACACTAACAACATTATAACAGAATAGTCTAGAGCTCTCCTGTGGATTCTGGCATCTCCGCTCACCTGTCCTTGGCACACAGGACACTTGTGGGAAATGCTGCGAGGCTCTTGACGTTGTCTCCGCTTCGGAGGATGTGGGTGTGCAGAGCCGCGGGGAGCGTGTTTTCTCCTCCCTGAGACACGCCAGCCGTCTAAGCCGGGTGGACGCAGGCTGGCGGTGTGCGGGTCGTGGTTCCCAGATGGACGGCCCCTCATCCTCCAGTAGGCCGGGTGTGGCCGCGGATCCTGTCCTCTCAGCGCTCCGGGAGGCTGAGGCATGAGGATCGCAAGTCTGAGCTCAGCCTGGGCAAGTTAGTGACTTAGCAAGACCCTGTCCCCAAATACAAACTACCAAAAAAGGGCTGTGATGTCGCCCAGCGAGAAAGCCCTGGGCTGAATCTCCACTACCATGCCAGAACAAAACCAAAAAAATCCCCAGTGTTCTGGCACTTAGAAACAAGCTGCGCAGAGGAAAGGGAGAGGTAGCACCGTCCTGCGCCTGAGGCCCGGACAGGCTTCCCGAGGAGCCTGCTGCCCGCTGCCCCACCCCGCGGGGACATGGGCTGCCTGCACCCAGCTCAGCCTTGGCCTCACCGATTCCGGCCACTATGCCCGGTCACTCGGCTTTGTGCACCTGGGTCCCTTTCTGGTACCGGGGATCGAACTTGGGTCCCTGCGCTTGCGCAGCAGGTGGCGAAACCACTGAGCTAACTCCCCAGCTGGGTCCCTTTCTTCTCTGCTGCCCATCGGTACCCACAGCCCTACTCGCACAGTGGGTCCAGCTAAGTGAATCCGGGCCAGAGATGCCCCTGTCCACCTGAGCCCCGAGCAACAGGGACGTCAGTTGCCCAGAGAGAGAGAGACATGCCGGGAGAACAAGCGACAGTGCTGCGGGGTGAGCCGGAAAGGGGGGCTGCTGAAGGAGAGGGCAGAGGGGCCCCAGGAGGGGTCGCACCGAGCCCCCCCGCCCGCCCCCCCAAGTGAGAGAAGGGGAGCAGCCCGGGCCTGATGAGTTCCCGGCAAGGAGATTAGTGTGAAGAGTGGCCGGAATCACTTCGTTTTATTTAGATTCATGCGGTATCTTCAAAAAAGGAATTTAAAGCAGCCCGACGGCCAGGCACTCCTTGCTGCACATTTCAAACTGCCCGGCTTCTGTCTGCGCAGATATTTACCTTTTCTGTGAAGCAGATGCCTTCCCTGAAACGGCGACCTGGGGAGGGAGGTTTAGCTCTGCTTTCGGCCTTCACGGACCTCTTCGCCCGCCGCCCACCGCCCGCGAGAGCCCTGTGCCCGGAGCCCGAGTCCGCGCCACTCGAGAGGGACAGAGGCCGCGGCCCCCGCCCTGTTCCTGACCAGGGGGTGGCTCAGCCTGAGGCAGAGAGGGAGCCCTCTGGGATGAGGCACCCCCTGCACGTCTAGTGAGAGACCCTGAACGTCTGAAAACTGTTAGTGTTTTGTTTAGGTAGAAGCCTGACACATTGAAGCCCTTGAAATCCAAACATTACGGGAAACGCCAACATCTGAGGCAGACAAGAAAACGGAAATTTACGTGGCATTTTCCTCATACCAGGTTTTCTATTATTGTCTTGTTTAATCTCCGTAGCACTACAGAGAAGTCTCCCCCTTTTCTGTTGGCACACGCTTGCCGTACATAGTGATGACATTCACTGCGGGGACTTGGCCCTGCACAACCTATCAGAATTGTGTCTGTGAGCCTTTTTCTCCCCACCTCGCTCCCTCCCTCTCTCGGTCCCCTTCTTATTCACAAAAGATCTAGCTCCCTGTTTCCTATTATCTATCGTTTATTTTCCTCTTTCATTTGTTTGTACTTTGGGTTTCTCACGTGAGAGAAACTATGTGATATTTAAGCTTCCGTGTCTGATTTCTTTCACTTAACATTATGGTCTCAAGGTCTACAAATGACTCAAGTTTATCCTTCTTTATGGCAGAGTAGTACTCTGTGTGTGTAAATACCACATTTTCTTTATCCATTCATTTATTGATAGACATAGGTTTAGCTATTATGAGTTGTGCTGCTATAAATATAAACATGGATCTGCTAACACTTTTAGGAAGATAAAATTTAAAAACACAAAGTGCACAGGTCTTCAGTGTATGATTCATTGTGTTTGATATATATGAAACCATCCTTCCAGTCAAGAGAACATTTCAGTCATTGAGAAAACACCTAAAAAGGGAACAGCTGGGTCAAATGGAATTTCTTGTTTTAGACACTGAGGAATCTCCATATGGATTTCCATGGTGATTGCCCCCATTTACACTTCCACCAATGACGTAGAAGGGTTTTTCCTGCAGCCTTGCCAGCATTTGTTATTACTTGATTTCTTGATGAACGCCATTCTTTCTGGGGTGAGGTGGAATCTCAGTGCTGTTTTAATTTGCATTTCTCTCATGGCCGTCCACGTCAGGAAACAAAGTGAAGCCATCTGCCCTCGACAGCACACCTAGCATAGGAGAGCTGGGATTTGAGGTGAGAACACTGGGCCCCACCCACTTGACCCTTCTCCTTTTGCTCCTAGAACAAACGCCCTGTGCTCTGTGAAACACAGCTCAGAAAGACCAGCCAGTCCATCCCACCCTTTCAAGGATGAGAAAGTTGAGACCCAGAGAGCTGACTTTCCTAAAATCTCTCAATCAGGAAAGAAAGTTCATTTTCATTTTCTTCCTTAGGTAAAAAAAAACTCACTTGCTTCACCTCCCCCCACAGGCAGATTCTGCCTATTTTTTGTTGAACACAATGCCCTAAGGATGTGCAGGAACAACCTAAAGAGAGCTAAAATGATACAGGAACCCACTGAATACCCAGAAGACCAAAAGGCAGCTTGGGGAACAACCTGAATTAGCTCAGTTACGACTCTTGTATGAAGCTCAGAATAAGACATACAAAATACACCCAAGCCATCGAGTGTCACCGTTCATTTACTCAACAAATAGTTATTGAGCACCTACCGTGTTGTGAGCCATATGCATACAAGTGTGGTTCTGTGTCACATACTGGGCACTAGGATGCAGCAGGGAGAAGTTAAGTGGTTGCCCTGGCGGAGCTCAGGCTCTAGGATCTGTGTGAAGAAGACTCATGGACTTCACAGAGAGACGGCCTTAGATGCCACAGTGCCACCAGTCTGTTCCTGGACAGGTGTCACCTGGCCCCTAGAAGACCAAGCAAGAGAGTGGATGTCCTAGAATAAATCTACCATTGCTTTTGAGATGTCCTTGCCTTTCTTCTTGAGAATCATTAGATGATTTGTTTAAAACATTTTATAACAATTTTAAACTCTTGGCCTTATTTCCTATCTGTGCGGTGAGTACATATGTGTAACATTTTATTTCTGTGGAAGCATGTAGGGTATTTTCAGGAGCTGGTAACACTCATTTCTGTTTTATTAGCTCACCCAGTCATGGTGCTATCATCCATGAAAATTCAATACTTTATGATTTTCGACTTTACTTCTAGAGCCTGCTGATGATAGAAACTTTAATAATAAAATATGTTAAGAGTTTCTGTGGGAAATGGGCTAAAATTAAAGTTTTATATTTTTATCTGGACCAAATTACCATATACTCACATGTGTAATTGGTCAACAATTTATTTAGTCATTTTGTGTCTGGAAGCTTTTGGTCTCAAATCCCTAAATACTGCACGCACCACAGCTGAGACAGTGACTTGTCGGATGCCATGAATAAAGAGGTCCAGGGTAATCACAGTCCTCAGGGATGGGCCGGCCTGCTCTCCTCTCGTAACTATTCTCGGCTATGTTACTTTAAGTCTCACACCTGCACCCCGCTCTGGTCAGAGTGAGAAAGAATCTCTCCCGGCTTAGCAGACAGAGTTCTGGGCATCATCCCTATTAGGCCTGTTAGGACGTGCGCCTGCTTCCAGCTGGTCACTGTGGGTAGGAAACTGGGATTAGACTTACTGGTCTAGGCCAGTGATCTTAGAGCTTTCAGTGACATAAACAGAATGCTGTAGCACATGTGCTGTAGGTTTCCCACCACTGGCCTAGGCTGCTAGGGCCCCCTGCAGTTGGAGGAGAGGTAGGTGGACCTTCACTGAGTGTACAGCTGCTAGCCCGAGGAGGAGAAGAGCAGCGGATGCTGGGCACAAGGCAAGTCCACTTTGTCATGGTTCATATCTAGATGTCCCTCTGAAGCTGCATATGCTCATGGTTTCTCATTAGGCTCACTGAGCTTCTGGGAGGTGACTGGATCACGGTGGCATGATGATCATTAGTGGACTAGTCCAGGGATGAGTTTATCCTTAAATATGATCTTGTGAAAGGAGGGTGCGTGGCCTGGAAGGGTTTATCACCCTCCCCTCTCCTCCCTCTCCCCTCCCCCACCTCGCCTTTCTCTCCGCCATGCTGTGAGCAGCTCTGATCTGCCAGGCCCCTCTGCCATGCTGTCCTGCCTTGGAGCCAGCTGACTATGGACTGAAACGTGAGCCAGGATAAACCCCTCCTTTAAGTTGTGGGTGTCAGGAATTGTATCTCAGCATCAAGAAAGTGACTAAGACACACTTCAGCCTAACTGCATGGACACTAGATTTGGAGGTTACCACAGTGAGCAATCCAGCTTAGCCACATACCCAAAGTAGAGCATGAAACCATTCATACTACGACTTCAAGAGTCTTAAAAAAATTCTTAAAACCCCAGATTGCTATTCTGATATTCCTGGCCTACACGCACAGGGATAGAATTGTGTGGTGAAGTCAGAGCACTTGTTCACTTGCAGTCTATACAAATGGATTTTGTTTGCAAGACAGAATTAAGAGGTTACAACTAGTTGGTGCACTGTGAGTCTTTCCAGGTTTCCTATTTGATTCTGCTTTAAGTTTTTAGTGGGAAACAATTAGTCTTCCATAATAGAAAGAATATATGTATTAGATAAGTTGAAAATTGATCAAGGAGATTCCATCGTGTTAACTTCATGTTGTAAGCAGTCTGGTTGTGCCTGGGCCTGGCGTAGGGGACAATGGGAGTGTGGGGAGAGAGCCTGCCTTGCAGCTATATCCCCTGTTACCCAAAATGTCCCCTGCAACAAGTTGTGTCTGCAAGGTTTACCTGCTTGGCAGCTGGCATGTGTGACAGGAGGTCACTAGTGAGTATAAGAGGCATGACCAAAATGTAGAATGAACGTTTACATGAAGATATTTATCCAGTAAAAGACACACTGCCATTGATCTTCCTCAAAATATACCCAACACACATATCCTATAGTTCTTGCCACTTTCTGAAGCAGTTCTGGAAGTCCTCTTTCATGAGGGTCTTTACAAGATGTAATTAAAAAAAATATGGTGAATGATGTTGCCTATCGCGATCCAATGGAAATGTAGGCTGGTAAAAACATCACAGTGTGTCCTCATCCGCCTTATTCACCAGATCTGGCAACGTGCAACTTCTGGCTCCTCCACAAAGTCAAAGTGACCACAAAAGGGAAATGTTTTGAGTCAGTTCAGGACATCGAAGCAGCCAAGAAAGACAACTAAAGACAGGAAAGAGGACTTCATGAACTGGTACAGAAAGTGTCAAGAATGATGGGATAGGTGTGTTTGAAGCAAGAGGGTATATTTTGATGGAAATTCATGGCAATATGTCTTACTGTAATTAAATTTAAACATTTACTGTATTTTTTAATCACATTGGTTCTAGAAGTAGAATGATGGCTAAAGGGATGGATGTCCTAAAGATTCAGGTCCTCATACTACCGGGGCTGTGGGCATTGTGTCTATTCAGTAGGCGTACATTCCATATTTCCCCGAAGCATGCTATCTCTGAAAACTTTAATTCGCCACCAGAGTCACAGAGGTGCAGTAATGAGCTGCCTTTTATGGATTTCTGAATTATAGGATGCCATAGCATAAACAGTGATCTTTGTCTCTTATTCACAGTCTCACAGGGACGGAGAAAAGAGCAGACATCTGCTGCTCTAGGATGATCAACTTAAATCGCATTCCCTGGGCTCAGTGATGTCCAGTTCTCTGTTTTTGCTTTTTCCTTTCTCGCGCTGTCTCTGCCGCTGCTGAGACATGGAGTGTTTCTCCCTTATCTGAGGTTCCTGGTCAACCTTGAAAGAACCTACAATTCTCCCAATGCCCAACAGGTATTTGAGGTTGAAAGGGGGGGAAGAATAAAGGGCCTGTCATGTGCATTTTATTCAATTTAGTTTTGAACAAATTGTGTGTTTTTCCAAGGAATCACTATTATGAAACAGGTAATTTGGCGCAGGATTTCCCTTTGACTAAGGGAAATAAGGAAGTGGACCTCAGAGGCTCCTTGAAGGAGAAATCTCCTCACAGTGGGGATAAAGGTGCTCGGCATCGCCCAGGGTCACAGCCCCCATCCTCAGGTTAGTGGAGATGCGGGGCCAGGAAGGCACAAAGGCGCAACGCTGCATGCCTCGAAGTGTGCTTGTGTGGTCTGGAAATCCTCTGTTGCTGAGCTTATGCAAAGCAACCACGTTTCAATTTCAGAACACTACCGCAAGCGCCTTTGGACTTAGAAGGAGAGAGAAGGGGCCACAAGGCGTTAAGTGGAGCTTTAAAGTCGAGGCTAGGCGCACTTTCAGAACAAACATGCCAGCGCCACCCCAGTTAGAGTAGATCACATCCTCCAGTCTCCTCAGAAGTTGTGCTTGGAATCGGAAAGAGGAATTTTGTTTAGAGTTTGTCAGGTGTGATGTTTTCAAAAATCTTCGCCAATAACATTTTCAGTGCAATTGCTTTGGCACAGGGAGGTTGGGGAAGGCAAGTTAGGTGACAGATCAACCGCAGAGGATGCCACGGGACCCTCTTCCAGGATAGGATGCCCGAGGCTGCAGCCCTCGGCTTTGCCTGTCCCAAAGGGTTTGTGCTGTGCTCTCTCTGACACCAGGGCTCAGGCTGGGGCTGGTCCAGCCGGCTTGGCACACTCACGCCTCCGGGAACTCCATGCCGTCTTACAAAGGCAGGTGGGTGAGAGCCGAGCCCTGCAGGTTGATGTGCAGCTGGGGAGGCGGAAATTCCCCTGTAAAGCTCGGCCCGGCTTAGTGGAGAAACGCAGCACGAAAATGCAAGTACTTCTCTGCTCAAGGCTTGATTGCTTTCCAGTTAACTCTCTGTGCTCCTGTTTCATTCGTCTTTCCAGTGACTGCCTCTGCTCCTCACAGAGAGGCAACACGAATACTCCTCGACATGTTTTCAAGGAGAGCGTAGTCTGCTTTGGATTCAGCCTGCGTCTTGCTGGCATGAAGCCTGGCAGGCAGGGACCCTTGCTGCAATCCAGGACTCTGGTTTGCTGCAGGTTTGCTGTTTAGAACAAGAGGGATTTGCTCTTGGCTGGAAGGAGCTCTGTACTGCTTCTGGAAGCCAGAGGGAAAGGAAGCAGGCGCCCGTCTCCTTCCCTCTCTCTGGGTCACGAATGGCCTCGCTTCTGCTCTGGCTGCTAATTTAAAGCCTTTTTTCTCCCAGTGGAAAATATCTGCCAGCACCGTTTGAGAAAGCAAGAGACTATTTACCATTTTTGTATCTCTTAGAAGTGTCTTTTGGCCAGGGAGCCTATCAGCAATTAAATGCCTAGCATGCTAACCCAGAAACCTCTCTGGCTACTTAAGTGAAGTTTCCTAATCCTTTTCTACAGCGAGCCAGACCCAAGCACTGCCGTGGCCCATTCATCCGCTGTTGCTCCGCGAGCACTTTGATCTTAGGGTTTCATTACAGCTCATTTCAGCATTAAGGATGATCTGAATTCATGAGTTCTTCCTTCCTAATAAGTGCCATTCAGACCCGTCCTCAGGAGCCACCACAGCTCACGGGAAACTGGTTCAAACCACACGCGAAAGAATAATGGGCCAGCTTCAAACAGAAGTGAAAAATGGGGTTTCTATTAGCGAAATGAACCTTTGAATGAAATGCTGCATTAAATGAAAGAGTCTCATTTGCAAGGCACTGTTCAATCTACTGATTGCCACCGTGAGATTATAAAGTGTGATTATTTCGGGTTTTTTCCGGGTGGAAATTCTGAGGGAGAAAAGAGACTGAAAATGCCCACCATGTCCAAGGCAGGGCTGGACTTGATTTGGGGCCATTTGACTTCATAGATCTTGAAAACCATAGGTGTTTTCTACGTGTCCTGTTTGGCGCCTTTGGAGTGGAATGTGCTTCCCCTAAAGAACCCCACTCTCTTTTTCATTTCCTTAAAGAAAAGAAGTTGAATTTGGATTCAGATGCCGCACTTGTAACTTCTCAGGCCATTGAACCCAAGGAAGAAGAGATAACTGGAAGGTGACAGGTTGAGGACCAGGCCAAGAGGAGGGGCCCGGTGAGGTGCCAAGCCCCCCACCCCACCCGATCGGCCCGCACGGAATTACACTTCGCCCTGGCTCCACACTGGCAATGGCCCAAGGAGACTATTAAAGTCTTAATTCCTGCCCAGGAAAGCTCACCCCATGTCACGGCAAGGAGTGAGCCCAAGAAGTTCCGCGCTTCTCACTGTGGCAGATTGTAATGTAGCGCTTAGTCGGAGCATTCAAGGGCATTCTGCAGAAATAAAGGGAGGAGAGAGGAATGCCGCTCAACCGCTGCTTCAAGCTGTGGCTCTGTCGCTGTGCTGCCCCCTGCGTGCTTCTCAGCCCCCCGAAGCCCAGGTCCAAGCCCCTGCAGTCTGGTCTCCACCTCGCCCACACCCAGCTTCAGGGCCCTGTGCACGTGTGTTGGGGTGTCTGCGGGGTGGGGAGACCAGCAGGCGGGTCACTCTCCTTTGGCAGGAGGTGTGGGAGTGAGGGGACAGTAGGCAGAGGCAGGGACCCATGGCCTGGGGACAGGTGAGACAGGTGAGACGGGTGGGGACAGGTGGGGACAGGTGCTCCATCATAGCACTGGGATGCAGGGAATGGGCAGGTGATGTGAAGCGACTCGGCCCTTTAAGGGGGCCTCACAGCTGGGCACGGCTGGTCCCCGTGTCCTCCACTGAAAGACGCACTGCCAGAGGCTGGAAGTCAAATGAACGGCAGGAAGAGGATCTTCACGTGCCCCCCAAACCTTTCAATGCAGGCTTCTGATTAGCTCTTAGATTTCCATACCACATGAAAAAGGCCCATGTCTGCGGGGTTTGCCCAATTTGGCCCAGCCTGCTGGTTTTAATTTTGGAGGGCTGCATAATGGAGCACAGCGCCCAGCTTCGGCTGGTGTGGGTCCTGGATGCCAGGATCCACTTTCTACCTGGAGGTTCTCCAAGGAGGGCGCAGGAAGCCGCAGGCCCCTGCACGGTGAGTCTCTCCAGGCCCCAGGCCGGCCGTGGCCAAGAACGGAGACTCACAACTGCCTTTGTCCTGCTATGGGTTAGGGCACAAACAATCCTCTTCTTTTTTTTTTTGGTACCGGGGATCAAACTTGGGTCCTTGCACTTGTGCAGCAGGTGGCGAAACCACTGAGCTAAATCCCCAGCCCAACAATCCTCTTCTTTGCAGAAAAACTCCCCAAACGTTCGTGTTCTTTCCTGCCAGATCACCGCACCAAACTGAGACCCCTCTTTCTCTCTGCCTGAGTCCTCCAGGGCGCTGGATGCCGGGACATTCCTGGCTGAGCTCCTGTCATGAAGCCCTTAGAGGCGGCATCTTATAAGCAGGGCTGTCACTTGCACCACATATTAGACACCTGTCACAGAGCACAAAAAGGGAGCTTGACTCTGAGTAGAAAGAGAAAGTTAATAATCTCGTGTTTTCACTGCCACCCTAAGGCCTAAATGCTTTGGATCGATTCCTCACCGTTTGTTCATGAATAATTACCAGAACTGTTCGTTTTTGCTGTGTAGCCCCGGTATGTGGCACTTGAATAATTAATCACTTAAATTGGCCACAATGTGCTGAGATGGGCTGGGAGCAGGACAAATATCCATGGTCTCTATAACTCATGGTAGCATAGGGAGGTAAAGACATCGGAAGGACCATTTCTTCCCAGTCGGCTCGGGTTCCACCAGTATAAAGGGACAGTGATAATTGCCATTTCCTTCCTCCTCTTCTTTTGACTTTTACACATCAAATACCCTGAGACCAAGAGGTAAGGAAGATGAGTGTTGTTATTATTGTCATTTTCAGGGCAAAGATGCTGCTGCATCAGAATAAATCAATTTAAGCAGGGTGGTATAAATGAACTCCTGACCTAGCCCTCCTGCCTGCCAACCCGAGGAAGTCATTAAAAGCAGAGGCTCAGGAGTCAGCTGGCTTCACCGGAAATGCTAGCTTTCATATACTTACAAGCCCAAGTTAAGCCAGCCATGGTAGTGCATGCCTGTAATCCCAGCATTCCAGGGGCGGAGGCAGGAGGATCCCCATGAGTTTGAGGCCAGCCTGAACTGTACAGTGAGACCCTCTCTTCACAAGACACACACACACAAAGCACAAGTTAGTCCTTGTACCTCTCTGAGCCTCTCTTTCCTCATCAGGAAAAAAAAGGGGGGGGGGCGTGTAATGGAACCACCACAAGGGCAGCCTGAGAGTAAAAAGATGAATGTGTGGACCCCTTGGCCCAGGGTGGGTCTGATGCGCATGAGCCCCGCAGACTGTACTCATATAACTCCTATGACCAGTATAACCACGAGGGACGAGGGGACCAAGGATGGGAGCTCTGGGGCCGCCTGTGGAGCCACCACTCAGTTAGTCAGAGCCACAGCAACGCTGTACTTCCCCTGCCTTTCCAGCTGACGCCCTAGTTGGAGCTCTTATTTCTTTCCCAAGTAGAAATGTGAATTTCCTCTGAGCACTGTTGTTATTCGGTTAAGTCTGTTTTCTAACAATATACATATTTCAAAGCAGGGTTAGCTTGCAGAAGCAACCAAATGGAGAACCAGTTGGACAATTCCCCCAATACTGATTCAAGCATAGATTTGATTGTGGCTGAACCCATCAAGGTACAAGGACTCTGTTTAGTTGGGTACAAAGTAGTTTTTGGTAAGAGGTTTCCAGGCCAACGCAACCGCAGCTGCTGTAAAGAACCATACATTTGGAAATGTGTGAGCAGCCAGGTCTGCCAATGAACACGCCTGCAATTCTAAACCCAGCATTCTAGCAACACTCATAACACAAGGTCCAGATTTATTTTCCTCTTTGTGTTTGTTCTGTTCATTAATTATATTCATAAATGCTTCTTTGAAGTTATCGAGACTATTGGGAACCATAAAAGAAAACTGTATTGATTTCAGTCTCAGTATCACTCCACCTCTACCTCCTTCATCTGTGAGCTCTTGGGCACGTTGAGTGACATGTGGCGGGGGTACAGCATGTCGGGCATGCTGTGGGCATTATCAATGCAGTCCAGACGCCCCAGATCTGCGGTTGGTTTGGTGAGAGGTTTAGATTTAGAATGTCTGGATTGTATTCCACCAAAATCTCCACAGCCTTTCCTTTCAAAATCAATTTCAGTTGTCAAAAAAAGGGGGGTGGGGTGGGAGTGAGTCACTTTGAAATCATATAGCTTATTATTTTCATCATTTTTTAAAGCTTATTACTATAATTTATCTCCCAAGGGAGCTGAGTTGATTTATAGCCCCACCCTCCTTATCTCAACATGTGGCTGAGTTCAGAAGGGAATTAAAATTGGGGGATTTTTTTCCCTCCAGGGAAAACTGATAGAACATACCCTAACCTCATTTTCAAGTTCAGCAAGAACTTTTTAGTTCCCTTGAATTTAGTTGAAAAATGTGCAAACAGCAAGGAAGCTCAGAGCTCTCTCCAAATTCTTGTGTTTGCCCTGAGTATTTTAGAAATGAAAACTACCTGGGAAGTATCTTCACAAATGGAGTGTAAATTTTATCGTTGTAAACTTTTTCCTGTTGCTGGGACAGCTTAAAGGAGGAGAGGTTTAATTTGGCTTGTGGACTCGGAGGTTTCAGTCCATGGTTGATTGGCTCCAAGGCAGCACCATCGTGGTGGAAGGGTGTGGAGCAAAGCTGCTCAGTTCATGGTAGCCAGGGGCAGAAACCCAGAGAGGAAGGGATAGGTACCATCTGTAGTCCCCAAGCTCCCACTTCCATGACCCACCCAACACACTCAGAAGTGTGCTTTACTCTACTCCCATGTGTCTCTCAAGCCAGTCAAGCTGACAAGCAAGATTAACTGTCAGATAAACTCGACTATACTGCAATCTGCACTTGGTAGAACATAAGCTCTTGGTGACAGGGATTCTTATCTGATTTGTTTCCTGTTGTGTCCCAGCACCTTGAATAATGTCTACTTCAGAGCAAGCGTTCAGTGTACATTTGGGAAATAAGTGAATGAATGGAGGAAATAACAGAGTTGTAGTTAGGACCCAGGACTTTGGGGAAGACACACAAACCTGGATTTTAACCATAACCCAGTTGCAACATCTTTGGCTGTGAAATGGACACAAGGTCAGACTCCACCATTTCAGATGCATGTGAGTCACTGTGAAGATTTAGTGGAACTTTGAAAATATAAATCCTTAATACCAGAGTTGGTCAAAATATGCAATGAATGTTTAAATTTTTAAAAATTACAGTAAAAGTCACATTTATACTACCCCCATGAATATTTCCCCTCTTTTCAAATGCTCTTACCCCATGATTCTTGCCACTTTCTGAAGCAGTTCTGGAGTCCTCTTTCCTGAGTCTTTACAAGGTGTGATCAAACATATGGTGAACGTGCCTGCCAAGTGCCATCCAATGGAAAGGCAGCTCATAAAAACATGACGCTGTGTCCTCATCCACCTTAGTCACTGGATCTGGGACCGTGTGACTTCTGGCTCTTCTCCAAGTCAAAGTGACCTTGAAAGGTCAACATTTTGAACTGAGTCAGAACATCGAGGCAGCCAAGAAGTACAACTAAAGACACTCAGGAAAGAGGACTCCAGAGCTGCTGCAGAAAGTGGCAGGAACCATGGGATAAGTGTATTCAAAGTGAGGAGGATTATGAGCAGGATTCATGACAATGTACCTTTTAATGTAGTAATTTTTAAAAAATTTAAACATACACCATAGTTTTCAGTTGTACCTCAATAAAGATGGGTCATATTCCTATTCTTGTGAATACTCAGATCTGGGTTGGAAGCTTTCTTGAGTCCACATATTAGGGTTTTCCGAAGCATAGCCAGTCCTCCAAAACTGGATTTCATTTACACTTGGAGGTGACCCTGAGCCTTGGGGAGGGAGGAGTCCCTGTGTGACGTGGGGTTTCAGCAGCGGGGGGAGCACCCTTCTGCACTCCTGGGCTGGGTTTCACGTTGCTCCTGGGCCAAGGATCTCTGTCATGTCACTGGGCCCTGCAAAGAGAGGAGGAAGCTACTCCTGGCTTGGAAGACGGGTGGCCTGGGGTTATTATTCCTCAGGTTCTGGGACACAGTGCTCCTATTCTTTCCAAGAGCTTTCATTTATTTTTTCAATGCTGAAAGCTCATGCCAGTACAGTCGTCTGAAACCTCGAGGCGGCATATATATGAGATGATCGTATTCCACCCCCGGGCCCGACAGACAGGGCGCTACTGTTGCAGAGAGGAAGTCCGGGCTTGCCATTCCCCTGTGACGCTAATGTGGTCGGCGGAAATGTCTTATGCAAAGCAGGCATTGGAGAGGCTTCTGCTGGCTGAAGCAGAGGGGCTGCCATTCCCAGCAGCCTGTCTGTCCCTCCCGCCCAGTGTCCTGCGCCTTCCTGGTGCCAGTGCCTGATATGCCAGAAGACAGACCTTCCCTTCAGCTCCTGACCCTTCTGCCTCCTGGCCCCTGTGAGATTAGGCTGGGGAGGAGAGGTGGAAATCACAGACACTAGGTGATGGGAAACCAGTGTACCACACGTGGGCTAGAAGTGGCCATCAGAGGCCAAGAGGGACTAATGACGCCTCCAGAAGGATCAGGGGATCCAAAATCAAATGCCTGGGGGTGACGAGGTTTAATAAATGAGCAAAAAGGCCAGGCGGAAGGCCAAAATACCCCGGATGGAGCAAATCTCCAAGGGCACATCCTGTCCAAAGGACATTGAGGAGTCAACCGTGGCCGCTGGTCTGTGCTATCGAGCCCAGGGTGGCTGGGTCTTTTGATTTTTAGAGAAGCCAGTAATCTGTTTTTTTCTGTGAAATGCCTGAAGTTATTAATACTCACAACATATTTCTTTTTTTTTGGTACCGGGGATCGAACTCAGGTCCTTGTGCTTGTGCAGCAGGCAGCAAAACCACTGAGCTAAATCCCCAGCCTCATATTTCTTATTTTTTAAGTGCTGTGCAGGCCAAAGATCACATATCTTGGGGCCTTCGGAGTTCTTGGGCATAGACATTCGCTCTGTGGTTAGCGCTGAGTAGCTACAGAGTACCGGCATCCTGTCAGCAGCCGGCAGAAATAAAAATGCAGAGGACATGGGTCCGTTCTCACATACTTCACTGAGTGGAAGACAGAGATGAGCAGAAATAGATATGACACAGTAAGCGTTGGGAGGGAGCTAAAAGCTACAGGGGAAGGTCTGTCTTCAGCAGTTTCTGACCTCCACCTCAGAAAGTGGGGGGATGTCTTGGATCGGAGGTGGAGGTCAGAAATCATGAGACAGGTTTGACCTGCCAGAAAGCCAGGGAGGACAGTCAGCACACGGGAAGCAGCACTGCTGAAGCAGCTGACACCCTGCACGACACACTTGGGACACTGGCGGTGGGCTTGAGGTGCTGGTGTGTGGGGCACGTGGCGGGTGGTGAGCTGGTGTGAACAGACTCCACCTCCAGGTCCCGAGGGTCTCCCGGGTTCTGTCCCACCTGAGCCTCAGGTTGATCCAAGAACGGTGGTGCCTGCACGGACATTCTCGGCACCATCAGCCACCAGCCCCCCTCTCCGTTCATATCCGCATCCATTCGGCGTCCGAGTGCACGGTGCCCACACACCCCAGGGAGCTACTGTGGAGTAACCTGAACGGCAGCACACGGATTCCACCAACAGCTCACATCTGGACTCTGGGTAGTTCATTACTTTCTCACAGACTTTTTTTTAACACACATCTGCCAAATTCATATAGATGTCCTTCATAATCTATGTGTATCATTCCATCCTATTGGGCCTGTCCTAGTACAGGCTTTGGCGCAGCTTTTTGTTTTTCTTTTGTTTCTTTCTTTTTTTTTTTTTGGTACTGGGGATCAAACTCGGGACCTTATGCTTGTGAGGCAGGTGGCGGAACCACTGAGCTACATCCCCAGCCCTGGTTCTGGTTTTTAAAGGTTTGTTTTCATCCTCCTAGCAGAGTGGCCTGGGTTATCAGAGCATTGTCCTGATTGAAAGAGACACTTCCTGCCTTTCTCTGCCTGGGCTGAGCTGTGGGCACAGCAAAGCATGGTGGGCCAGCTCTGGACCCCGGCTCAAGGACTCGATCCCTGCTGCAGGTCTGACCACCGCGGCCCCTGCCCTCTTCATGTTTGTGCATTGTGCAGAACCGAGTTCTTATGGAGATTAAGGGAGCTCATGAGCAAAGCTCTTAGTGCCTGCCCCAGAGGTGCCTGGGGTCTTGTTATCCTTACCAGGGGCATTATTATATCCAAGGGCCCAGGCTGACAAAGGGAAGGTTTTGTAAAACTTATATCATCTGCTGCTCCGTAGCTTTCCCCAGCTCTATTTTCAAATGTGCAATTTTTGTATGCAGATAGAGTGGATTTGATATGAAAGGTTAAAAAATATGATTTTAGCAGGCAGATATTCATAGGTGTGGAATCTTTTTCACTTCTTTGTATTAACTGCTATGTGTAAGTCTAGAATTTATCTTCAAATTGGCCAGAATAGGTTTCCTGTCTAGATTGAAGTAATCATAATCTCATTTGCCTTGACTCCAAAGCCCTTTGAAGTTAAACATCGAGAGAAAGAATGGCGCGGCCACTCAGCAGAGATTAGATCTTGTTTTAAACACTGGCTGCTCTGAGAATAATTTGCTTAATTAATATTCACAAGATATCAGACACTTGAGAGTGTGTTTTCGGGTAACCTACTTGCATGTAATTGTCCGCCAAGGCTCTCCTCCACGTTTGTGCCTCCTTTTTGTGTCAGTGTTCAATGAGTTGATTTCCATCTGAAAGCAGTGCTGGGGCTGGAGGTGCGCAGGTCTCCTCTCCAGTGCGAAGCTGGCACGCATGGCCTTTCATCTCGTCTCTACAGTTAATATTGCTCTGTGCTTATTAACCAGCCGCACATGGCTCGCAGACTTTCTCTCCTTCTGGAGTTCAGCCCAGGATCTGTTCCAAGCCTGCCATCTTGCAGCCCTGGCTTTGTGCAAAGCACTTACCAAAGCACCCGGGAGCTCAGGCTGGCCAGAGGAGCCACATTTGCATCAGTAACAGCCACCAGGGCAATGCCCATCCAGGTCACACAACCAAGAGAGGGACAGCATAAGTGACTTCTGTTAACAGTTCTGGTACCTCCTAAGACAACAGGATTTGCACTCTTGGTTTAAAACATTAAGCTAAGCTTTTAAAAGTTAAATTAAGCTCACTTTACAATACTAAACCAAATATTAAACTGATATTTAAGATCTTCTGGCTCTATAATTTTAAGTCTCCAATTCCTAGGAATGATTTAGTTTTCCCTGTTATATATTAAAATGTACAAACACTATGGTTTTATTTAGCTAATTTCAAAATTAAAGATTTCCTTAATTGTAGTCTTCTGTTAGTCCTTTGTAGTTGCTAAAACTGTAGGCTTCGTTGCCCAAGGGAAAACTTGTATTATCTGAGCCCTTGGTAAAAGCTAAGTAAACTGTGGTACTGCTTGCAGGAGAGTAGAGTAGATGTACTTCCTGCTCCTCCAGCTAAGCACAGCTGAGAACCCTGGCCGTTCAGACGTGTTAGTTAGTTTCTTGTCACTGAGACATAATTCCTGACACCCACATTAAAGGAGAGGTTTATTTGGACTCACAGTTTTAGAGGTTTCAGTCCATGGTCTCCTGGCTCCAAGGCAGGGTGGCACGCAGAGGGGCCTGAAGGAGGGGAGATGCTCAGGGCATGGTGGACGGGAAGCAGAGAGAGTGAAGGGAGGAGCCAGGAAGTGAGATGAATGGTTCCAGGCCACACCCCAATAACCCAGCTCTTCTGACCAGACCCCACCTCCTAACAGCAAGTCAGATATAAGTCCCTATAGTCTGATCACCTTCCAAAAGCCCCACCCATGAGCACATGAGACTCTTGGGAGGACCTCTGGATGTAAACCACAACAAAAATCAAACAAACAGAAGAAGCCACCAAGAGGAGAAGGCCAGAGGGCCAACCAGGGAAGGAGGTGGCACCCCTGAAACTACAGTGTCGAGTTCCCTTCCCCATCTGTCCTAGGCTTGGCACTGAAGGAATTGGCCACTGTTCACACTCACGGCCCCAGACCAAAAGAGGCCCCTGGAAAGATGGCTCTTTCACTAGTGGACCAGGACTGAGGCAGCACACCAAAACAGAGACCTTTTAGACTGTAACAACACAGGCCAGTGGAGGGGTGAGGCTGCCGCAACAAGAGTCTGGGAGTCCAGTGAGGGGTCAGGAATTCACCACTGCCCAGGGGTGACCGGGTCTTGACCCCAGTGGTGTTGCTGGAGGCTAGAAGGAGAGCAGAATTCCTACCCTGATGCCACTGTGATGAGGATGAGCTTGGTGAGATGCAAATAGGTGGGCAAGGCTTCGATAAAACATTTACTACCCTGACGGGACCATTGTCAAGACCCCCTGGAAAGCCTCCCCCTTGCTTTGAGCACACTTAACCTATGGTTCTTGCCACTTCCTACAGCAGCTCTGGAGTCCTCTTTCCTGAGTCTTCAGTTGCACTGTCCTGACTGCCTTGATGTCCTGAATTGATTCAAAACATTCACCTTTCACAGTCATTTTCACTTTGAGGAGGAGCCAGAAGTCACGTGGTGCCAGATCTGGTGAATACAGTGGATGAGGACACAGCACCATGTTTTTACGAGCTGCTTTCCCTTGGATGGTCTTGGCAACAGCATTCATAATACTTTTGATCACACCTCATGAAGACATTCAGGAAAGAGGACTTCCAGAACTGCCTTAGAAAGTGGCAGTAATGATGGGGGAAGTGTGTTCAAAGCAGGAGAGGAGCATTTTGAGTACCATTCAGGGCAGTATGCCTTTCATTGTAATAATTTTTAAAATTTTGAACATTTGCCATATTATCTAATCACATATTAGGTGTCTACAGAGACCAAGAGGGAACGTGGCTGTCTAGCCCACATGGCAAAAATAAGGTAATTAATGCTCTCTCTATTTCCCTGTCAGAGGCCGAAATAAGGATTAACATTGAGAGCTCATAGCAGAAAACTCTAGATGTCTGGGTTTCCATCAGAAATCACTCACTGTACCAAGATGCAGGAAGGAAAGATGACCAGGAGATGCCAACGCTGACGTGACAGATACGTCTGATTATCTTACTATCGGATTAATATTTCTAGGGCAGCTGTTAGAAAGATGCTTTGATGAGCATGGCTGAACAAATTTAAAACATAGAAAGTCTCAAAAAAGAAACAGAAACTATAAAGAACTGAATGGAAATTTACAACTGAAAAATAGAATAGCCCAAAACAATTCACAGCCACCCAGTGGGGGACTCAGAAGCGGGATGGAAGATGGAGCCTCCGGAGGAGGGACTGTGCCCAGACTGGGGCTGCAATGTTCCTGTCACGGGAAGAGGAGGCCACGGGGCTGAGAAAGACTGAAAGTGGCTGAAAACTCCCCAAATTTGGTGAAAGAATAAATCTATAGGTTCAAGAAGCTGAGTAACCCCCAAATAGAATCCCCAGAGAAATCTATTCTGAAGCACATGGTGGTCCCAGTGGTGAAGACAAAGAAAAGAAAGAGGATGCACTGAGGGGTCCTGGGACATCAGGGAGGGAGAATAGAGATGGTTACCAGAGCCACAGGTGGGTACCAGAGTTGGCTCCTCCTCCGGAGGTTTTAAAGTTATCCGAGCGCTTGCCGCAGATAGGATAACACTGTCTGACACGGCGGTTAGTGTAGGTAAGGAAAATACACCACTAAATCTATTCCAAACGCAGGAAGAAAGGGCACAAAAGGAGCTAAGTTCCTCAACTTCACTCAAAATAGTGACACCATTAGTGGAATATGAAATTTCTGAATAAATGTATATTCTGAATAAATGTAATGCCGAGACCAGCCACTATAAAAATCTATATTAAAATATAGCCTCAAAACACCATAGATAAAAACGAACATGAGAGTAACTATAACAACACATATATTTACACACTCCTGCTTTTTTTATGAATGTTGATTATCATACAAAATGTATTTTCTCACAATAATGGAATTAATATAGAAATCAACAATAGGTAAGAAAAAATGGCCAAATACTTTGAAAATATAAAGCAGTATCAGGAATGCAAAAGAGGATTTTTTTTTATCTGTAGACCTCAAAAATAATAAGGCAATACTATAAATACCTCTACACATAAATTTGACAACTCAGAGGAAATGGGCCAGTTCCTCATAGAATATAAGCTACCACAATTCACTCATGAAATAGAGACTTCGAGTAGCCTTGGTTAAGGAAATCAAATTTGTCATTTAAAAACTTCCAATAAATAAATCTCCAGATCCAGATGGTTTCACTGGAGAAATCCATCAACTGTTTTTAAAAAAAGAAAGAAGTTAAGATCAATTCTACACAATCTCTTCCAGAAAATAGAAGAGGAGAGGGAAGAGTTCCTAATTCATTTTAGGAAGCCAATGTTACCCTGATATCAAAACCAGACAGGGCTGGGGATTTAGCTCAGTGGTTTCGCCCCCTGCTGCGTAAGCATAAGGACCCGAGTTTGATCCCCGATACCAAAAAATAAATAAATAAATAAAACCAGACAAAATCAATACAAAAGAAAAGAAAGAAAACTAGACCAATATCACTCACATGCAAAGATGCAAAAATACTTCACAAAATATCAGTAAATGGAAATCAGTAACATGAAAAGAATTATACACTGACCTATGACCAAGTGGAGTTTATTTTTATTTATTTCAGGATGCAAAGAATTTTAAATGCAATAATTAACAAACAGTCACAACTCATCATATTAATGAGCTTAAGAAGAAAAAGTCACATTAAATTAATCTATGCAGAAAGAACACTTGCCAGAATTCAACACTCACTCATGATGAAAGCCCACAGCCAAATAAGAATAAAAGCGAACCTCTTCAACCTCACAAAGAACATCTATGCACAACGTCTACAGTTAATGTTATAGCTACTGGCAGAAAACAGTGCTTTTGGCCTAAGATCAGGAAAAAGGCACAGACTACTCCTGCTCTTACTCACTATAGTAGCAGGAGTTCTAACAGTGCAACAAAGCAAGAGAAGGAAATCAAAGCATACAGCTCAGAAATGAATACAGAAAGCTGTCACTATTTTCAAACAACACTATTGTCCATGTAGAACATCCCAAGTGATCTACAAAAACTGCACAGAATTAATGAGTAGTTTCAACAAGATTTCAGGATAAAGACAGCACATGAAAATTGATTGCATTTATATATACTACTCGTGAATATATAAACACCCAAATTTAAAATATGGAACCCACTTACAATCATAAAAAAATACTTTGATAAAAGTCTAACAAAACCTGCTCATGATTTTTAGACTGAAAACTGCAAAATGATAATAAGAGAAATCAATCTAGATAAATAGTGAAACATACTATATTCTCATTCATTGGAAGACTCAATAAAGATGTAAATTTCTCCCAAACTGATATATAAGTTTCATGAATTTCCTATCAACATCCTAGCAAGATTATTTTGTACATTTAGGCAAAATCATTCTAAATTTTATGTGGTGAAGCAAGGGAAGGTGAATGGCTAAAACATCTTTGAAAATGAAGAATGTAATAGGAATCAGTTTACCTAGATATGGAAATACAGTCCTGGTTCTGATATTGTACTTCAGTTTAGGGAGAAAATAAAGAAAAGGTGCACAGGATCTGTCTGTATTAGTCCTTAAAACTGCACACGAATCTACAGTTATCTCCAGTAAAAAGCTCAGGTAAAAACCAATCCACAGTATCCCATATACATGCTATATAATGCTCATGTCACATGTCCATGCTATGCAATGCACAGTATCCCTCATGCATGCTGTGTAATGCTCAGTGTCACATTTGCATGCTGTATAGTGCATAGCATCCCGTACACATGCTGACACTCAGTGTCACACATGTGTGCTACATAATGCACAATATCCTGCATGCACCCTGTATGATGCCCAATGTCACACATGCATGCTTTATGATGCATAGTATCATGTGTGTGCTGTGTGATGCTCAGTGTCACACGTGTGTGCTAATAGCACTGGAAATCCTTGAGGGCCGCATACCCAGGGTTCACCTCTGGGGAGATGGCAAGGTACTGAGGGTCAGTGGGGATGAGGACCAGACCCTTCTTTCCATTTTGCTTCCTTATGACTGTGAAAATAAATTTCTTAATTTGAGCATGCATTACTTTTATAATAGAAGGAAATGAGTTAATAGGATTTTTAAAGTAAGCCACACTCATTTCTTATTATTTAAAGAGGATCTTTTCTGCAATTCTCTATATGAAAAAACATTGTTGGCAGAAATAGCCCTGGCTTGAAAGCTGTTTTATAATGGGCAGATCCAGGGAGCTAAAGGTTTTAAGGTGCATTTCTCTTTAGAAAGACAAAGTTAAGAGTTTTCCTCCAGGAAAAGACTGAACTTAACACATTTCCTAAATGCCAGGGCTACACATTTTCCCACATGCCACAACGTTTCTACATCCTCTTCGAAGAGGACCTCATCTTCTGTTGGGCAAATGCATCGTAGCCTTAACGTAGACACCCGATTATAAAAACCATAGATTGTGAAGTTTTTTTTTTCAATTATAAGCAGTTCTGTGGTTAACATCTTTACAGGTAGATCTTTGCACAAATCTGTGATAATTTCCTTGGAAAAGTTTCCTAGAACAGGAGTTACTTGGAAAGAGCTTGCAAAATAGTAAAGCTTTTAGGATATATTTGAGTAGCCCAAACTAAAAGTTAAGGTTGCAATTGGTGTGGGAAGTTTTTATACCATGTCTGATCTTTCTCTAGTTGCAATGTTCATGGGTTTTCATGCTAACCTCTAGGATGGATGATAAAACACTTACAAGATGTTCATATCACTGTGCTCTGCAGAGTTCACACCTACAGCAGATGAAGGTCAGAAACGAGGTGTTAAAGCCACAGTGTGAACCGCACAGCCAAGGGGAGACCCCAGGTGCCTCTGGCCCCGCCCTCTGCAGTTCACACCTGGGGTTCCCCTCCCCGAGTGGCAGTGGGACCGCAAGTTGATGCTAAGCAGCAGGACATGGCAGCGGTGAGGGGGTGCTGAACATGCTGCACCAGATGTGCCCTCAGCCCCAGAGCTGGGTGCTTCCTGTGGGCCGAATGAAGGGACCACGGAGGAGAAGCCCTGGTGGTAGGAACCAAGCAGCTCGTGCCACCACAGGTACACACCTAGCCTTGAGCCAGACAGCGAGAAGCAAGTGGATTCTATGAGCCAGGGGTTTTCAGGAGAGTCTCCCAGCCGAGTTTCCAAACACAGTCGCAGCTATATCAACACCTTGACTGCGAAGCCCTGAGGCACCGGAGCTCAGGGGTGTGCTTTGTCCCACACCACTAAAGGTGTCATTGTTTGCTCCTCACCAAGAGGGAAGTAAGCCACCTCTTTGCCCGAACCCAGTGAGCTTTTATGACTTTGATGTTCACCCACTAAGTCTGTCCCAGCCTGGCCTCGAATCCCCTCCAGAGTACAAGGTGTAATCAAAACAGAAACAGACTGGGAGTCTAAATTAAAAGTTTATTACAATAAAGACACAGTGCCACTAATCCCCCTCAGAATTCTCCCCCTTGCTGCAAACACAGTTATCCTGTCATTCTTGCCACTTTCTGAAGTAGTTTACAGGTTACATTTATGGTAATTTCTGCCCAACAAAATCATAACTCTGTGTCCTCATCCACTTACAGGGTCTGCTCTGTGTGACTCTGGGTCCTGGAGTCAAAATGACCATGAAAAGTCAATGTTTTGAGTGGATTTAGAACATCGAGGCAGCCAGGACATCGAACTGAAGGGCTTGGGAAAGGGGAGTTTCAGAGCTGCTTCAGAAAGTGGGGTACGTGTGTTGGAAACGAGGGGGTTGCCGGCAGTGTGTCACACTGCAGTTAAAAGAAGTGACCAGTCGCTGTATTTTTCAGTCGCACCTCTCCTCCCTGCACCGCTCTGCTCCCCAATACAGGAGGCCTGTCCAGCTCTGCTTCTGCTTCTACTGCCTTCCAGCTGTGCCAGGCCGGTGGCGTGCAGGCCAAAGCCTGGGGCAGAAGGGGCCTGGGCCTCTCCTGGTGGCCTCCTCTGAGGTCCCTCCCTTGGTGAGATGGCCTGTTCTCGGGCTCTGGGGCTCCCACCTACTGCCCGGCCTCCCGGGTGGTCCTGGCTCACAGGTGCGGGGGTCATTTCTGTTTACTTCTTCATTCTCCCAGTCGGCATCCTGGTCATCCAGCACCTCTGAGGCCCAGTCAGCAGTAAAGTCCCTGCGTGCGGATCCTCTGGGATCCTGGGTGTCCCTCCTGTCCCCCACCTGTGCCTTGCCTCCTCTTGCTGCACACGGGTACCTGGGCAAGGCCAGTGTGGCATGAGCAGTGGATCCAGGCCATGCTCCGGCAGGGAGCGGCACCCTGGACGGGGTGACAGTGGTGGGCCAGGGTTCCTGCCCGCCCTCAGGACTCACAGCCCAGGCACAGACCTGTGGCCGCACCAGCCCATGAGCAGAGGAAGGCGGCCCGGCGAGGGCTCCTGTGGGCTGGGGTGGGTGATGGTGGAGCCTGGAGGTACAGGTGGCAATGAAGGGACAGGAGTGTCCTCCTTGGGGAGGGGGCGCCGGCAAGGGCACAGGGGGCTGCGCACACAGCGGCTGCCGAAGTGAGGGGCAGAGTCACGGCCAGCTGCCGGGTTGGCTTTTGAATTTGTATTATGTTCCACTTTTAGTGCTCCGCGTTTGCACCAGGTAATGGCCACACTCCTGTGCGGAGCTGGTGCGTGTACACAACACACCTGCATCCCTTTCTCGTCCCCTCCCTCCAGGTCTTGGTCCCCTTCCCGTGTGAGAAAGATCCATCTCCCTGCTTCCCATTAACTGCCTTTTATTTTGCTCTTTATTACACTTTGGGTTTCTCATATGGAGAAACCATGTGACAGTCCAGCCTGCATGTCTGATTTCTTTCACTTCTCATTATGTCTCAAGGTGCATCCATTTCCCCACAAGTGACTTGAGTTCATCCTTCTTTGGCTTACTTAGCAGTGATTTCTTCACCATAGGCTCCTGCCAGCCTGCAGAGTCCGAGCAGGGTACCTGGGGCCCTGCTGAGGGAAGGCCTCCCTGGGCAGCCCCACTTCTTCCTGATTAGCTCCAGGACTCACGCTCACTGGCCCAGTGTCCCTGGGCTCAGCTATCTCCTCAGAGAGGTCAACGGGGCGCAGTGTGGCTCGGTGGGAGAAAAGGGCGGAGAGCCTGACCGAGCTGGGGGCTGCCGTGGGAGATCCCAGGCCCCTGAGGAGTGGTATCCCCTGAGGCTGGTTGCTTTCCTGCCTGGGTCTGATGTCCACTCGGGGCAGGGGATTATCCTGGAAAGCGTGTGACCCCCACCTGCACCGGATGCTGAGTGGAGTCCATGGCTCACCGTCTCACTGAACCCCGAGTCATGCTGCGAATAGGGGCGATAATGAGCTCCAGCTCCAGGATCTCAGCACGAGCGCCAGGCCGCAGAGAAGCTAGGAGCTTGTCTGAAGTGGTTGAGCACTCTCAAAGTCCCTAACGGTGACTTGGATTCTGCCGTGTGGCGAACCGTCAGCCCGGTCGCGCTGGGTCTGCAGCCCCACACTGTCGTCCTGTCTCTTCCTGCCTCGCAGCCCAGCAGGCTGATGGCCCCACCTGGACACAGCAGAGTGGACAGAGCCAGGCTGCCCACTCTCCCGTGTGGGTCAGGGAGTGGGCTTTGCTCAGAGAGGGAGGGAAGTGGTGTGTCTGGGGGCAGGCGGGACCCCCAGGGCTTCCCCCACTCTCAGTGCCCTGGGCCCGGGCTATAGGGCCATGGCACTCAGCCTTCCTGGGCTGCTTCTGAAACTGCTGGTTTTCTGCATTCACCCAGGCCAAGGCTGCTGATGTGGGCGTCGGGTCATTAATGGGTCAAATCTGGGGGGCTCCCCCTTCCCTCTTCCCCGGGCTGGGCCTGGACGCAGGGCCTGCTCTGGGGAAGGCCGGTGTAGACGCTGAGAGCCTGCGCTCTGGGAGAGCCAGCTGGCCGGGGCAGGTTAATGGGGTGAGAAGGGGATGGAGATGGGGCAAGGCCTCTCCCAGACAGCCCGCTGGTCCCGGAGCCTCACTTCATAGCGTGCTTGCGTCTGGCCCTGGGGAGAATGGGAAAGCAGGGCGAGGGCCCTTCCTCTGCAGCTGTGCTGGGGACACACACGCTGCCTGAGGGGAGTGGAGACGCCTGTGTGAGCGGGTGGCATTCATTCCGGCGCTTCAAAGGCCACACGCTCTCCTTGGGGCCAGTGGCGGCCACCGCAGTCTCAGTAATGCTTGCAGCAGCTGTTTGTGGACGGCCACCAACGTGCTGTGGGGTTGGGGATGGGGGTGGCAGCCTTTGGGCCAGGCAGAAACATCTGAGAACCGCATTTTATGACCCCGAGGCCCACAGGAGCCAAGGACCACTGTGCGTCAGGTGGTCTGGGCGACATTCAGGCCCACAGCTGTCATCCCAGCACTTGGGAAGGAGGCTGAGGCAGGAGGGTCCAAGCCCCACCCCAGCCTGCACAACTTAGGGACTTGGCGAGTCTCAAAGGAAAAAGGAAACACAAAGGACTGGGGATGTAGCCTGGTGGGGGCCTGGGGGTCCGTCTGCAGTGGCAGAGAGGTCCTGTCATTGGGCTCCTGCGTGGCGAGCCATGTTCATCTCAAGCTTGTCCTTTCAGCCGCCTCCACCTGCATTCCAGAAGCCTCCAGGCTGACTGCTGGCCGCTCGAGAGCGCCCGGCTGGGAAGGGAGCCAGGGACCCAGGCGTGAGGCACCCAGATCCGTGTGCACGTGAACCCGGCCAGATGGCGATCGGATGTCCTGCAGAGGAGCTGCTGGACTGGGGAGCGGCTTCCTAGGCCGCTGCTGGCTGTGGTCGCCAGGGTGGTCCTGAGGGGGGGGTGCCCCGATTTCGAGAAGACTCAGGAAAACCGTGGTGCAAGGAGAAGGGGCCTCAGTGGGGTTTTTGTTGTCATCTTGCGGGGATCTCGAAGGGAAAGCCCACAGGGTGCCCACACATGAATAGCAGCTTTCACTTCCTGGGGCAGGGAGGCCAGGACCAGCCCTCCTGGGCTCTGGGACCACAGCTCCGGGCACTGCACCCGACAGACCCTGGGGCGGCGCAGGGGTGAGGGAATCCCAGGGCTCCTGCCTCTGACCCCCGCTCACCCGGCTGGGCTTGGCCACCTGTCCTCAGTTTCCCTATCTACAAAGTGGGTAATGTGCTTGCTCACCTGCTCCTGCGTGGGGCAGGGCTGATTACTGTTCGTGGAGCCCTTTGAAGATGAAGGGTGTGGGGGTGTTTCTCCATGATGAAATCTCCGCCCTGGCCACTCGAACCTTTCAGCCTGGCTCCCAGGGGAGCCTCAAGGCCCCAGCCCAGGCTCCTGGGCACAGGGTGGGAACGGCCCTCCTGCTTAGGTGGCAGGGGAGATCAGGGTGCACAGCGGCACATCCCTGGGGATCGGCAGGAGCCGAGTAGCAGCAAACACGGAAGGGAGGCTGCCTTCATGCAGGGACTTCATCCTCCCCTTGTCTCCCCGCTTGTGTTGGCTGTGGAAACTCTGTCTGCTACCATGGCTCTCAATACCGTGAAGACCTCTGCCAAGTTATTGTCCATAGGGAGCTGTGGAAAACAAGCACACTCTGAGGACCCTGAGGACCTCCTAAAACACAGTAGTTCCCCCCTCTGCTTCAATGCATGTGATCTGACCTTATGGAGTTCCTATTTTTATTTATTTTTGAGACAGGGTCTCACTGTGTAGGCCAGGCTGGCCTCAAACTCCCGGTGATCCTCCTGCCTCAGCCTCCTGAGTGCTGGGATTACAGGGGTGCACCACCACACATGGCCTTTTTGGAATTTTTAGAAACAAAAAATAAAGTTTTGTCAAACTACCATTTATTTGAGCACCGATGCTGTCCCTCGGCTGCCCGTGGGACGTTTCCCTTCACTTTGCCTGCTGCCTGTGGGCATAGGCGCGTAGCAGGTGCTTCGTACCAGTGGCTGAGTGTTTGGGTGCCCAGCAGGACCCAGGCAGAAGAAGGGCTGTCGTGGAGGCACTGGGCCATGCTAGAGTCTGCAGCTGACCACTGTGGTCCTCCTGCCAAAGGCTTAAGTTCCTAATGTTGCATATTCAGAACACACTTATACCTAACGTTGCTGTGAAAAATAGCCCACCTCGCAGATTCCAGAAGACACTGCCCTGCTCATGAGGTTTGCTCACCTCATACTCCAGGCACCTGCAAGCCCGGGGTGACCAGGGGCTGCGCTGAGGGGAGGAGGACCCTGGGATGATTTATTTGGACGCAAGGTACAGTGCTTCCTATTTCACGGCACAGGGCATTCCTGAACTAGGGGTGAAAATCCCCAAAACGTAAATCAAATGTGATATTTAAATAGAAAAATTGTACGACAGGAAGTCCTGTCCCTTCTTCCAGGTATAATGGCCAATTTAGTTTCCTTATTAGAAAAGGAATTCATGTTCATTATTTTAAAAATTGAATAAGAAAAAAGAAGAGCATCCATCATCCTTCTGCCTGGAGATAACATTGGTTTAGATCTCAGCACAGCTGTTTTGCTGGAACTTAGATATGTGTTAAGAGAAAATACTGAAGCACTCAGGAGGCTGAGGCAGGAGGATCCCTGTGAGTTCAAGGCCAGCCTGAACTATACAGTGAGACTCTGTCTCAAAAAACAAACCAAAAAAAACCAACAAAAAACTAAACATAAGATTTTGGGACCTCTTTCTCTTTTGTACTCGTATTATAAATGTTCCTACATTCATAAAATGAATCTATTTCAGTGTAGATTGATACAATTATAAGTAAGGGTAGAACATATTATTATATGCTTTCTGCCTAAATCTTCTTCAAATTTGAATTCCTATTCATAATCCAAGCTCATGTTTTTCAAAGGGAAAGTTCATTTCATTATTATTATCAAACCATCATCATGTGGGGTTTTTTGTTGTTGTTGTTTCTTGGTACCAGGGATCGAACTCGTATCCTTACACTTGCGAGGCAGGCGGCAGAACCACTGAGCTAAATCCCTGGCCCGTCATCATCATGTTTTTTAGCAGTTTGAAAATATAATTAGTCTTCTGTCAGATGTAGATTTTCCAAATATTTTAACAAGTTGTCTTTTTTCATTTAATGTTATCTGTAGCATTACATTTCATTTTGATGTAAGAGGGAGAAATGGCATGCCTATCATCCCAGCACTCTAAGAGGCCGAGGCAGGAGGGTCTCAAGCTTGAGCCCAGCCTGGACAGCTTAGCAACTTAGCAAGGACCAGTCTCAAAATAAAACATTTTAAAAAGGAGCTGGTGATGTAGCTCAGTGCGAAGGCCTTGGGCTCAATCCCCAGTACTGAAGAAAGAGAGAGAGGAGTCTGAATTCTGCGTAATCCTATTTACAAATCTTTTACTTGGTGACTTTTGCCTGGGTGGGTGTCATGCTTAGAAGATGTTCTGCACCCCAACTCGTGTGAACATTCACCAATAGCTTAGCCTCGACGTGCGTGCGCAGACATGCTTAATGTGGAAATTGTTTGCGCATGCCTTGGGAGTAGGTGAGAAAAGCTCAATAATTTCCGATGTGGTCTCAGGAATATTCGTGATGTCTGCATTAGTCTCTCCCCTGCGCCTCCCTGCTGACTCCCACCCGCTCTTCTCTGCGTTGGGAGAGTCAGGGCTGGAGGGCTCCGGCCACCTGGACCTTCCTCGGGCTTCTGATGGTGACCAATGTCACAGCAGGGCCTCGCGGCTGTGCGTGTCCCCTCCTTCGGGGAACTTTCACTCCGCCTCCCTCCCCTGGAGTCGGCTGCACCCTTAGGCCTTCGAGGTCTGTCAGTCCTGGTCTCGCTGAGGCTCTGGCATGAGGGGGATGCTTCTGTCTTTCTCTCTTTGGTCCCGCTGAGTGGCTCATGCGTCTCCAGTGAAACACTTCGAGGCCTCAACTGCAGGATTTCAGCTTTGGCCCCCGCTTCTGAGCTCCGTTAGCAGCTCATTTAATCTTCTTGAGACTCGGTTCCTTGTCTGTAAAATGGGATTAATAATAACCTTCCTTAGCTGCTTCTCCACTGTAAGGATCAAATGAGATCACAGTTGTTAAAGTGCTCAGCAAGCTGTAAACAGTGCACAGACACAGGGTGTTATTAGCTCCCTTTATTCGCTGTTGTAAAGGGTTGACTGTGAATTTGGTGAGTCTAGAGTAATAGTCATTTTCCAAGCACCATGCCGGGCTGTAAACATCAGGTAGGCGCAGTCCTTTCGGCAGGGCCCGTAGGAAGCCCCATGCTGACTTCTGTGCTGTCATCCACGCTCAGAACACATTCAGGGACGGCCGCCCCCATCCTCCGCTGGCGCGGTATTTTCTGCATTTGCGTCTTTCTCCTCCGCCCGCCCTCTCCTTTCCTCTCCTAATCAGGCCACCGAAAGGGAGGGCTGGGGCAGGTGGAGAACCAGGGAGGCAGCCGAGGCTCCCTCGGGAGCTGCTGCTGCTGGGGAGTCTTCGGGGCGCCCGGAGGAGCACTGCCTTAGCAGGAGTCACCAGAGTGGGTCTCACCCGCTGCGAAGGCTGCCTGGGCCGCTGGGCGTCCTCAGAGGTGTGGACGCCGCCCCGCGGGGGGAAAGCAGCCCCGAGTCTCGGGCTGGCGCTGCAGGACTCGGGGTACTTCCTCGTCCTCTGATGAGGAATTGGAGAAGAAAGCCCTGAAGCACCTTTCCCCTGGAAAACGCCTGGACCCCAGCGCCCTTCCCACAGTGGCTCTGCGGAGGGACGAGCCACAACCCAGCCCGCTGCTCTGGGTGAGCTCTCTAACTCAGGGAACCTCGGTCTCCTCATCTATGAAGCAGGGAAAGCATCTTCCTTGAAGGCCTTTTGTGAGGACTCATTGACAAAATGCACGGAAAAGCTTTTGGCAAAAAGCGAATGAATGCGCCATCAGTAAGCACCAGACAGTTTTCCCTCTTTTCAGTTTTCCGCTCTCGGCAGTGATCTACTCCCAACCTGTCCTTTAGCCTTCGATGTTGCTGCTGTTGCGGCTGCTCTTCGCACTGTGACTCAGACTGAGATTTATTTTCCATCCACCTCAGGTTTGTGGTCTGGGGCAGCTGCTGTGCCCCTGTGGTAGCAGCAACCTCAGTGCTGCTTTTTGCACCAGGAGCTGAGAGCAGAGGCGACACCTTCCCACCGACCTGCGACCCCAGGTGGGTGGCAGCAAATCCCACTCCCTGAGCAGCACCGACTCCCCAAACGCCACCTGGTTCTCCCTTCTTACCGAAACTGTGATTGCTGGTGGAGTGTAAACTAGCACAACCACTGTGGAAATCAGTATGGAGATTCCTCAAAAAACTAAAACTAGAAATTCTGCTTGACCCAGCTATTCCTCTTCTAGGTGTCTTTCCAAAAGAGTTAAATTCGTCATATTACAGGGATCCATGCATACTCGTGTTTATAGCAGCACAACTCAGAATAGCTACATCTTGGCATTGGTCTGTATGTTCATCAACAGATGAATGGGTAAAAAAAAAATGTGGTATTTACACACAAAGGAGCACTACTCTGCCATAAAAAAGGATAAACTTGAGTCATTTGTAGGAAAATGGATGCACCTTGAGATCATAACATTAAGTGAAATAAATCAGACACACAGGCTTGGATATCACATGGTTTCTCATATATGAGAAACACAAAATACAGTATAAAGAAGAGCAAAATAAAAGATAGATATATGAAACAGGGAGATAGATCTTTTGCAAATGGGAAGGAGACTAAGATATGGGGAAGAGGGTGTCAGAAAAAATTAAGATACCTTATTACATGCACCAACTCCATATGAGGAATGCAGTCATGCACTGCAAAGATGTGTCAATAAAAATAAATTTCAAAAAAGACGTGGAGATGGGGCAGGAGTTCCCATAAGTGTTCAGAGGAAAACACACAGCCAAGCAGGACCTGGTGCCTGTGCCCATTCCACCAGACTGCAGGGTGCCCTGGGCAGCAATGGCCCAGAGCTGGGGTTTGTGTTACTCAGGGGAGCAGTGTGCAGGTTCGGGCCCAAGGCCTGTGGAAGATGGCAGCATCAGGCCTGGGTGAGCACCTGGCACGCAGCAGGGCCCTGGAGAGCAGCCTGCAGCTCCGGGAGTGAAGTGCCCAGCGAGGGAGTGGGTCCAGGGCAGGCTGGCCACTGGCCCTGCAGAAAGCTTGTGGGGTTCCTTGTGGTCACAGCAGCCTGAGGTTGAGGAAGAACCTGCCCAGCAATCTTTTCAGATTTATTGTGTAGATAGACAAGGGCAGATCACAAAATACAGTGTTGCCTAGGGTTTTTAAAACTACAATAAATTAAAACACATTGCCATTAACCCCCCCTCAAAATTGGCTCCCTCAATTTGAACACACTCATTCCACCATCCTTGCCACTTTCTGCAGCAGCTCTGGAGTCCTCTTTCCTGAGGGTCTTTATGAGATGTGATCATCGACACAGTGCATGCTGCTGCCAGTGGTGTCCAACAGAAAGGCAGCTTGTAAAAACATGATGCTGTGTCCTCATCCAACTTAGTCACTGGATCTGACACCATGTGACTTCTGGCTCCTCCCCAAAGTCAAAATGACCTCGAAAGGTCAACATTTTGAATTGGTTCAAGACATTGAGGCAGCCAGGACAACACAACTAAAGACCCTCAGGAAAGAGGACTCCAGAGCTGCTGCAGGAAGTGGCAAGGATGATGGGATGAGTGTGCTTGAGGGAGGGGAGGATTTGGAAGAGGATTCATTGGCAACAAATGCACAAATACCAACTTTGTACAATGAATAAATAAAGTTCAAAATCAGAATCCCAGGAGAGTTTTTTTGTATATCAAAAAGCTGATCTCAGTATACACAGACACACACACACACACACACACACACACACACACACACACACAGAAAGGGAAATGATTTATATTAGCCAAAACAGTTTTGAAAAAGATCAACAAGGTTGGAGGACTCGCATACCTAATTTATGAGACTTACTGTAAGACCACACTATTCAAGGCAGTGTGGAATTTGAAAAAGGATAGTCACATACCTTAATGGAACAGAACAGAGAGCTCAGAATGGACGCACACACACAGTCAGCTCACTGTTGACAAGTGTGCCAGGGCTACCCTGTAGGGAGAAGGTGGTCTTTCAACAAATGATGCTGGACCATCGGGGGTCCTGATGTAACAAAATGAACTTCACACCTCACACAGCATGTGTCAGACACCTAAATATGAAGCGTAAAAGTGTACAACTTCCTAGAGAAAAAAAAACAAAGAAAATCTCTGTAACCTTGGGCTAGACAGACCTTTTAGCTACAACTGCAAAATCATGATTCACAGGTAAAACATACTAAACTGAACTTAATCCAAATTTAAAATTTTTGCTTTACAAAAGTTACTGTGAAGAGACTAAAAAAGACCAGCCATGTACAGAGAGAAAACACTTACAAGTAACATTTCTGATGAAAATTTTACCCACAATATATAGGGGGCTGTAAAACTCAGTAAGAAAACAAACTGCCTGATTACAAAATGATCAGCAACAGTGCTGATCACAGACTCCATTGAATAAAATACAGATGCAGGCTGGGCATCTGTGGTGACACAGATTGGTCATCCCAGCCCTCAGGAGCCCGAGGCAGGAGGGTCGCCATGAGTTGGAGGCCAGCCTGGGCTGCATAGTGAGTTCGAGGCCAGCCTGGGCTGCATAGTGAGTTCAAGGCCAGCCTGAACTACATAGGGTGACCCTGTCTCAAAACAAAACAGAAAGAAAAGAAAAATACAGATGCAAGTAAGCATGTGAGAAGAGATCCGGTATCATTTGTCACTAGGAAAACACAAAGTAAAACAATGAGCTGCCACATGCATGTGTTAGAAGGACTGAGGTCCCTGAGAGTGGAAACACCAACAGGAGAAATCCCCGTTCCCTCGGGCAGCAATGCCAGCCTGCACAGCGTCGCTTTGGAAGAGGTTCGGCAGTGTCATATACAGGCAGGCGCAGACTCACAGTACGACTCAGAAACACTCTTCCGGGGACTCACCTAACCGATTTAAAAGTTTATGTCCACAGATGCCTATAAAAGTTTGTAGCAGTTCTCTGCAGGGTGGCTGAAGGACCGGACGCAGCCGGGATGTCGCCCAGTAGCTGAATGCTGGACCCGGCTCCGGCACGCTGGGGGCTGCTCCGCAATCCACGGCCATGTGCGGGGCCATCCACGCACGCCGAGGGGATCACAGGTGCCCTGGACCAGCGAGAGAACCAGAGGAAACAGGCTGTGATATCCTGGGAAGGGTCAGAATTACAGGGAGAGGAGGACTGATCCACGCTCGCCCGGAGCTGAGGGAAAGAGGTGTTTAATGAGCGGCGCTGGGCAGTTTGGGGTGGTTCGGAGGGGTAGATCCGTGCCGCTGTGCGTTTATCAAAACCCAGAGCCCAGCAGCGGAGAGAGCGAGCCCCAAACGTGCAGATTTAAAAGTCAGCAGAGGTCAAGAGGCCCAGGATAGAACGCAGTCTGACGTTACAAACACACGACATCACCTCACCGAGGGCGCTGGGCAGAGGCAGACAGGCGCAGCCCCAACTAGCTTTGGAAAGCGGCGTTTTAACTGGAAACCAAAAAAGAAAAGACAAAAGGAACCGAACATAAGCACTTTAGTCAGCAAAGCTGTTTCCTGGGGTAAGGGTCAAAGATTCTGGAACTGCTGTACTGTTTCCTGGCATTGAGCAAATAAATATGAGGTATGACTGAAAAATATGAGACATATTTACTTTTAAAAATGTATTACAGTAAAACACATTGCCGTTAATCACCCTCGGAATCCTCAGAATACCTCATCTGCTTCGAATACACTTCTCCTACCGTTCTTGGTGAGTGTCTCTCACTGTAATAAGTTTCTTCTTTCTTACCTTGAAGCGTTCATTGTATGTTTTAATCATCCCATGTACGGAGCAGTTTGTGGAGGCCCAGTTTCTTGTGGCTGAGGAGGGGCAAGAGAGAAGCAAGGGAGGGAGAATGAGCCAGAGGGAGGGAGGGAAGAAGAGGGAAGGCGACTTAAAAAGTGGAGATGTGTCATGCGCGTGGACCAGCTCCCCGTGGGGATGTGACCGTGGTGGACCGCAAGCGTGGAGAGACAAGAAACAAACTGCAAGAAGCTACAGCTGGAGGCGTCAGTGTGAACTCGATATGGCTGAGCAGGTCCGGAAGTCGCAGGCCGCCGTGTCTCCCAGCTCCGATTGCTGAGACAGAAGCAGTGGCATCTCGGTGGTGCCAGGCACACCTCGCGCCCGGATTGCGGGTGCTAACGCCGACCCACAGGGAGCCAGGGCCCCACGAGAAATGCTGATGCCAGCTGGGCGAGGATGTGGTGCGCACAGACCAGCATGTAAGGAAGGGCGCAGTCAGCAGTGACGTCAGAGGGACCCGGGCACCGCCTCCAGGGCTCCCCAGACCCCGACCCGGAACAGTCTGAGCAGTGAAGTAAGTAACACGGCATTAGGTTATAACCCAAAGGTTACAATAGTGGTCGTAGATCTTACCACATACATAGACGATGCGGCGTGGAAGTGGATGAAGAAGCGGTGGGAGCTCAAGTCCACGCCAATTGCACGGGGTGTGCCCAGGACTTGCTCCGGAGAGCTGGGTGGGGGAGGTGGAGGACGGGCACTGTGGAGAGGAAGTCTGGCGCACGACATCGCCGTCAGGCGCTGGAGGCCCGGTTGGCACAGTAAGCCATGTGGGTGGCAGGGACTCCCGAGGGGAATGAGGAGGCGGGATCTCACTGTCTGGCCTCCCCTCTCTTAATCCCTTCATCCCTGCCTAACTATGAAAAGGTCAGACAAATCGGAACGTAAGGGCATCCCATCCAACATCTGCCCAGCACTGCTTTGATGTCACGTGCATCAGAAACAAGAGAAGCCCTAGACGCGGTGACAGCCAAGGGCAGAGTTGGAGACACAGTGCCTAAAGGGATGGAACGGAACCCAAGGAATGGAATCTTGGGAGAGGAAAGGGCACAGGAGAAGGAAGAGTGGTGAAATCTAAATAAAGTTGCGGATGCGCTAACAATGCTGTCAGTACTGGCTCTTCACTGGGACGCATGCACCTCAGTAACGGAAGGAAGGCACTGGGCTCAGAGTCTGTGGATGCTGCGTCACATCTCGTAGTTTTCCCGTGCACTATTCCAAAGTGTTTGTTTGTTTCACGAGGATGGAGCCCAGGGGCTGGCACATGCTAGGCGAGTGCTCTACCACTGAACTACATCCCCAGCTCCAAACGAAGCATTTATTTCAATGTTTTTAAACGTATTGGAGGAACACATCAGTCACAGAGGATGTGTTGTAAAAGCAGGTACAGAATGACCCCAGTCTCCTACAGTTAATACAGGAGTAGGGACGTGGAAAACTAAATTCGTGTTCAGGCATCCACAGAGATGTGACTGGCTGACTGGTATTTCTCCCTTCTGCTTCGCTGGATCTGATACTTTCTGTATTTTACAGCAAGCGGGTACTCGGTGTGACATTCTGCAGCTGTACTCAGGTAATAAGTGGGAGACCATGCAGCCAAGCCAGGGAGGAGGGGATGCTCACTGCTGCCCACCCGGGGAAGCGGGTAGATCTGGCTGCTCTCGGCCCGTGCGCACCTGCCCCAGGAACACTCACTTCCGGCCGCACTGGGAGCCCTCAGTGTGGGGGTGATGGCCACTCCTGAGTCGGGCCAAGGGTGGCCCCTTCTTCCTTCCCTCTGGGTTAGGAAAACCGAGACGCAGCGACTCAGGCGAGGGTGCACAGACGGATGTTTCATGCAGGCCATGCAGGGTTTCTTGTTTTTTTAATTTAAAAAATTAGGAATTTTTTGTTAGTTCACGTTTGCCTACTCTGCGTGTGGGGAGTTGGTGCGTTCACATAACACATCGTCCCTCTCTCTCCCCCTCCCTTCCCTCTCCCCACCGCTTCTATCTCTTTACCCCCTTCCCCTCTTTCGTGCACATGTTGGCAGTGCTTCACATTAAAGGCACCAGGTCACAGTGACCCACGCACACCCTTGTTCACAACCGCAGCTTGCAATGGCTAAATCTTGGAAGTGGCTCATATGTCCACCTGGCAGATGCATGGATAAAGAAAATGCGGCAGTTACACACAATGGAGCACTACTCTGCCATGAAGAAGGAGAAATTTGAGTGATCTAGGAGAATGGATGGACCTTGGGGTCACAGCGTTAAGTGAAATCAATCAGACACAGAAGCTGAGATACCACATGGTTTCTCTTATATGAGAACCCAACGCATAAATAAAGAACAGAAGACTCGATAACAGGAAGCAGGGGGCTAGGTCCTTCTCAAATGGGACGGGGACGGGGAGGTAGGGGGTAGAAGGGGTTGCAGTGCGTTATGTGACGCACCAGCTCCACGCGAGGGATGGAAACGTGCGAGTGTGGAGCCATCCAAGTACCTCTAGTGGGGCCTGTCCTCGGCTGGTGTCAGCTGACACAGTGATTAAGGACAGCTCCGGAGCCCTGTGACTGAGACTTTCATTTAGGTGCAAAACAAAAGAGAAAACCTGGGTGTGGTTCAGGACTTCTGAAATGAAGCCAGGAAAAGCAACCTCTCTCCATTCATGGAGAGAAGCGGAGTTCTTGTCTGTGGGGGTTAATTTCTTGCTGGAGCCAGGACCACAGTGTTGCACAAACCCAGCAGGCTGCGTGTGCATCGTCAGCTCTGCAAATAGAGCACCTGGAATTGTGCAGTGCACAGACTGGGCAGCCGTACGCAGCAGCCTGGCTCTCTGTCTGTGCAGACTGTAAAGGCAGGGTCCCGTGTGAGGCTGAGTAAGGTGTGATTTTGCGTCCCATCTCAGGTCAAAACTCCCCTCAGTCTTGCTCATCGGCGTCATGGCCTCTTTACTTCATACTGAGGTCCGTGTCCTCTCATGGATCCTTCATAACGGTCCTAACCCAAAGTACTAATGTAGCCCCATTTACAAGTGAGAAAACTGAGACTTTGAGGAATTAAGTCATTCCGTGGAACAGAGATGAAAATCTAGGTAGTAGAAGACACCTTCCAAGAGACAATACATTTGTAAAGACATGAGAGTTAATGACTTTATTGTAAAGTCATTGCTATTTTAATCCTCTTTGCTCACTGATTTTTCTATAGCATAGATCACTACATGTGTATTTGAATATTATCACTGACAATTTTTTCTTCATTCATTTCCCAAGATGAAAGTAACTATATTATCACTTCTCATTTTTACTCTTGCATTATTTTCTTGGCATTTGGTAAATGCAGCATTTCAATATTTGCGGCACATACTTTTTGTATAAGGGTTTCTAGCAGGAAGTCAGAGTTTAAAATTTTGTATAATCAGTTAGCTGTTTTGTCTCAAGAGCAGATGCAGGTGTTTTTAAGCTGTGAGGAATCTGGCAGGACTTTGGCTATTGGATACCAATAACCTTAAAATCTGTTAGCTAAACTTGCTGCTTAATCTCCTCCTGCCGCAGGCAGCGGAATCTGGGATTTCCAAGGACACATTGAAGCGCAGATGGTTTTCTGGTCTCTCTCAGGGAAGTCAGGTGCATGGGGAGAACCGGAGAACTGCGCATTTGGGAGTGGAAAGAGTTGCATCTGAGACAAGAGCATTGAGACTGCTGAGTCTGGAGCCCAAGGCACAGAGCCTGCAAAGCATTCCTCTAGCAAAGTCAGTTCCCTTGGCTCTGCTGGTGGCTGCGCTGAGAGGCTGAGAGCATCTTTTGAACGTGCAAGGCAGAAGCCACTGCTGACAGTACAGCTTCGCTCATCAGGTAATTAGAAACAAAGCTCTTTCCTGTCTTCAGCAAGCACACCCTCCAAGAATGAGCCAATGTATTCTGCAGCCTCTGATGGCGCTCCTGAGGCTCAGACCCAGGTCCAGCCATGCACAGCGTGCCTGTGAGCCAGGGTGGACAGGGTCTCAGCCTCCCGGCCCTGAGTGCTCACCCCATCTCTCCCGCTGCTCCCATGAAGATAACTGGGAAACCAAGCTCAGGACCTGGGAACCACCCCCCAAATCAGTTGCTTTGCTCAGTCTGCATTTGATTACTAGCTCTTAAGAATTCTACTTCCTCAATCTCTCTTTCATCTATCTCTGCACCCTGCGAGCTGGTGCTCCTCCCTGTACTCAGAAGACTGCCAACCTTGTACCTGATGCTGGTACACCTGGGAAACTGAGGCAGGAGGATCACCGTTTCAAGCCCAGCCTGGGCAAATTAACTGTTTAACAGGACCCTACATATATGCTGGTATAAGTCATGGAGTATGTTCAGCCCATTCACAGAAGGGTGCTTACTGATAAATATATTCAGTCAGTGCCCCCAGTGCCTTCACGCAAGCAGTACCCTACCAAATGTCTGTTTACTGTTGGAAAGAAGGAAAAATTAATGAAGTTCTACAGAGCTAATATTTGGGGGGAAATGGGCTCATTTGAATCCAAAGTGGAGGGCCTTTGTTTCCTTTTGTTCTGACTTTCCATCTAAAGCTTTAAAAGACTTCTGAAATTTTCTTAGGTTCATTGGAAGGAATTTTTCCTGAACTCTGGGACCGCGTGTGACTTTCAAGGGCATAGTTACCTCCCAGCCCCTGAGCATCTGTGGCTCCGGGGGAGGGGAAATCTGACTCTGTTCATCTCCAGGCCTGTGTGGTGGAGTTTCCTCTCCTCCCAGTCCAGGGGACAGAAAGCCCCTCTTCTCCACTCACCTCCTGGGGTGGCCTAGCTCGCTGTCACCTTAAACAACTGGACAAACAGTATCTTCAATCGTTTTCTGTTTTGTGCTTTACTTGAGAAATGGCAGTTGAGAAAAGGTACAAGATTGCAAAAGAGCGTCCTGGACATATTTGTCACAGGCTGGGAAGACCTGGTGATTGTCGAAGTAATGGGTCTGCTCACCTTCCCCGGCCAGAGGGTCCATGTGCTGCTTCTTGCCTCAGATACCAAGAAAACCTCACTAGCTGTGGGTCTCCTCGAGGACTCTCTTTACCAACACTTAGTCCCTGGATTGGAAATAAAACAAACGAGAGAACCTGCAACTTTGACTTCCTTTGGACGCTCTTTTTGCTTGGAATGAGGCTGACATGAAAGGTATTGTTGCAGAATTTAAGAGATTGGAGAGACCAACAGGTGAAACAGGAGGATTTATTTAGGTCACCAGCTCAGCAGACCCATGTCCAAAGTCTGAGCCCAGAACAGAGGAGGGCTCTAGTTTTACACATGCTGAGGAGGGGGATTGGTCTACCTAACAGTGTGAGACTTGTGGACAGAAGCAGAACAAAACCAGTCAGTCAGGCTGTGAAGGTTTTGTAACTTGGCATATCTTGGTGGCCTTGGTTGGGTAAAAACAGAATCTTATGAGAACAGGAGGTTGGGAAACCTTACTTACATTGACAGAGTTACTAATTTTATTTGTAATAGAACAAAGAACAACAGCTGTAGGGAGGGGGAAGTCTAAGAGGGAACCGCCTAGGTTGGGGGAACTTGTTTTTCCTTCTTTTTAAAGTCCTACTTCAGTATCAGCCTTTTGCTTCTCTTTGGGGAGCGATGGTTGAAAGCTGGGATGGCAGACAGGAAGCGGAGCCCAGTCCTGTGCAGCCAGCCTCCTCCGAAAGGCCCCCTGACCTTTATTCCCCAGGAAGAGGAAGCTGCTCATGGGAACATCACAAGCTGCCATTGATGAAATGTCTCTCAACATGTCCACAACTCCCCACCCAACCGTGCTTGATGACAACTAGTGGTGGAAAAACTCTCCCCAAGTCGGGACTGGCTGTCCGCCCTCCAGATTGCTTCTCTGAATGCCAGAGGTTATCTGTGAGGAACGAGGGAAGGAAGTGTATTTGAAAACATCACTGGAACTGTGTACAACATCTTAAGGTGTTTGATCCTTTTATGAGCTGTTGACAGCTTTTTGCCATTGAAGTCGATGTGAGAGTTGCCAGCCAAGCCAAAGGAGGAAGCCGGGCCAGAGGGCTTGACCAGAGCCCGGAGTGCTGCTTAGATCATAGGACACGCGGCTGCTGGGGAGAGGGAGCAGCCCGGGGCACTGTGAGGAGCTCCGGCTCCCCCTCGGCAGTTTCCGGCAAACCCACTCTAGCCTTGGATTGTGACCCTTTCTACTTCCAGGTCATCTTCATCCAAACAAATCAAATTCCCAGAGCAGGCAGAGAAGGCTGCAGTAACTGAGGATTACTAACATTCACGTAGCACCCTCCCTGGGTCAGTAGGTACTCATACTCAGGCCACCGCCCGACAAAGCCCTTCAACTTTCTCAAAAGCTGTGACAGTTGCTTAATTAGGATCATGCATCTGCTTAACTGGGACATTTTTAGGGCCACTCTGGCTTGGGTGACTTTTCCTAGCTCCTGCTTGGTCGGTCCGTCCGTCTGTCTTTCACAAAGTCCTCTGGATTGTCATGGGCCATGCCTGAGGCCAGCTAGGCGCTTCCTCCTTCCCTGCCGACTTCGTCCTGGGTTGTGGCTGGCTGACACTGTCCCTGGTATTAGATCGGAAGCCCTTGGCTTAGGCTGAGGGTGTCAGACGCAAGGTCAGTTCTGACCCTATGCTGAGTATGTGGTGGAAGCTCAGCACTAACGCAGCATTATTCCAGCATTATTGAGAAGAGACCACCACTCCTGCCTGTGGCCTTGCTCTCTCTCCTACCTCGCCCCTGCCTTGGCATCAGCAGCTCAGCTTGTGGGCGCAGGCTCTGTGCTCAGCTCCCGGCCCAGGCTCTATGTGATACACAGCTCTGCCCACGCCTCCCTCCTCACCCTTCAACGGCCTCATCCGGTGCCCTTGAGGCGAGGCTGTCTGGGCCATGCAGCCCTGAGGAACTCATCTTTGTGACTTTTGTGGATCCTGAGTACACACAGGCCTCCTTCGCGCTGGTGTCTCCCAGTCCCTGCATCATCACGCAGTGACCTGCCAGCCTCACCATGTCTGCGCAGGGTGAAGCCACGCATGCTGCCAGTCCCTGTGGTCCTGTGGGCATCCATAGTTTAAGAATCACATTGTAAATAACACACTGATGTTATAGATTGCCAAGAACACAGCACAAGGCCAACAGGCAACCTTCCAGGAGGCCTTGAGCCGTGAGACAGCTACAGTCTGGAGAAGGGACCCGGGAACCCATGCTGCAACCACCTGACCAGACTCAAGAGCACAGGATTTTTTTTCTTAACAAAAGCCCGATTTCCTTCCAAAACAATCTGCTTGGGGGAAAAAAACTCAATTATTTCCTTTGCTTCACCCAATAAGACCTCAAATTATGTTTATTTTTTAAAATAAGTTTGACTCATTTTCATATTAAATTGCTTGATCATTTCTTTTAAGTTAGTGAGGCATTTCTGTGCTTTGAAGTATAGGTCGTGGCTTTTTGTTCCCTTTAGGGCATGACAGACTATTACATTGTCTGGGGAGCTGGGGAGAGACTGGATGAGAGTGTCAGGACAAGGGAGCTCAGGGACACGATTCCTAAATCGCAACTCCCACGTGGTGCTTCTGCAGCAGCCCCCTCTGCTCTTGTTCTGTTTGTCGAGGTCTGGACTGCAGCAGAAAATCAAATAGCAGATCCAGATGTGAAATATGTCTTTTGAAACTGATGTAGGGTTGTGTGTGTTGTGTGTGTGTGTGTGTGTTGTGTGTGTGTGTGAGTGAGAGGGAGAGAGAGAGGGAGAAAGCGCTCAAAGACAGCAGAGCCCAAATGTTTCTGTAAAGAACCTCAAATAAAAAGAGGTGAAGTGGGGGCAATTTGCCCCTGAATTCCATCCTTATGTATCTAAGAGTCCGAAGCTTCTTATGAGAGCCCATCTTCTCTGTTACCAGGTAATGCCTCTGGCAAACTTGCCATGAAAGAGATTCTGTCAGGATCTCCAAAAAGCAGGGACTTTGGAGGCAACAGCCCTGAGATCAGACCCAACATTTGTTGTTGACCTTGAACAAGTAATTTTCCCAGCCTGACTTTCAGTTCTCTTTAAAGCAGAAAAGACCAAACTCACTTCAGTGAAATTATGTCTGTAGCACAGAGCGCGGGGCCCACTTGAAATGTGCCACAGCTCACATGCAGTGATGTCTCCTCCAGGCCACCCCCTTCCTAGACAGGCTCCTACAAGGCCTACTTTGCTGCTGTAGCTGCCCGTGTGCTCCATGGTGCCCCCTGCTGGTGAGGCAGGTGGCCCAAAGGCAGGACACGACAGCCCCCAGACTGACCAGGGCTTGTTACAAAGTATCTCAACCATAAGTTGCTTTACACCCTTATATAATGAATGCCCTAGGCCCCGTAAATATTTAAAATATTTCTAAAAATGTCAAGTGATTTGCGCAGCCTACTGGGATGGGAGACTCCCAGCACATGGGCGGCTTCCGGCCTGCAAACTTCCGGAGCCGATCCCGCTTGTCCTTGCTTCCCTTCTCCATCTCGGAGCGCAGCACAGCTCTGCAGCCCTGGCAGGCAGTCCATAAATATTTCTGTTGAGTAACTGAATTAATGAGTCCAACCACGGCCTAAGAAGATGGCGTAACTTGATCTCGTAAAGATTTATTTTTTTTCCTATGAAAGGATGAACAGTTCTCTGGGAAATTCACTCTCCATACTTCAGTAGGATCAGAGGAGTCCTGGCGATGGCTTTCTGCCCCAATACAACTGATGCTATTTTCCACGTGGTGGCACTGGGGGGACTTGGCATTTCTATCTTGAATTTGAGGCAAGACTCGCTTCCTGACCCCCTTGGTTTTTACCTTCTTTCCAAACGGAAACATCACCTCCTTATTTCCTGACTCCTGGTCACTGGGGACAAAAGCAGTATGAGTCGACTTCAGTGGTCCCCGTTGGAGAGTTGGCTGAAATGCTGCCCTGGTAATGAGGGCAGTACTGAGGAGCATGCTGACTCTTGGGCTACTGAGAGGCCGAAATATTTTCTCTCCTGCACAAGAGAACCATGCCAGAGGGGACTGGCAAGGACTGATATTTTAAAATGTTCCCTACGGTACCACCGGCCAGGATGGGTATAACTGAGCCAGAGGCCAGAAGAGCCGGAGGAAAAGGAAGGCAGCAGGGCGTGCTGGCCACATGACCCCAAGAGAGGGCACATGGTCCCTAGGCAGGAAAAGATGTGTAGGCTGAGTGAGAATGTAAACACTGGTGGCATTGGGCGCGCTCAGGAGGCTGGGAATAAAAGGCCCTGTGAGTCTGGTGAAAGAAAAGGCGGCTTTGATGTGGAGCGGATTTTCAGCTGTAGGAGGGTTGCCATCTCCTGTGGTTGCCAAAAGAGGATTTAAAGGACAAATAAGAGGGTGTTCTTTGCTGAGAGAGGCCTGGAAGGGAAAGAACCCTCAGCATTTTTAAGTTGAAGGAGAAGACACTATGAGAAATCTTCAGTGGAACCAGGAATCCAGGCTGTTGCCCAGGATGGCCTTAACTCAGTCTTCCCACCCTGGGAAGCCCCATTGTGCCTGGCTCAAGTTTCATTCTTGCTTCTCTGTATAAAACTGGGTGAATTTTTATTCCACCCGGTGCTGCCTCAGTTGCCTTGTCTGTAAAATTGAGTTAATCATACTACTTTTATAGTATTTTGACAACTTACAGATGAAAGGTATTATGTGAATGTTGGCTACTATCAAAGCCCAAAGGGCAATTACTGCAATTTCATTTTTCAACACCTTGTCTGAGATTGAAAGTGAGTTCCTGTTGTCTTCATTCTGCAGACCGTTCCGGTGGCTTGGAACCGGTGTGCTGTCCCGGACTCTCCCGTCCGGAGAGGGGCTTGCAGAGAGGCTTTGGGGGGACACTGACCTCCCCCAGACCCAGCCTCCACTCTGGCTCCTTTATGAGCTCCCCGAGGGACCCCAGCAGAACCTGTCACCTTCATGAACTCACGTGTCCTCCTCTTCAACACCCAAGACCACAGCTGATCCATGTACCTCCCAGGGGCTGAATGGGATTTAGAAAAGTAGCAGAACAGTTGGGGCATTGGAGAGAAGCCGAAGCCCAAATAATACTGCGGATGTTGGATCTTATACCCCTGCCAGGTGGGATCCAGAGTGACCCAGCCTGTGGCGGCCTGGGGGCTGCATTACCAGGCCCTGTGGTGATTGCATCTCCTGATATCTGATTCCAGCTGTGGGACCGTGCGGGGCTCCTGCTGCAGAGGTGGTGAGAGTGAAGGGAAGGTGGCCAAAGCTGTGGGAAGGATACGTGTCTTCTTGCAGCTTGGGATCAGGTATCCTCGGACGTGAGGCAGACGAGTCCTACATGAGGTGGGACAGGGCCTTGTCTCAGATGTCTGTGGTGAGAGCACCTCGACCTGGCTCCATCGAGGGACTGTCTCCTGCAAGGGGCGAACCCGTGTCAGCCCCACACAGCACACCACCGACCCTGTGACTTCACTCTAGCAGTCCTGCCCCGAAACGGAGCTTGACTTGAGCCTGACTTCTTGCTGGATTTCCTCCTTTAGAAGATCAAGACACTGACAAAGGTCTCAGATGTTCCTGGGGATGAACGGCACCCGCCTCTTAGGCCTCAGGCTCCAGGTTGAGTTGGCAGTGTGTTCAGTGCTGATGTAAGTCTACTGTCAGATGGCACTGGTGCCGCCAGGGTCCAGGGGTGCAGGGAGCTGTCGGGCTGCTGGAATTGTAAAAGCTGCTTCCAGTGAATGGCTGCCCTGGAATGTGCACCATCAGCAGGGGGACAGAGGTGAGGCTAAGTGAGCCTGGACCTCGGCTGTAAGCAGCAGTGACTCTGAAGGTACTCACTGGGAAGGGGTTTTACGGCCAGTCTCCGAGAGGCAGCCACGACGCTGGTCTCCCCGACAGCCGCATCAGCAGTGCAGACGCCTCTCTTCTTTCCTCCTCCCGCAGAGGCCTGGCCCTTGCTTTCTGGCCCTTGCCTCCTGGGCTCCGCAGGTTGGGATCAGGAGAACAGGAAGCTCTGAGCCACACCCTTAGCCTGACGAAGGGAATGGTGTGTCCCTTTACCTTCTGCATGAAAACCCCAGGGAAAGCCTCAGGCTGGCCCTGCTCGGTCACTGGCTCAGGTGGCTTGGCCATGTGGTCAAGGGTGTGGTGGCTCAGTGGCCGCTGCATCACAGTTACGCGACACACGTGTCTGTTGGGGCGGCGGGGAGCAAGGAGCAGCAGGGCAAACAGGAGTAGGGGCAGGGTTCCCAGAACTCGGAGGGCCTGGGCAGCCCGAGTACGGTCATACAGAGAACAAGTGTGGAGCTAGCCTAGCGCCTTGTTAGGAGCCATAGAGCATCAGAAGTTTATTTTGTTTCGTTTTTCAGTGCCGGGGATTGAGCCTGTGGGACTCTTCCACCGAGCCGCATCGCCAGCCCTATCATTTCATTTCTGCTTTGAGACAGAGTCTGACCAGCGAAGTTATCCAGACTGGCCTCAAACTTGTGACCCTCCTGCCTCAGCCCCCAAAGTAGCTAGGATTATAGGCATGTGCCACCGTACAGGGCTTCAGAAGTTTGAAGTGTAAGAGACCGTGGGAATGAGGTGCCCCCACAGAGGACACGCGATCAAGACTGTTTGACGCGCTCCTTTACTGCTCGGATTTCACTTCATATAAACGCACAACTGGTTCACACGAGTCGTTGCCAATGTCCACTGTGGCACAAGTGGAAAAGGAGAAATACGGCAATTTCTGGACATTTGTCCCAACTTACCTCATCTGTAGAAAGATGATCTGACAGCAGGAATCATTTAGCCAATAAAACTCTCAGGCCCTTGATTTCCAAAACAGAGTAGAGATTTGGATGAATCATTTAAAATATGCAAATTGAAAGAGTTAAATAATGTAATAATAAAAAACCTTTTAACACTGACCGCACTTCAACAATTTCAGATTTAATTCTTAGTTAACTTTCATGTGTTACCATTGAAAATCCAATGTCCCTAGGAAATCATTAAGGTTCCAAGGTGTATTTTATATGCAGTTTGTATTTAAAGATTATTTCTTTATGACTGAATTTCACATGATTTATACTCAGCCCTCCACACCCACAGATTCAACCAACCACAGATCAAAAATACTTGAAAAAAAAAATTGTGTCTGTCTCTGAAAATGACAAGTAAGACTTGAAGAATGAGATGTCTTTTTCTTGTTCTTATTCCTCAAACAACGTAGTATAACAGTTTACACAGAGCTTATGTTGTGTTAGGGATCGTAAGTAATCTAGCGATGACCTGAAGTGCAGGGAGGTATGTGCCAATGTCTTGTCATCCTACAGGAGTGACTGAAGCATCTGTAGACTTTGGCATCTGAGGGGTCTTGGAAAAAATCCCCATGAAAACCAAGGGACAACTGCATTTGATTTTGTCAAATAAGTTAAAATGTGAATACTTATGGTTTTGAGACTTTTTTTGATGTCTTGCATTTCACATCAGAAATCCAGGCCTGTTGTTAGAATACCCTGAGCCACAGAGAACTGAATTTAATTCTGCATCTGCCACATATTAGCTCTGTGACCATGGCCAAGACTGCTGACTTCTCCTCTCTAGTAAGGTCCTTGGAGGGTTACCTGTTAGGATCAGTAGCAAAGTCTAAGAGGTCAGCTATAAAAAGGTGACTTAGAAATGTTACGGATTTTCCTCCTTTCTCCTAATCAGGACAAAAGGTTTTCACTAAGCAAAGAATTGTTTTGGGAGGAAAAGTGTTCATTTAAGTCAGGGTACTGGCTGAAGTTTGAGTTAATGCATGATGCCAGAATCTGATACCTTTTTTATTAAGGCAGTGAGTAAATGACAGTCCTAACAAGTAACCAATGCACTTTCATCATGCACTGAACTTGCGCAAAATCAGTCACCTGTATGTAAAGTCATCGTGACACAGTGATGAGATGACATGCAAAAGCTAGCAATGCTTTGAAAAAGTCGGTGCTTGTTAGAAGCATTATTATTAGTGGTGATTATACCAATAAAAGGGAAAACAGGCACATGGGATGAAGAGGATGAAGGCTGCAGGGTGTAATAGGGAGGAAACAAAAGGCAGATGCGCACATGGAGTGAAAGTCAGGGTGGGTGAGCATGCTGTCTGTGATCAACGCTCAAGCAGCCTTTGGGGCTGTCCTCACCAGGGTGCCTCTCAAGACAATAAAATGTTCCCTGGGGAGTTGGGGGGCACTCAGGTGAGTCTGTCTGGTTGGCAGATAGAAACAGGCTGGTACAGGGTGTTGTGACACATGCCTATAATCCCAACACTCTGGAGGCTGAGGCAGGAGAATTTCTGTGAGTTCAAGGCCAGGCTAAACCATATAGTGAGACCCTGTCTCCAAAAACAGCAAAATAAGAAAGGAAAGGGTACAGAAAAGCCTGGTGTGGGTAGAAGATGAAGGCCAGGCCCTGTGGGCTACAGCTGCTTGTGGGAGCTGGCCCTGAAGACAGCGCGGCAGGTCTTGGGGGATTCCCATGGCAGCAGGGAAGCTGGGGCCAACTGGCAGAGATTCCCGGGGCCCCAGCAGGCCTCTCATCTGCCTAGCACACTGTGAACGCATCCTTTATGATCCTGCAGACAACAGCAAGCGGGGGCCCAGCAGCCCCAGGAAAGAAGAGGACAGGAGAGGAACAGACTTCCTGTAGCACGGGGGCTGCTTGCTGGCGAGGCGTGGTTGGAGGGAGCAGGAGTGGGGATGGTGGCTTCTGCTCAGCTCATCCCTTCTGCTGCTGTACCCCTGGAGTCTGATCACTGGCGTGAGCCCCTCGGGCAGCATCCTGGCGCCATCATGGCACATGGATGGTCACTCACCTGGTCACTCATGCGGCTCGTGTTCCCTGCGTCCATGGCCACAGCCCCTTCCCAGTGTGCGTGGGTCCTGCCTTTGTGCTGCTCTTGTGCCGAGGATGGGGTGCTGTCCCTGTCCCATCCCCCCCAGCACCGCCTGCTCACTGTGCCACCAGCCTGCCACCTCCTGAGCACTGCGAGGGCCAGCTGGAGCAAGGGCCGCCTGGTCACGCATCTCACTGCATGGGAATGCTGCGGCCCGGGGGCCTGGGCCTGACGCAGAGGGGCCCAGGGCCTCGTGCTGAGCCTGGCAGTCTCCCCACCCTGGCCCGACACCAGCCCCCGGGCAGAGCCCATGCGGGAGCAGTTGCAGGAGCTTGAGAAGGGCTGTGAGCGTCCATGCAGACCTGGAGCCCAAGTGCTCCCACGTCTGGTGACACTGCCACAGCACAGCTGAGAGGCCCGGACAAAACTTGGGGACACTGCAGTCCTCTCCCAGGTGGAGGCTGTGTGGTGGGACTGAAAGGAACACTCAGGTGTCCCGGGGAAAGAACCCAGTGCAAGATCCCACTGGTTCCAGGAAGAAAGATTTCGTCACCCGGCGACACGACTGGTTCTAATGTCCCGCTCTGTCCTTGTCCGAACTTCACGAATCACAGATTTGGTTACGGAAAACCACAGAAGTTTCTGAAGGCTGGTCTGCTCCTGATGTGTGTGCATGTGTGCATGTGTGGTCCAACAGGCTTTCCCTTATCATGCCCACTGTGTCAATAGCGTCCACTCCCAAGTTGTTTGTATAAAATACCTGACCCGTCCATATTATTCTTGGGCAACTCCTAAGGATACGATCGAAAGCATGTACATGTGTGTTCCCTGGGGCCCCAGCCAGCCCGGTAGCACCTATGGACATGACTGTTGTGTTAGTGCTTCAGTTTCTTTTCATAGCCCTATTTGTTCTGCAAGGACTCCTTTCACTTGGGAATAGCCGCAGCCAAGGAAATATTGACAAATATATTCTAAATATCCATAGGATTTACTCTGGCCTGAGCTGGAGATTACAGTTGACTTTCACTTTCTTTTGTCTTTCTTTCTGTGTGTTCCAAATATCTCACAAAAAGAATTCATGTTGCCCTGTAGAAGAATTCCTCTGTGTCGGGTTCCATGCAATCTTTTAGGTTCATTGTTACACAGCATCTTCACAATCCCCTTGTGCCACTCCCACGTTACACAGGAAGAGACTAAAGCTTAAAGAATTTAAGTGAATTTGCTCAAGGATTCAAGTAATGAGGCCTGAATTTAAACTCATGTTTGAGGCCCAATTCAAGAATTTTGGTTGTTAACTCTGTGCTAAACTTCATCTTTCTCAGATGCACAAACACACACACACACACACACACACACTTTTATTCTAAACGTGAACAATACTCCCCAATACTGGCTTTAGATGTAACTTGTACAGTACAGGTTAAATGTACATTTCCAGGGACAGGCATGACAGTTACAGTCTAACACCTGATTAAAGAGAGGGGAGGGGCCAGGGATTTACCTCAGTGGTTCCCCCACCTGCCTCTCAAGCACAAGGTCCCGAGTTCCATCACCAGTACCAAAAAAAAAAGAGAGAGAGGAAAAGAGATTTATTTAAATCAAGGCTCACCATTTTTAATCAGTTTCAAAATGTTATTTGATCATGATGTACATTTTGATGAAATTCAGAAATATGCTACAAAAAGAAAATTAAATGGGGGCCAGGGATTTAGCTCAGTGGTTTCACCACCTGCTGTGCAGGCCCAAGGATCCTAGTTCAATCCCTGTACCAAAAAAAAAAGAAAGAAAGAAAAAGAAATGGGTTAGAAATTATTCAAATAATGAAAAATAAATCTTTAGGAAATGTATAAATTAGGTTGTTTTTTGCTCGTTTCATTTTTGTTTTTGTTTCTGCCTGAAGACGGAAAATGTGCAGGAAGATTAAACCACAGTTTAAAATAAAGGGAGAGGGCCAGGGATTTAGCTCAGTGGTTTCACCGCCTGCTGAGCAAGTGCAAGGACCCAAGTTCAATGCCCAGTACCAAAAATAAATAAATAAATAAATAAATAAATAAATAAATAAATTAAATAAAGGGAGAACTGTGGTGCAGTTAATGGAAGAAGCTGCTGTCCAATCTCAGCCACATTTGGAACATGAAGTTCGGTTCTGGGTCCCACAGTGCAGGAGAGACCTGGATCAACTTGGGCAGGTCAGATTTGGGTGACCGTGCTGGGGCGTCCCTAGGAACAGGGACATTGGAATCCTGGTTGCTCTAGGAGAAAAGGAAGACAAAAGATCCGGGTCCCAAACTCTGTTTGTGTTATGCCAGGGGCGGAATGAATGCCCTGAGGGCAGATGTGCGCTTGTCAGGAAATCCAGAGCCTAATCAGACAGGTGCAAGTGGACACATGAGGGTGCCTGAGAAGCATCACGAAGAAAGGAGGATGTCTGGGTCACAGTTGAGGTGATAGAGTTTTCTCAGTTGACTTTAAAGAAATGGAAGATGACATTTTTAAGGGGATGATTTGAGAGTTTTTCCATCAAACCCCAGTGATACACCTTATATCATATTTTCATTCTCTTCTGTTATAGACATTTATTCTTTTGTCCAATAAACATCTCTCCATAGAACATCCCTACAAACATCTCTACACGTCTCCAAAATCATAGAACATCACTCTGCCGTCTGGAAATTTAGCACTGAAGCATTGCAAATTTCCCTCTCTACATTGTTTTTTGTGAAGACAACTGATTAGGAGAAAACAGTATTTGAAAATGACTGGATAATTTCTTAGACAAAGGTGAGGAGCTGGGTAAGGTCCAGACCCATTCTCCCTGCACACTGTAACGTCCTGTGCAACCCTGAGTAAGTAAAGTTCCCAAAGTTTCCTCATCAGTGAGGGATGAACAAGCTCTCTCTTCATGGCCCTCGCGGGGTGTAATGACTGAATGTGTGCTTGGTTCTTTGAGGCACGTGGATGAAAGGTGCTACGTAAACACTGGGTGTCATTATTAACCCTAGTAGCCCTGTCTGTACTCAGGGTGCCCAGCGTCCTAGGAGACGAAGGTGTCCGGGCCGTGGCAAAGCTGCAGAAGCAGCGTTGCACGCGTCTGAAGACACAGGCCAGCATTGCCCGGGCTCCTTCAAGTCTTATGCATGGGCTTTAAAACTGCAGCCCTGCAGATTCCAGTTAATATTTAGCTACAATCTAAAGGGTGCTATTGAAGCATTTTTGCTATCATCTGACTAGTTCTCTTCACTACGTTTAGGTTTTGGACTCTTCAAATTATTCCATTTTTCTTATCTCATATTCTCAACCCAGCCTTCTCAGTACTTCCATACGTGGTAACCGTGGTAGTTCTTCTTTTTGCCTCTTGTGGACAACAGCTTTTATCTTGATTTTTGTCTTTTTCTTTTCTTTCTTTCTTTCTTTTTTTTTTTTTTTTTGGTGCTTGGGATGGAACTCAGGACCTTGCGTTTATAGGGCAGGTTTAGTGCCACTGAGCCAAATCCCCAGCCCAGCAGCTTTTATCTTTAACGTGGGAAGAACATGAGAATGTTTATCGACCAGGATGAGGAAGTGGTGACTGCTGTTTCTTCCTTTCTTCTGGGGCTCAAAGCTCCTGGCTTCAACATCATGCCTGAGGCTTCTTCCCTTCCCACTCTTTATACAGGGATGATCAAAGTGTATGGTGGTGGTTTAAATGTTAAAAAATATTGTAGTAGAAGACAAGTTGCCATGAATCCCCCTCAAAACCCTTCCCTCTCACTTCGAATGAGCTTATCCCATCATCCTTGCTACTTCCTGAAGTCTTCTGGAAGTCTTGTTTGGTGAATGTCTCTACAAGGTGTGATCAAAAATCCAGTGAATGCTGCTGCCCAGCGCCATCCCAAAGAAAGGCAGACTAATAACACCGTGACACTGTGTCCCCATCCACTTTAGTCATGGGATCTGGCACCATGCAAACCTCTGGTTCTTCCCAGAAGTCAAAATGACCATGAAAGAGAAACATCTTTTATTTTTTGGTTCCAGGAATGAAACTTAGAACGTTGCACTTGCCAGGTAGGTGTGGTTCCACTGAGCTAAATCCCTGGTCCAAAGAGAAGCATTTTGAATGGATTCAGGACACCAAGGAAACCACAACAGTGGATCACAATGCACAAGAGAGGGCTCCAGAGCTGCTTCAGAAATGGGTCAGAACGATGGGCTAAATGTGTTCAAAGCAAGGGGAGTACTAGAGGGGGACTCATGGCAATGTGTCTTTTACTGCAGTAAATTGAAATATTCACCATATATTTTGATCAGCCTTCATAGTTATCAAAAAAGGCAGAAGTTGGAGGGAACTTAGAAGGACAGAGGTCCTTCTTTTATCTCAGGTGACAAACTGAAAAGATAAACATTTAGACGAAATGTAAAATACACACATATAAAAAGGAACAGCAAGGCCGGGGATTTAGCTCAGTGGTGCCGCCGCCTGCCCCGCAAGCACAAGGACCCGAGTTGGATCCCTGGTACCAAGAAAAAAAACAAAACAAAAAGGAGCAGCAATGAGCTATTTATCAGCTCAGTTGCCACCTACACATCTGCTTCTCCACAACCAATACAATTGTTCTTTGGAAGAAAAAGCAAGTCACTCAGTAGCAAAATGGGCAATAGCCATGAACAGCCACGTCACAAAAGTAGCCTGACCAGTAAATACGAAAAGATGTCTACAGAACGCAAATACTTTTAAACAAAAAGTGACGCTGTTTCACACTTTAGGATGATGAAGAGTTGTATGTACAAATACTACACTTAGAAAAGAAAAGACCCAGCCAGTGAGAGTGTGCAGCAGCACAGCTCCTGGGGAATAAGTTATTATTTTCTAGAGAGGTTGAGGATGTGCATCGAGTGAGAGTCACCATGTTCAGACTTACAAGCTGAGAGAAGCTCTGGGACACACACAAAGGAAACATGCGCGAGGGTGTTCCTAGCACCTTCATCGGGGACAGTGAGAAGTAACCTACCCCCATTCCCTGAAAATAAGACCCAGCCAGAAAATAATCAGCCTTGAAACTAGAGACCAAAAATGCAGCCCAGTCAGCCTGTCCTCACCTTCCCTGTCCTCACTGTTCTCTTGCTTGGTGTCTACCCTGTGAGGCAGGTCAGATGAGGACAGGCTGATGGGGCTGGCACTTTTGATCTCTCCTTTTCAAGGCTGATTATTTCCTGGCTGGGTTTTATTTTCCAGGAAGCACAGTATATCATGGACATACTCTAACTAGCCATTAAAAGAAGGCCAGTGAGTAAACTGTGGTGCCTCCACTTGATGGAAGACAACACACACCCAGGAGTGAAACTGAACTCACTACAGCCACAGGCCTCACTCTGGGCCCTTATGGAAAACACTCAAAAAACATGATGCCCAGGACAAAAACCAAGTTATAGAAGCATACAAGAAAATACTGCTAATGGGGAAAAAATAAGAACCAAGATGCATTATGTAAAGGTACAGTTCCCAATGAGAAATGTAATTGTGTTGTATACCTACAATGTACCAATAAAAGAATTTAAAAAAAAAAAAAAGGAAAGAAAGAAAATACTGCTTACACAATGTTTAAAAATATCCAAAGGAAGAAAATTGGTGGCCGATACAAGAAAAAAAATTCCAACTCTGAATCTATGTGCACAGTCTAAATTTCTAGTCTTGGAAAATTCTCTTAAATTAATATCTCCCTGCTTTTTTTTTTTTTTCAAACTTCACCTCACTGGTGCCAAGCAATTGGCACAATTGAGATTTCTATAGGTGCAGTAGGATGGGCTCCAGGGTCCTCCTGTCCTTCCAAGAAGTGTCTGTCCTAACTCACATTGTCCAGCTGGAACATAATGTGAACCTCATGTGTAAGTCAGATTTTTCTAGAAGCCACATTTTCAAAGATGAACGGTAAAATTAATTGCAATAGCAGATTTTATTTAACTAGATCTATTCAAAACATTCAACATATAATCAATAAAAATTAAGATATTTGAACTCTTTTTTATATTAACTCTTTCAAATCTGGTGTGCATTTTATACCTGGAGGCCATCTCTATTGGATGCTAAATTTCATTAGAAATATTTGATCTATATTCAAATTTCATAAAATTTTCAGTTGCAAACATAGATTCACATGTCCAACTTGTTCCAAACATACTCAAAAGTTTCCCAGTCACTGAATGGAATATTGGTTTTTAAATATGAAAAGTCAGTTAATTAAAATCTGTTTGGCCTTCAGTATTCCTCATCACGTTCTCATTTTGCTGTCATACTGAACAGCCCAGGTCTCATCCGTGGTACTAAGAAATTCTCTGTGTCTCCACCTAGCTTTCCTGTCTGAGATTCCTGTTTCCTCTGACAGATGCCAGACTGAAAACACGAGGAGTGGGCTCACAGGACAGAGGCAGCCGCACCCGCACAGGGCGCCGCAGCGTCAGGAGCGCCCCTGGACCTGGGCCTCTGAGCGGACGCGGCTGCTCGCCTGGGTGCTGAGCCTGGGTGTCCGCTCAGTCAGGCTTCTAGGGAAGAGTGTGAGCGGTCAGCGCACTGTGCCTGGCGTACTCTGAGGCTCCTCGGTAATTTCCCGATTGACCCCACGGATTGGAAGGAGCTCATCTGAGAAAAGCCCTCAGAGGTCGCCGAGGAGAGAGGCTGGGGCTCCGAGACCACGAGGGCGGAGCAGCGGGAAAGCGGGCAGGCGAAGAGGACTCGAGCTTCCACACGGGCAGCGGGCAGTGAGCCTGTGAGTCAGCAGGGTGCCAGCAGGGCAAGCTGGCAGCACAGGTCGGAGCCACCAGGAGAGAGCCTGGGAATCAGAAGGTCCAACTGACCAGCATGCCAGGAGGCTGAGTCGGAAGGATCAGAGGTTCGAGCCCAACAATTAAGCAATTTAGCAAGACCCTATCTCAAAAAGCAGAAAGGGCTGGGGATGTAGCTGAGTGTAAAGGCTTCGGGTTCAACCCCCTAGTGCTGGAGAGTAAAAAAACCCCTGAAATGGAAGAGCTCTGTACCCCCCAACCCCACCTTTGCCACTTGGAGCCCAGAGCCTTGACCAGAGCTCCTGGTCAGCAGACTGCAGCCACAGGGCCAGTAGCTAAAATAGCGGCGCATTAGATTTTAAATGAAAGCCTATCAGCCCTGCAGCATTGAAAGTGTCCTCGCATTTTATTATGCTTAAGGCCAGCTTGTGCATAGCACACGCACATGCACACGCACACACACCTGACCATAGGAAGGGTACAGAATGGCTCCTTCAGAAAACAACAGCAACCCAGTCTTTGAAACTATTGATAATTACTGAGCCAGGCAGTGGCAATGAATATATGTGGAGGTGGAGGCCTACTGTCCTCAGAGCCGAAGCTCATGTGAAATACTCGCCCTGTAATTTATGAGTGATATTTAATACCTCGGTGACCGTAAACCTCAATGTTTTATTACCACTGCTTAGCATACCTTTGATGTGCTGCCCGGCGCTGCACAATCCAAAACAAATTACTTTCAGGAAGCTGGATATTATATAAATGCAGGAAAGTCATAAATAATGTACAGGAGGACTGTTTTCTGTGGGTCAGGACACACCACAATGGGGCTCTGTGCGGCTTGTCCACGCCGCAGGCTGGAGGAGGGGCGCTGTCCCCAGGGTGGCAATGGGCAGAGCCCAGAGCAGGGGCAGAGATAATCGATTGGGGACATGTAGGAGCAGCTCTGAGGGGCTGCACAGGGCCTCGAATTCGTGTCTGCGGCCAGCTCTGCACATCCCTGCTCTGGGCGCTCTGACTGCCTCCCCCATGCTCAGGCCAGATGTCAAAGCCCTGTGTCTGTCTAGGACCCGAACCCCGCAGCTGCTGTCTCTGGGATGAGAAACTCCCACTTCATTGAGGAAATCAAGGGCATCGGGCAAGGGTGCCTCCAGATCTCCCCACACACCCAGCAGCCTCCCCACCTCCCGAACTCTGCCGCTGTCTGGAAGGAAACCACCCTTTCCAGAGGGGCAGCTCCTGCACCCTGACTGCAGCTGTCCCCTGTCCTCCAGCGTTGTGATCCTCAGACGATCCCCTCACTTCCTTTCTGCCTTCAACAAGCAAATCCTGTCCTCAGCAGCGTGGTGACTTTTGGTGGCTTCTCAGGTCCCATGGTGTCCTTCTGGCCTGTGGTATGAGACTCTCCCCACAGTTGGACGTGGCCGACCCGCCCTTGGCTGCACTGGCAATGTTCATGCCAGACCTGGACGCCACTGTCTTCTCTCTGCTGGCCCTGCGGCCCTGCAGCCCTGCCCATCTCATGCCCCATCCCTGGGCAATCTCAGCTTCCTCCAGCTTCAGCCAGTGACTCCCAGTCCTGCTCAGAACCCCACTCCATCTGCCCACTGGCAACTCCCCAGCATCTGCAGCTCAGCTTTCCAAAATGTAGGCTACAGTGAAGAAGAGAATTTGCAGGATGCCATGATGCCACCCCATAAGCAGGCTCACTGCACAGGAAGTGTCTGCACGATGGGGAGAAGTGACGGTCAGCAACTGAACAAAGTGACCGAGAGTTGTGTCCTTAACTGTGGGACAACCTGACATTCTGTACCTCTGATGAGGGAAGAGGCAACTCCACGGCACTGGCTAGATGTTATGCTTCCCAAAAAAGTTTAACCTGAATGCAATCAAGGCTGGGGGTCCATCTTGGTGTTTGCATAAAAGAAGAGAGACAGAGGCATGCATGAAATGTGTCCCACAGCCACAATCGGGCAAAGGCAGCACATGTCATCTCCATGAGACAGTGGTGTCGGGTCTCCTCAAAAATGACAAGAAGTCACAACTTTTTAAATGGAGAATGCTCTGGAATAAAAGAACTAAGGAGAAATAACAAAGCGCAATGCATGGAACTTGACTGGATCCTGCTTTCGACAACCAGCTGTACAGATTTTTGCGATACAATGTAGAAAATTTGATAATAGAGAAATAAAGTAAGTTTTCTTAAATGTGATAATGGCACTGTACTTTTGAGGGAAGATGTAGAATTCGTGGGTGCTGCATGATGTTGAATTATTTACCTGACATCTACAACTTGCTTTCTAATCCTTCTGTAAAATCAAGGATGGTAAAGTACTAATAACTTAAAACTTAGCCACTAAGTTTAAAGGCACTCAGTATTCCTTCATTCAACATTCCTGCATGTTTTTAAATTTTCATAATAAAAAAATAGAAAAAGAAGGACAAAAAGTGCAAATTTAAGAGATTTCAACTGCTTGGCTACTGCTTCTTTCCTCTTCGCTCTCCCCTAAGGCGATCGGCTAAAACCCTGGTGTCGTCAGTGACTCCCCATCCCTCAGCTCCCCTCTCTTCCCGCCCTGTCAGCTTGTCTTCATCTCCTTGCTTGGAGTCTGTTCTGGTCCCCACTGCTGCCACATTCCCCTGGGGTCCCCACTGTGAATCACCTGTGTTCCCCCCAATTCTCCATAGTCACACTCCTGATGAAGCCTTCCTAACAGGCTGCCACTGCCAGAAAAATAAGATCAAATTCTCTGACATAAGAGCAACACTGCAGTGGAATCCAGAAGTGAGTTGGCAGCTAGATGGGCTCAGGCTTTTGACTTCTGAGCCAGAACCCAGGTTCTGAGGGGTTCTGAGGGGTTCTGAGGCTGCCTCTCACTGGGCTTTGTCTTTGGGCTGAGACGGCAAAGGCGATGGCCAGGAAGAAGCCAGGAGCTCTTTGTCTAGAAAAGCATGCATGGTGGCTCAGCGCAGGAGCATTCTCCATGTTCCTGTCTGCAAAGAGCAGAGGGTCTGTGAACTAACAGCCATGACCTCAGAAGCTCAATGACAGATCAGCTCCAGTAAGTGCTCCGTGACACGGTCAATGAAGCCCAGGGCAGCGCACACTCTGGGGTGCAGTGTCCCTGGGAGTGTCAGCTGAGACAGTCCCAATGGGAGGCAATTAGACAACATCTAAATGGGTACAACATATGTAATTTTGCCATGTCATTCACAGAAGTATTGTTTGAACTTAAAATATTGTGATAATCCAAATGTCCATCAACAGAGGACTAGTTAAATATACTAAGCAACATCATCTATCAGTTAACACAATGAGGAAGATCTCTACACAAATTTCTACAAAATGTATCATGGCAGGAAGGTGCAGCACAGCATCTATAGTAGTGGTGATAAACCTATGGCACATGTGCTGCAGCAGGCTGTTTGTATCACTGAAAGCTCTAAAAGGTTCACCATCACTGGTCTTTAGTGCTCAAAAACCTGGGACAGGGCCAAGGATGTAGCTCAGTGGAACCACACCTACCTGGCAAGGGCAAGGTCCTGGGTTCAATCAGCAGTACCAGAAAAAGAGAGAAAAGTCTTGGAAAAAATACTGGACACCTACAGCTTAAAGGAAGAGTGGTTTATTTTGTCTCACGCTTTCAGAGGATTCAGTCCCTGGTTAGTTGACTCCAAGGCAGAAATGCCATGGTGGAAGGGTGTGGTGGAGAAAAGCTGCTACCTCAGGGAAGCCAGGATGCAGGCTCGGGGGGACCTGACAAGAACACACCCTTCCAGTCTCGCCCCAGTGACTCACGTCTTCCAAGCAGGCCCCACCTCCTACAGCACATTAAGCTATGAACTCACCAATGGATGAGTCCACTGATGAATATTCACCCCATGATCCACTCACCTCTGAGAGCACCGCCTGTGAATACATGCAACTCTTGGGGGACATTTAGATCTAAATCATAACAGTCAGAAAATAAGAGAACAGATGTGTCAGAACTAAAAAGTCAAAAATGCAGCCTGAGCCAGGCATAGTGGTATATACCTGCAATCCCAGCCCTCAGGACACTGAGGCAGGAGGATTTCAAATTCAAGGCCAGCCTGAGCTACATAGCAAATTTGAAGCTATCCTGGACTACATGCTGAGACCCTGTCTCAAAAAAAACCAACCTCTCCAAAAAAAAGCAGCATAATAAAATGCAAAAGGCACCCACCACCCTGAAGATTAGGAAAGCACAGGGGAGGGGTTGGAGTTTCAGATGCTAGAAATGAGAGCTGGGACTCACATGTGCAAGGACCCATGTTCGATCCCAGTACCAAAAAAAAAAAAAAAAGTACACAATTAAAAGACACATTGCCATCAATCTCCCTCAAAATATTCACCCTCCACACACACGCATTCCATGGTCCTGGCCACTTTCTGCAGCAGCTCTGGAGTCCTCTTGCCAGGACCTGTCCTGGTTGTACCCAGATCTCACTGGGGATGGACAAGAGGTGGTTGTGCTGTGACCAGGTATGAGACACTTGAGGGGAAGCAGCTCAGGCTGCTCTTGGACCCCAGGGCCCTGACCCTGGCTTCGGGAGCCTGAGCTCTCTGACACCTGCCTGTTTCTACACCCTTGTCTTCGCTCTGACCTCCGCCTTCAGGTGGCAAATCCTCCAGGCCAAGCGAGCTTCCCAATAGCAAAGACAGTGGGTCACCCCATCTTCTTGGGTCAACAGCTGTGGCTAAAAGCAAATAGGAAGGGCCTTGTGGTGCAGTAACAGAGGAATGCTTGGGAAAATGGGTTTCATGCATCTCCAGCAAGGCAGAATTTGTCTATCACCACCAGTCCCTAAAACGTGTTTGTTAATCTCATCACTGCCTGCTGTGCTCCACCCTGACCCCAGGATTTTCAATCTGGGTCAGAGAACAGTCTGTCCCTGCCTCTGTGTTCATACTCATTTCTCCCGGTGGCTTGGTGACTGGGGGAAGGACAGATTAATGCTTGTCCTTGTCCTGAGGCACACTCCACAGAGGAAACCTTAAAAGCCAAGGATAAACTCATTTACACAACAGCTGTGATGCCAGAAGACTAGCAAGCACCCCCATGGGACTTGATGAATACAGTAAAGTATCTTCACAAGACAGATAAACACAGACTCTACCCGTCAAGCATCTCAGTTGGACATAGATGCAGCAGTTGTGCCCTCACTAAGAAATCTCATTATAAGAAAATCCAGACTTACAAAATAACCAAATGAGCAAATTAGTTGTGTTACAACAGAATCTCTACAAAATAATCCTAAAGGAGTCTTTCATTTGTTTTTCCATATAAATCATTTCCCAAGATTTCATTCCCATGTAAGACTTGGAATCGAGGCCGTTGTGTGCTGGGAAGGCACTGCCTTAGGCCAAAGGATCTGGAGTTCTGGCGGAGTCTCCGAGAATCCCCACATCGAGTCCTGTCTCTTGGCTCTTTTCCTCTTTCTTACGTTGGTTTCACCTCTGCCTACTTCCTGTGGAAGCCCATTCTATTCAAGGAGTTCTGCTGATTTCGAGTAAATTCCCCAAGCTCTCTTCCGTGCTCCCCTGGCCCGTGGTACTCTCCTTAATCTTGTCATTCCTGAAAATATTCTGAGTGACCATAGAGCGGCCATAAGGCTCTTCCCTCTGGGGGTGGCTTACATTTAGATGTCCCCCAAAGCTTAATGTGATCAAAGGAGGGGCCTGCCGAAGGTGACAGGGTCACAGGGACACCACGGCTGGCTGGCTGTTAGGAGGTGGGGCCTGGCTGGACGAAGGGGATCCCTGTGGGCGAGATCCAGAAACTGGATCTCCCGCCCAGCTCCGCCCTTTTCTCTTGGCTTCCTGTCCACCATGCCACAGGCAGGGCTCCTCCGCTGGGCCCTCTGCCAGGCCCTCCGCCAGGCCATTCTGCCCTGGAGCCGGCTGACTGTGGACTAAATCTGGAGCCAAAATAAACCCTCCTCCTTTAAGTCGTGGGTGTTGGGTGTTGTGTCCCAGAAGTGAGACAGTGACTAAAACCTTGTCTACATAGATCGGCCTTTAGCAACTCCTTTAGCAGCTCCACGCACCACCTAGTGTGTGTAAGGCTAACTGAAATGTTTCACTTGCAACTGCAATGTCACTTTGGATGACAACTAAAACCGTGTGACCTTATAAAAGACTGGAACCACCTCTTAAAAATTCATTTATGGGGGCCAGGGAGTTAGCTCAGTGGTTCTGCTGCCTGGCTCACGAGTGCAAGGGATTCCATCCCCCGTTCCACACACACAAAAAATTTTCATTTATAATCCCATTCCCTTTTTCCCATGATATTTTTCTATCAAAATGTGTGAAATGATACACAGATTTATCTGACTTTATCCAAACCCACAGGCCTCAATACTGAACTAAAAATCTAGCAGAATTTGGTAGTCTTGTTAGATTTCTAACTGGGCTAGAAATAGTGTCAGGAAAAGTGCTTTTGTGTGATATGATTTATAAGCCAGCCTTTAATAGTGTTAAGGTTTGAAAAAGCCAGCTAAAAATGCTAACTAAATAGATTAGACTTTCTGAGACTGGAGTGGGACTTGGATTGCGTTAGAGACTTGAGTTATCCTTTATTTCACTTGAAACGGCTCCCCTCCCCCCTGTAATAATGGATGTGCCCAGTACACGGAGGAGCTTCCTGCCAGTGTCTGCTGATGTGAAACAGCTGGGACCCACAGCCCAGCTGTGCTGTGGAAACGCTCAAGAGCCCCTGACTGCTGTCTGCTGTGACCCGGACAGGTTCTCCTCTAGAGCAATCTGTTACACGTTCACGGTCTCCCTTTCCGCTTCCCTTTCTCTGAGTACATGTGTGTAGGTGTGTGAGTGTGTGACTGTGCATAAAAATATACACGTATATATTTAATAAAGTTCAAATTTCCTGAGAGGTCCAGTTAAAGGGAGCCTTACTGTTATTAATCTGTGAGTGGAAACCTGATCATTTAGAAAGAAGAAAAATATCTCTCCTAACAGCTGGGTGGGCCCAGTCCAAGTTGGAGGAGGTGTTTAGACCACCCAAAAGCAACTGTAAGGCCAATATATTTTGAATATGAATGTAAAGTCAATGTTAGCTTTCCCAAGATTTCAGCTAAGCATAATACACAACAAGGAGTCCAGAAAAAGCACTGGAGTGTCAAGAAATTTGCTTCAATGACATTAAGAATCAGCCAGAGATATCAGGCTCAGTGCCCACATGGACGACATGGTCTGCTTCTCTCGAGTGAGGTCTGAAGCACAGCATGCTGGAAGGGTCCTCAGTGCCCCCTCGACACCTTGGGACCAGCCAGCCATTGACAAGTGAGGTGACTGTCCCTGCCCAGGGCTCCACAGCTGGGCCAGAGCCTGTCCTGACCTGTTGGCCGCCTGAGGTTGCTGATCCCCTGCACTATCTGTCTTTCCACTGTGCCCACAGGAGCAGAGACCACATTCTTCCCTGTTGCTGCTCCGGCCAACCCTGTGAGAGCCTTGGTAATGTTTGAGTCAAGTGAACTTGAATGTCCAGAGATTGTCGAGACACCAACCAGAAGAGTGAAGAAGACGTGAGCCAAAGCAAGAAGACGAAAACCAAATAGTTGGGACTTATTCTCTGACCACAACATCCTCTCACTCCGCAGCAGGCTCTGGTGTCGTCCCTGGGGTGGGTCGGGGACATTCTGGTGTGGGCTGGCATCTCGCTGCTGTCTGACAGCATACAGCATGGAACATCTGTTCATGTACCCCTCACTGGCTGGTGTAACACCACGAGAAACCAACCCTAAGTTCAGTGGTGTGAATGAATGCTCATGTTTTTTAAAAAGGAGAACATGTACTATTGCCACCACACCTGGCTTCTCTCTCTCTCTCTCTTTACTGTAAGTGCCTGATGTGGGTTTTGTGAATGTGGACTGAAACACAGAGTTGCTTCAGGCGAGAGCTAAAGGTAGCTGCCCAGAGACTGTCTTTCCAGGGCCTGGGACACTGATCCTGGGACACAGACGAACTTTGTGTGCAGATAGTTCTGATTCCTGTATTGAGAAGTGCACTCTTCCTTAGAGAAGTGCTCTTTCTTCTTGTTTCTAGTTTTAATGTCTTTGTTACTCATGGGTGCGAGACCGTATTTAATGCTCTTATTCTTCAATGGATCACGCGGGCCACTGGAAATACACATGGGTGAACTGGCCTGGTGACGTCACTGCTGCGGTGTGACAGTGCCATTGTTCGCTGTGTCTCAGGGGAGGACACAGGCAGCTTGTTGTAAATCGAGAACATTGGGGGCTGTTTCACGTTGGCCATTCTGTTCAAAAGATCAGAGAAACCACTGCGCGAGGCTCGGTGTGAGTGCTGAGAGACACCAGAGTCCTGCAGGCAAGTCAGGTTTCTCAGGGACAAGTCCGGTATTTGAAATCTTGGCAAGGCACAGCGATGAACCTCGCGAGCTTCTGTGTGGGAGGTAAAGGACCAGCCAGAACGAGACTCGGGCAAAACTCAGTTGCCTTCAAATTGATTATAATTTGTCGCGGGCCCTTCTGTGTAGATTTTCATGACTTCTCCGTGGCAATTAGTTTTGTGGAATGGTGCCAAATGGCGTACTCCCCCTCAGCCCTCTGCCGAGCACTCCTGGGAATGTCTGAAACATGAGATAAGCACTCTTAACCCCGAGTTTTATTAAAAAGTTTAATTAACATAAATGCCAAACGACACACTCGCTGCCATTCAGTAGGGAGACTGCATGGAAATCGGAGCTACGGGGCGACGGTGAGGCCCATTTCCCTCAGCAACCACAGCTCTCTTCCTCCTCCTGAGCAGGCGGCAGGCCCTGGGCCCACAGGCGCCACCCTCAGCCACCCAGGGTCACAGGCTCTGAGATGCGCACAGATGCTGTCTGGGCTACATTCCCCTCCCCATCTTCTCAGGCTGAGGCAGGAGGATGGCAAGTTCAAGCACGCCCTGGACACTTTCCTACTTAGCAAGACTGTGTCGCAAATAAATTGTTTGTTTGTTTGTTTTTTGAGATAGGGTCTTGCTATGTCTCAAGCACTTCATGCTTGTCTTCATCTCATTATGTGCCCCAGGCAGGCCCTGAACTCACAGTGATCCTCCTGCCTCAGCCTCCTGAGTGCTGGCGTTACAGGTGTGTGCCACCACGTCTGGAAAAATAAAACGGTTTTAAAGGCTAGGGTTGTAGCTCAGTGTAGAGACCCTGGGTTCAATACCTAGTACCAGAAAACAGACAAAAAACTCTCCTTCCTCTCCCTTGTCTCTGGCTCCAGTCTGCAGTCTCCTCGGGACTTTGCCTCCCTCGAGGTGCCTTCTGGGAAACCACAGGCCACAGAGGAGCTCTGCCCCTGCCTAAGAAACACACTTACCAAAGGCGCTCCCAGGCTTCCAGGAGACAGAGAATGTGCTTTTTTTCCAAGCACAACTTCTACCACAACTTTAGTTCTGCAAGGGCAGGGGCCATGTGCTTTGCCTCTTTGGTAATGAGGAGGCATTCCTGGGGATTGAACCCAGGACCTTCACAGTGACCTACATCCCCAGCCCTCTTTAACAAATTTTTAAATTTTTCTTTTGAGACAGGATCTCACTAAGTTGCCCACACTGGGCTTGAACTTGTGATCCTCCTGCCTCAGCCTCCCGGAGTGCTGAGATTACAGATGTGAGCCACCGTGGCCAGCTAGGCACCATGTTCTTGTGCATTCCTGCATCCTCAGCACCTAACACCACAGCCGGCACACAGCGGGGCTCAGTTATTTGCAGACTGAAGAAATGAAGCCAGTGTGCTCTTTTCCATCTTCTCTTTGTTGTCCTTGAAACCTTTCCTAGATTTTATGTCCTCTCACATTCCCTTGTATCCTCTAAGGATCCCCATGTTCCCTCAGCCTCTCTCTCTCCTTAAGTCACAAGCATTTGAATAAAAACACCCTACCTACTCAACCCACAATGTGCAGAGTAAGTGAAAGAAAGGACAGAAAAACATTACCAGGAACTTTAGGTGACTGGAGAATTCATGGCAGAGGTGCTGCAGCTTGCCAGGCAGTTCTGGCATGATCTGTGATCAGAAGGAAATACTGACATTTTTGCAAATATTTGCAGAGGGAAATAGAGAGAGCAAGTGCACACAAGCCACAGCAAGAGGGTGGAAGTGGCAGAATGGAAGTCAGTAGAGTGCAGAGTGGCTGCATCTGTTATCTGTTGCCATGAAAGTGCTACACAACAGGGAGCAGAGGTGTGCAAGGAAGAACCTGCATTTCTGCCCACAAGTCTGCATCTGCCAGTCTGCTATGCTGGTCTGCTTGGCTGAGTGGCAGGGCTCCTTTGTATCTTCGGTCAGCTGGCGAGTCTTGGATGGCCTCAGCCTCTGGGAAGCTCCAGTAGAATAACCAAGCCTGTTTTTTTCTGGTTTTGATCTTGGACCAGAACCACCAAACCTTTTCCTTTTGTAATTTAATCATCTCAGGTATTTTGTTGTAGTAGCAAGATGCTGACTAATACACCTTTTAAAATAGAAGCCATCAGGCTGAGATTTTAAATTCTACCAATTTAAAGAAGAAAGTATACCAACTTAGTAGTCTGTTTTAGCAAATAGAAATAAAGAAAATACTTCGTAACTTATTCTATGAGGCCCTAATACCAAACTAGCATTGCCCTAGTACCAAAATCAGACAAAGATGTTACAAGAAAATTACAGACTAATCTTTCTCATAAACATAAATGCAAAATTTCTCAGCGAGGGCCGGGGATTTAGCTCAGTGGTTTCACCACCTGCTGCACAAGTGCAAGGACCCAAGTTTGATCCCCGGTACCAAAAAAACAAAAAAAACAACAAAAAAATTTCTCAACAAAATATTAGCAAATCACTTACAAAACTGTATACAAGTAATCAGGCATCATGACCAAGTGGGATTTATCTAAATTATGCAAGACTGGTTTCACATTAAAAAATTTGTTAGTGTAATCCATCTTATCAACAGTCTAAAAATGCAAAATCACATGATCATATTAGTAGATGCAGAAAAATATCTGACAACATCCTGCACCCACTCATAATAAAAATTCTCAGTAAACTAAAATTCTAGGGGAACTTCCTCAACTTGATAAAGAAGAGCTACAAAAACCTTCTGCTCACAGCACACGTAGTGGTGAGAAGCTAAAAGCATTCTCACTGAGATCAGGAGCAAGGCTAGGATGTCCCACTTGCTTCCCTTTCATCCTGGTACTGGAAATTCTGGTGGACGCAATAAAGCAAGAAAGGGAAATAAAGGGTGTATGGATTAGGAAAGAAGAAATAAAACTCTTTTTGTTCACAGATGTTATGTTTGTTCATATAGAAAATCTGAAATAATCAACTAGTAAAAACCTCCTAAAACTAATAAGAGGTTATAGTAAATTTGGAGGATATAAGGTTAATATGCAAAAGTCAGTTGCTTTCCTTTATACTAACAAAGAAGAAGCAAGATTTGAACTTGAAAACATAATACATTTTTATATTACCACTCCCCCAAAATTTAACACTTAGGTGTAAGAAAATATGTTCAATATCTCTGTGAGGAAAACTATAAAACTAGCCAGCAAAATCAAAGAAGAATGAAGTAAATGAAGAGATTTTTGATGCTCCTGGGTAGGAAGGCTCAATATTGTTAAGATGTCAGATTTCCCCAAATTGACCTAAGGACCCAGTGCAATCCCTGTCAAAACCCCAGCAAGTTATTTTGTAGATGTTGATGACCTGCTTTTAAAGCTTATATGGAGAGACAAAATTCCAGAGGAGCTGACACGCAAGTGAAGGAGAAGAACAAAGTCGGAGCGCTGATTCCACCCAACTTCGAGGCAGACTCTACAGCTGCAGTAGTAAGGCAGTGTGGTGTTGGCAGAGGGTGGGAAACTAGGTCAGTGGAGCACACTGAGGAGCCCATAAACAGATTCGCATGAATATAGTTAACTGATCTTTAACAAAGGAGCAAAGGTAACGTCACAGAGCAAACGCAGTCCTTCCAGTCAAGTGCTGGAAAATCCACATGCGAAAGAAAAACAAGTCTAAGCACAGGTCTTCTACTCTTCACAAAAATTAACTCAAAGTGGATCACAGACCTAGAGGGAAAATGTAGGAGAATCTGAAGGTCAAGACCAGTCTGAGTGAGACCCTACCCCAAAAAAGGGAGAAGAGGCTGAGGGTGAAAAGGCCCGGACTTCAGTTCCCTCTTCTCCCAATAAAGCCACCTAGAAATGACATGGAGGAAAACCCACCTGACTTTGCAAACGGCGATGGCATTTTAGACACAACTCCAATGATCCAATCCAGGAAAGAATTCATAAGCTGGACTTCATTCAATCAAAAGCTCCTGTTCTGCAAAGGAAGATAGGAAGAAATGAGAAGACAAGCTAGAAACGGGGAGAAAATACTTGCAAAAACTTAGCTGGAAAGAGCTATTCCCCCAAATATAAAAAGAGCTCTTAAAACTCAACAATAAGAAAATGAACATCCCAAGCTTAAAAATGGTCAAAGACCCTAACACCTCACAGGAAAAGGAACGCAGTGAAAAATGGGTACATGAAAAGATGTTCCATGCTGTATGCTGTCAGACAACCGCTAGATGCCAGCCCACACCAGCATGTCCCCGACCCACCCCAGGGATGACACCAGAGCCTGCTGTGGAGTGAGAGGATGTTGTGGTCAGGGTTTGCAAGGGGAAAGATTCAACACAGCATACACAATTTATAGGATTATTTTATAATATTCACCCAAAAAGTCAAATGCAGAAGAGTGCAAGAGATCTGTCCATGTGCTAAAGATGAAGGATCCGGCCGAGGGCCTGGACCCCACGGCAGTGTCCCACACAAGCCCAGCTGAAGGCCTAGAGCCCAAGGCAATGCCCACCACGAGTCCAGCCAGAGGCCTGGAGCCCAGGGCAATGTTTCATGCAGGTCCGTATGGAGGATCTGCACCGGGAAGGCCCAAGGCCAGTGGTGGAAGCAGAAAGCCTGAGCCTGTAGGGTGGAGGCTCTGTGCCACTGGGTCAGGGATCTGCACTGGGGCCAGGAAGTGACACTCACGGTGAAGACCAGAGCTCCCCTGATGAGAACAGCAGCCATTCCCGAGGACAGGAAGGCCCTGAGCTCTTCCTCTGATGAGAACAGCCAAGTTCGCATCAGGAAAACCAGCCACAAGCTTCTCCTAGAAACCAGTAGCCCATGATCTTCCCCTCCAGGTCTCTTTTAATGCTGTTAGCAACAGTCCTCGGTGGGTCTTCCACACCCAGACCACACTGACCCAGGTCAGCAGGGCTCCAAGCTGACCACTAGTTAATCCACAGAGGAGCTCTCATCCATTGGCAGGGGGCAACCAGCATTTCACCCACCTTGCAAGACACTTGGGCGTTGCTTACCAAACTCCATCTCCTCCTGCATACAATCCAGCAGCAGCACTTCTTGGTATTTATGGAGTCAGAAACATGTGTCCACACAGAAGCAGTACACACGTGTTCACGGCAGCTCTTTTCCAATTCCCACCCTTGGAAGCACTAATATACTTTTCAGTAGGTGAATCTGTATCTGCAGACACTGTAGTAAATCCAGAAAACAGAGCATTATTCAATGCTCAGGAGCATTACGGTGCCAAGACGTGAAGACCCATGGAGAACACTTCATTCCTCGTTCCTAAGTAACAGAAGCCAGTCTGAATAGGCCATGTGTGCCATGATTCTGGAAAAGGCACAACGACAGAGGTGGAAAAGCTCAGTGGTGTGTGCTCAATAGACAGCTTGGAGGACGTTTACTGTTGTGTCACAGTAGATAATATCAATAAACACTCTCCCAATCTGTGGACTACAGCACTGAGAATGGACCTGGGCTGAGGATATAGCTCAGTAGCAGAGCATTTGCCTGACATGTGTGAGAGTCTGAGCTCAATTCCCAGTATGTGAAGGAAGGAAGCAGGAAAGGAAGGAAGGGAGGGAGATGGGAAGGGAAAAGACAAGACAAGAAGAATGAACTAACCCAATATAAATTATGGATTTGGGTTGAGAGCAGAAAAGGAAAGGAGAAGGGAGGGGAGAAGAGGGGAGGAACAAACCCTAATGTAAACTCTGGGCTCGAGTGAGCCTGCACTTCCTGACTACTTCATGTGCGCGCCCTGGGAGGATGTTGACAATAGGCAGCTGTTCCTGTGGGGTTAGATCCTCAACTCAATTTTATTCTGAATCTAAAACCACTCTCAAAGAAATCAGTCTTATTTTTAAAAAGGAAAGGAAGAGACCCCGATGTCTTCACGTAGCTTGATAGCACGATAAGTCCCCACGCCAACCTGGCTCCCTGGACCTGGCCCGACCCAAACCAAACCCTGGCCTGAGGACCATGCCCCTGTGTGCAGCAGAGCAGCATGCAGGACAGCAGTGGGTACGCCAGCACTCACAGGTGCGGGCCCTAGCCAGTCCTCCCCGGCTTTCCTCCTGACCAATGCGTGTCTCGACTGTTCTTCACCGATGACCTTTCATGGTGGGTGACAGTTTAATGAAATCATGACACTAAAGCAGAATCCCATTGTCTTTGAAGTCTGTGTCTTCACCTTTGTCCAAAAGGCCACCCTGGGCCAGAGGGGACAGGATGAAGAGGCCAGGCCACCGAATGGGCTCTCGATGGGGACCTCCTTGCCGATGCAACCACCTCCCTGAGGCCTCCTGGACTCCCAGCCTTAGCTGGCCTGCCTGAAGACAAACTCGGCTTCCACAGAGGGACTAGGAGAAAGCTGTTCCTCACCATCAAACCTGCAGCAGACTTCTAGAGGTGACTTGGATCACTCTATTGTCTGTAGGGAAGCCCTAGAGGAGACCATCTCTCCAAGGCCAGGGCATCTCCTGGACCCCAGGGCAGCTCTCTAAATAGAAGCTGCCTGTCTGCCTGTGGTCATCCCAGACCCCTCTTTGTTCTGTCCCTGATGGAGTGAGTACCAGCCTTTGCATAAAATCTGTTGTATTTAAAAATTGTTCTTCAGATTTTCCCAGCGTCCTCTTACCAGTATTTCCCCATAGCTCTACTATTCTATTAGTACTTGAACGTGGCTCTTTCAAACTTTGCTTCGAGTATTCTGTATGCTTTCTTGGTTGTGAAGTCCGACTCGGACCCTGGGCTCCAGGTGTGGAAGTAGATGGGGTGCCAGGCAGCTCCCTGGAGTGGTGTTTGGGCACAGAGGGGGCTCTGCTTCCCTCTTTCTGTGGCCATTTGTAGCCCTCTCTTCACAACACCACTGGTAACGGATCGTCTCTAGTGATGAATAAAGTCTTTCTTGGGTCCCCAGATGCTGGAGTCTGCAGTCCCAGGAGACATGCAGGTGGAGGACAGAGGGATTTTCCAGTAAGTTTTTATTAGCCTGAGTGGACCCGGTGCACTTTACCTCTAGCAAGGAAAGGGAAAGAGTGCAAAGGAAGTGTCTGTCATTCTGCAAGGCCATGTTAGGTCTCTCAAGCATCCTTCTTAAATTCTGAGAGTTTCCCGTGATGCCTGTCTGGCTTCCTCAGTGTCATACACAGGCACTGTTCCGCAGCAACCCTTGCAGCTTGCACCATCTTGCAGACTTGTGTTGTGTGCATGAGTGAGATTTCCGCTGGTGAGAGTGCAGCATCTGGCAAGCTTGGTGAAGGTGGCATCTACTGGGGGTGGGCACAAGTGCAGATGGAACTTGCAGGGGTCCAAGTCCTGGGTGTAAACTGCCCATTCCCCAGGCCCTTTGAGGCCAGCAGCTGGCATGCACCACATAGCAGCAACCCCATGGCTGCAGTCTACCCTTCAGTAGTTTCATTTTCCACCTGGCCTAGCCACAGTGAGTCCTGAGTTTGCATGGGGAGAGATTGGCTGATACAGCACTGCTTTAACGAGACTGCTCCACTGTGGACTTGCTTTAATTCTGTTAACGCTCAACTGACTTTTCATTCTGTTGAAATTCCTACCAGGCTCTTCAAAACTACCACAACCATCTCTCTGTGGAGACGAGCCTGTGGGTTCTGGGCATTGATGTGGTCCTTTTAAACGTTATAAATAATTCTGATACATCACTTTCTGAGTTCAGAGGATTGATGCAACAGAGAAAGGACAAAAGTAAACGCCAGTTTTGAATGCTAAGTTAGATTGCCTGACCTAAATCACAGACTGGTCTCCAGAAGTTTCCCAGAACTTTAAGAGGACTTGGTGACAACAGAATACAGAGCGGGAATGCTGGTGCCACCCACAGTTCTGCCGGGACACAGGTTTGCAGCCCTGGCAACACACTGGAGATTCATCACCAGGGAGGTGAATTCCGAGCCTGGGACCCCCTCAGGAACTGTTTTTAAGATTGGTCCAGAATGGGCTCTGGGCGTGGCTACTGTTCACGAGTTTGCCAGGTTAGTTCTAGGACCATGATTGAGACCTCTGGACAAGTGTGAATTCGGGTCCCAAGTGCAGGCTGCTATTCTTTCGTGACATTGCTATGACAATTGGCCACATCCTTGTACAGAAGCATTTCCACTCATGCAGTAGGCACTGTGTGCATGGCAAGATGCATCAAGTAATCAGTAAACTGCCACTTGGAGTGGCAAAACCAATAGCAGGGACCTATTCAGGTGGCGCCCACCTTAGGCTAAGAGGCAGGGCTTGCCTGGTTATCCCAGGGTGCTCACTGGAGAGAGACTCCTGGCTGGTTGGGTCCGTGTGTCTCAGACACTGCCCCGAGGTGATGTCTGACTCAGTTAGCACAGTACTTTGCAAGAGGAACAAGAACATTAGTTGGGAAGCGAACGTATTCTGAGGAATGCACGGACACCTCTTCGTAAACAGTTAATATAGAAACACGCGTGCACACACACATGAGGAAGAATTACATCAGCTCCCAGTGTGAGGTAGAGCGACCCGGAGTTGTGAGGAAGGCAGGGATTGGATTGGTGGGGAGAGAGGCTCCAGAGATTCGGGGTGACCGGAACAGCAAGGGGATTACCCAAGAGTGGAAACCCAGAGGGCAAGTGGCCCGGAGGGAAGTAATTCCTACGGGGAAGGAAGAGAAGTCACGAGACTCGAATCAGGTGAGAAAGGAACATCATGCCAGATGAAGACAAGACTGTAAGACAAGACCCGAGGCCAGTTAGGCAGAAGCGGAAGTGGGCACCTGGGCAGAGGGAAACAGGGAGGACCAGGGTCACCAACCCTGAACCCAAAACTGGGCCAACCCAGGAGTGAGTGGCCTGCCCGGCTGAGCCCATCCTGCCCCCGGGCCTCTGGGACGCTGCTGGCTCCTCTTCCCAAGACTCCTTGCCACGGCGCTTTGTGGAGTTGTCCGGGCTTTGTCTCCTTCCTGACCTTGTCTCCTCTTCTTGACACACAAATCTGCCGCTGCAGGGCTGGAGAGGACCCAGAAATGACACAGCACTCCAGGCTGGCTGCCTGCAGTTGCTCAGGGTTCAGTCTTCATGCAGGCTTTGGCTCCATTTATTCCTGTTTGCCATTTTAGACATCAGTGACATGAAAATTTGCAAGACAGATGAAGGAAACTGAATTTTTATTAAATGACCTAAGAGAAAGCCTGAGTTGAGGCTTTTCCTGGTAAGGAAGAGAGGACTTGGTGAGGATGTATTCGTGGAGGAGCAGACAGGTAAACGAAACAAAAGTGAAAATCTAGGAAGTCCCTCATGCACGTATGGAAACATCAGAGAGGACAGATGTGGCGTGTCTAATCGGTGCCAGGAAGATGGGTCCCTTGAAGAGCTGGGACAATGGTTACCCAGCTGCAGAACCGTACTTAGGGTCCTACCTTAAACTCACACCAGCCATGCCAGACAAGAGGAGAAGTCTGACCCGAGACAGCTGCAGGGTCACTGTGTCCTGGCCCCACCAGTCGCTGTGTGAACCTCCACTGTGGGAAGCGGGGAGAAAAGGGCAGGGTCGCTATGACACACAGGCTTCTGCTGCTGCAGCACCAAAGCCATGGCTCTCAGAGGGCGACCTTAGGAAGTACACACCTGTCAAGGGGCCTGGCCAACCTTCCCAGGACGAGCACCCTGAGGGTACCTGGAATCATTGGTCACTTTATTTTAAAGTGTCTTCAGTGATTTCTGAAAAAATAATTATATAGGCCAGATGTTGGCAAACCACTGCTCGGTGGGCCAATGTGGGACTCAGCCCATCTTGGCCGAACTAACTGGCGCGCAGAGTCGCGTGCGCTTCTGAGCCATCCGGGCTGGCAGGATTCAGCAGTTGCAAGAAAGAATGTTTAACTGGTATGGCCCAAAATCATCTGCTATCTGCCTCTTCCAGAAAAAGTTTCCCAATTCCTGGTACAGAGCAGATTTTTCAAGCACTAGCACCCCACAAAAAAGGGGGTGACACCCTGGAAAGAGCTCTGGTTTGGGAGAACAAGCGGGAGAGATCTGCCCTCTGCCCCTTGGCCGAGTGCAAACCCAGCTTTTCCCTTCCCACTCCCCATTTAATTTCTCAGAATGGCGTTGTAACCAGGTCCTTCTGAAGACTGTAATTCCAAAACGGGCCCAGTGATTGAAAATGTGGAAATCTACGTGAAATTTATGACATGCTGTTTGTTAGATTTTGCCGGAAAGGGTGCATCTTCTTATTTTCCAAGAATGGAGCTGTTTTTGTGCGACTTACTGTGAAGGAAAGAAACAGAAGAGCTTAAAGGCAGAAATCCTCAAATCTGCTGATGAGAAACAAAATTTCACTTAATGTTTTTTGAGGCTTTTATTTTAACTCTTCACACAAATCAGTAATTTGATTGTTTGCCATGAAGAGACAATTGCATGTATTTGCATTTTTCCTGTGTGTGAGAATTTAATTTTTTACAACCCGCTGCGTTTTTCAGGCCCTCTAACTAATAGGCTTTTATCACCTTATGATTGCCTAATTTTCTCTTAATTGCTTTATGACAATACAATTTATTTTGATCACCCCCACCCTGCAGTTCTGCTTTCTAATGAAGGACTTTATGAATTTCTGGGTGCCACTGCGTGCCCGTCAGCTTAGCTTTTCAATTCTTCTTCTTCCTCTTAAGTGGGGGGGGGGGGAACTGAAGGACAGGAGCCCGGGGGTCGCGCTCCCTGCGTGGGGAATTCAACGTGTGGCGGTCTGTTCCTGGAGGTGTGCTCACACCCACCACCACGGCCTTCCGTGTAGTTCTTGGCAGCCTGCACTTGTGTGCACATGCATGCATGAGGCCACCAAGCTGGCCAAGGCCACTGAGGAGTACAGGGACGCCCAGGTCTGTGATTTGTACCACACCTCTCCACACGCAGCGTCTGCTAGATTTGTAATTTGGATTAGGTCGAAGACTTCATTGTTTTGAAAACAAGCAGAATAAGTTGAGCAGTGATTTTCAAGATGGGCATTTTTCTCTCCATTGAACTCTACAGGTAAAGGTTATCGACTCATGTAGCACAAATGGGGCTGAAAATGGGGCAGGGTAGAAGAGGATTTGCCCAGCATGGCAAAGCCCCAGGTTCATTCCTAGATTTAATAGGAAACAAAGCTTTGCTCCCATTTACAGACTGCGCTGATCAGGGTTACATAAATGATAAACGGCAGAGCTGGTACATAGTAGAGCTGAGGACATTGTGACCCCAAGCCCTGCTCTTACACGGGTCCGCGTGTTCTCACCTTAAAAGCTTTTCTCCTTTATTAGCCCATCCGGTCTGCTAGCAAACCTGAGAAGGTGGCAGATCTTGCATCACATTCTTCAAAAAAAGAATGGATGAAGATGGAGGCCTGAGTGTGGTTCTGGTTTCCAACCTTAGAACCGACGGTCGGGCAAGCCTGGCTTCCACTTCCTGGCCCAGTGCTATCTGGATAAACACGGTTTTCATCAAAACCTGTAATCCAACTGGAAAGTCTCGAAGACAGCATGCTAATGGACAGGTCCTACCTCCTTTCTTCCCCAACCTGTGCTCAGCAGCTGAGGGTGCTGGGAGGGCTGTTTGTGGCCCCTGACTAGTAATTAGCCCTGTGTTAGACAGGTGGCTTTGCCCCTTTACATCTATAAAATTGGAGTCAAAGGAGAGGGTCCTGTGTTTCCTTCCAGGTCCAGGGGGTGTGACTCTGTGACTTGTCACTGGGAAGAGGGGTCAACCTCCATGTGTCTAGATCAAATCATCAATCAGCAAAAACACAAGGAACAGTTCTCTGTAAATTTACTCACATTGCTTATTATGATTTATATTATTAATAAACTCATCTAGTAAATTTATTAAATGTACAGTCAGAATGGCGCTTGGAACCATTGAGTCTATTCCTGCAAGTATCTAGTGAATTTGAGTGGTGTGAACAAATACTGCAGATAAATCAGGTCAAACTGAAGTTTAATGCAGGGATAAAACAAGACAACAGATGCCTTTCTGAAAATGAAACGAGTTGCTTTAAGAGTTAAAGGCTTATATTTAGTTTTGCTTTGGATGAACAGAATAGCTACTTAAATCCCTGCCTTGTCATACCTGCAATGTGTAACAACGCTGAGAACGCCTGTTCTCATGATTCTGTTAGAATTTCCTGCATTTCTTGCCAGTACAAGATGAAGATGATGGCTCACTCTCTAGTTCGGCCAAGGTCAGAGTAACTGCTGATTGTTACTGAGCTCTCAGGGGCTAGCAGTTCCCTTTGACTCCTCCTGTGTCCCCACACCATCCCGAGGAGTCAGTTCTGCCACCGTCTTTCCTGTTGATGCTGTCACCAGTGCTTTGAGCGTGAGGGCCAAGGGAAGACAGGCCCCCCAGTGTCCCACACAGTGGTGGCACAAGGGCAGGAGCCATGACGGCTTGAGGCTGCGACAGCCCCACCCCCGGGTTGGACCCCAGGACCCCTGAGTGTCACTGTAATGACGGAAGCCACCTCGGGGTGACCTCGACTACAGGAGAATGCCGAACCATATTTAATGGACAAATGAAAGAAGTACAGGCACGCTTTAGAAAAATAATGGCAGTAGACATTACTAAGCCACCTCCAGGAGCCTGTGCTGTTCAAAACGCTAGGCCTGAGTGAGCAAGCCCTGCCCCAGGGACCTTGAAGGCCGCAGGGGACACGGGAGAGCCTGGAGTTTAGGAAGGGAGGGACTCGATCCCACTTCCTTGTGGCCAGGGCTGGGGCTGGGGTTCTAACCAGGCAGCCTGACTCCCAGCCAGCCTGTTACCTGCCACTTCCTGTGGGCGCTCATCCCGGAAGGACGTCTGAAACCCCAGGCCAACCTGGCCGGGCACCTCAGATTATGATTCTGAAATGCCATTTACAAAACTATAGGGTCGCATACTGATGAGACAGTGTCTGACTTCATCTACCTCGACACCAATAAAATCACTTCGGCTTTCAGCACAAACGGCACGGTAAAGGCAGCAGACGTGGAGGAGGCAATCAGCCATAGGGGCGCTGAAAAGCGGTGAGCGTCTACTTCCTGTGAAACACGTCTCCTTTAATATATTCTTAGTTTACAAATCTGCGGTTGGAGAGCAGCGAAGTACAATACCAAATACCACATCAGGACAACACCAAAATGACAGTGCTTGCTGCCTTGGAAAACAGTGGTGCTGTTATCAGCCAGAAACGATAAATACTGCAAAGCGAAGGCCTCAGCCGCTAGCCCTTGCTCACAGATCTGAACCCCGGGAGGCCCGGACGCCCTGACCGCCCCTCGGAGCCCTGGGGTGAGGAGGCTGGCTCCGGGCCGCGCTCCCCACTCCAGTCCCAGTGCCCTTCTCTCCCTGCCTCAGGCAACCTCAGTTTCAGAAGGGCACAGAATCAAACAGAAAGCAATTAGCGTGGCAGAACCTTGAAAGGAAACCAATAGCCAGAATCTGGAGGTTTCTTTCTTTCTTTTTTTTTTTCTCTTCCGGAAAGCCAGGGTTTCCTTATCTGCAGAGAGAAACAAGAAGAGCAATTAAAAGTTTCAAATTGCGTGTAATTACTTTCAAGTTGTTTCAGTGAAACATAAATAAATTTCCTATCAGAGCTGTGGCCCAAGTCAGGTGCTGTTTGTTTGTTTTAGAGAGCACTGCTTTCATCTTTGTGGAGGATGTCATAAAAGCATATTTCAAAAAATTACCACTGGCACCCAGTTTTCTATTTGATGACACACTGGCGCCTGGCCGAGCCCCGTACAGAGCCCTATCTGGGGTGCACTGAGATATCGTGGGTACCAACTGCCTCTCTCCCCTCCCACCCCGGCCTGCAACAGTCTCAGATCTCAGAAGCCACGGAAGAGCTCAAAGAAGGTCGGTACTTTCCATTTCAGTGCCCCCCAGGCAAACTCAGCAGCCCCCCCTGAATCGGCGACAGCACGAGCACTGGGAGTCTAAGGCAGCGGCTACCAATCACGAGCTGAGAACTAAATGCCATAATTAATGGGATGCACACTTTAAAACAAGTCAAAAATGTTGCTGGATAAAGAAAAAAGCAAGTGAAACTTGGTAATTATGACGATTGGGGTGCAGCAGATAGGTTTCTCCACCTATCAGAGAGAGTCATGACCGGGACACGAGATTGCACAATTACCCGTAACTCCCAGGGAAGGCTTCGCTTTCCTGAAGAAGTCAAATGCACACTTGGACCTCAGAGGCCATGTGCCCTGGCCTCTCACCAGTTGTAAATGGATTCCTAAAAACAAGATTCTGGCTGGGCGTGGTGGCACACGCCTGTGATCCCAGCACTCGGGAGGCTGAGGCAGGAGGATTGCCACAGTTTTGAGGCCAGCCTGGGCTACACAGTGAGTTCAAGACCAGCCTGAACTGCAGAGCGAGACGCTGTACTGTGTCGCGCCTGCTTTTCTTGGGAGGCTTGCATGTGAGTTTGTGCTGCATGTTGGATATTTTCCCAACATAGCCCTCTATGGCTTTCTGCAAATCTGAATTTCAATAAATTCCTTTTCTTCCTTTTGGAAGGAATCAGCACTGTGTGCCCTGACGTCCATGGAGGACAATGCTCTGTCCCTGCGGGGTACAGCCTTCTGGAAGCAAGGGACCCAGACTGTTCTCTGGTCATTTTAGAAGCCTCCGCCAGGATCGGGCAGCATGAAAAGGGGAAGAGAGCAAAATTGATTTTTAGGCAGCGAAAGGCGAGCCCCTGAGAGCTCCCCCTCCACCTTCCCAGCCTTTGCCTGCCCTCCCTGTGTGCCTCACAGGCTGGGCAGCGCTGGCTCCCAACAGTCTCTGCAGTGTCACAGCCCTGCTGGCTCCCTCCACTGCCCGCCCAGCCAAGGAGGGGGAGAAGCTGTCCCTTACCCCAGGATGGTGATGCCGACGGTGATCTCCACACTGCCCTTGCCCTATGCCCCTCGGCCTGAGCTGAGGCCCTGTGGTGTCCCCTGGGTGCAGAGCCTGCAGGCACCTTTCCCACGGTCACCAGCCAGGAGACCTGAGGCCAAAGGCTAGAGGCTGAGTTTCCTGCACTGGCTAACGCCAGCCTCCAGCCCCTGAAGGCCTGACTGCTGAGCCCTGCTCTCCCCTGACCCAGCAGGACAGGCTGCCCAGCGGGTGAGGTCCCCATCTGCACCCTCCGTCCTCAGCCCAGTGGGCTTTGCTGCCGCAGGCTTGCACAACTGTTCCAGACCATCCATGCAGCCAGTGGCCTCACCCCCTTGGGACCCCCCAACCCCCGCTCAGCTCCTCCGGCTCCTTCTGCTCCAGGGGCCAGCGGCCACTCCCCAGGCAGGGATGTGTGGGACTGAAGAGCTGTCTCCCTTGGGTGTCCCAGCCGGCGAGGCCCCACGTCTCCTTGGGGCAGGTCCCTCCTGACTGCTTGTCTCACCTGCTTCGTGATGGCGCCGGGAGGAGCACATTCCCTTTCTGGGCCTCCGTCCTCTGAGTACTGTGTGGAATCACTGGTATCAGTGTGAACACTTTTCCTCTGGGCCCCGTGGTCTAGAGGCTTGGGTTCCTGTGTGCCGGGTTCCAGTTGTGCCTCAACTCTTCCCTTCTGCCCCACCGGCTCCCATTTTCTTCTGGGGGTCTTCAGCCTGCTGATATCTAAACCCACTCGACAGCACCCTCTGTCTCATTGTGGCCAGGTCTTAGTGACAGTGGCCTTTCGTGGGCCGACATTCCGGTTGGCTGCTTTCCCCTGAGGGCTGGAGGCCTCCGGAAAAAGCAAGAGTTTTGTCACAGTCTTCGTAAGTCTGTAGCTATCCCAGTGGGGCTATCACAGTGTCTAACTCCAACACAGAAAATTTAATGAGCAACAAAAATAAAATAAATAAACATGCTATAACTATATCGAGGTGTATGCAATTATGTGATTTTTTCCTGTTTTCCTTCTTTTTCTTGTTTTCCTTTAAATGTCCACATGATTACTCTATAATTAGGACAAGCACAGTTTATATGGAACGAGATTAAAGCTGGGAGAGGCTGGGTTTGGGGTGCTGCTGCTCCCTGCCCTTCTCTCTTACGGTCCTCAGTCTTCCCATCCGTTTATTCGTCCTCCCTTCACTCGCCGTTTTCCGTCACTCCCTCCCATGTCAGTGGCTGACCGTCCACGTTCTGTACGTGTCCACACCCTGACCCCACGCTCCAGACTCAGTGGGTGGGGCGGTGTCGAGAGCAGAACGGAAGTAACAGCTGTCTCCATTGGGCCGGGAGCCTCACAGACTCAGGGTTCTCGAGAGACAGAGCCTGGCTGGGAGATGCAAGCCTTTCCACAGGAAGCAAAGACACAAATGCGAATGAGTCCAACAGCCCGAGGGCAGAGCTGGACAGGGCAAGCCCCATCCAGGGGCCTGGGCACTGGGGTGTCCTAGACCCAGAGGATGGATGTCCCTGCTCAGTCAGAGGACGGACCCACCCTCTGTCCTCTCCGCTCTGTGTGGGCCTTCAACAGAGTGGGTCACGCCCACCATGGAGAAGGCCGCATGCCTTATCAGTGCGCTGACGTTAATGCTGATTTCTTTTGGAAGCAGAGAGAGAGAGAGGGAGAGAGAAAGAGAATATGTCTTAACGTTTTACCACCTACTGAGCATCCCTTCAACCACTCAAGTTGACCCCTAATATTAACCATCGCTCTCTTTCCAGCAATCCTGGGAGCCACTGTGAAGAAAGCAGGCTCCTGAAGAAACAAGAGCCCAGACCCCGACTCTGAGAATCAGGCTCTCTGTGAGTCAGAGACCGGCTTTCACTCCCTGGAGCCCTGGGTTTGGGGATCCATGGTCGGCACAGCCCCGACTCTGCCCAGTTCTGCCTTGGCAAACGTCTATTTCCTCCATTCCTAGCTCACTGCCCTCTACATACAAAACCTATTTTGGTCAACATTTCATAAGATGATCTGGATAAGACACAAGTTATTTCTCCCAGCCTTCCCTTGCTACATGCTCTTCCTCCTTCTCTATTTAAATTGGTGGGAGAGTCCATCGCTCCTACCCACTAAGCCAGTCGACAAAGAGGCAGATGTTAATTTAGTTGTGCAAAAACGTATCACCTGCAGTCTGTCCCCAATCAGTACTGGCTCTGGGTGGGAGCTGCACAAAGACCCTGGGCCGAACTCCCTCTGCCCCATGGACCCAGTGTCCTGTGCGCGGCCAGGCATGGCTCCCTGAGAGCCCGTGCAGCCCGCAGGATGCAGACGCAGCTGAGGATGTGTGTCACACTTCGAGAGGTGGCCATGGGTGGCAGCAGATCAGACACAGGTGCCATTCCCTGCTGGCTCCTGCCCCCCGCAGTGCACTCCCTAGAATGCCCTGACCTCCGTGAAACGCTGCTGAGAGGATCACTGCGGCAGGGAGAGCCCGAGGCTGCAGTTTCCCAGCTCTTCTTTAGCCACATTTTTATGCATATGTGGAATATTTTTTACAGTAAGTTTCTTTGTCATGAAAGTATAAATCAACACTGATCCCGCTGAATTATTTGCTGCAATGTTGCAGGATTTATGTGCCATTGCCAGCATCTGAGAACCTGCCCTCCCTGCGGGTGCTCTGAGTTTATTTTAAGCAGTGCCTTACTTGACACAGCCATAACGACTCAATTGAATGCTTACCATTGTTTATCTCAAGAGTCATCTTTTCCATTTTGGGTCCTGCCCGTTTCCAGCATGACCTGGGATTTAAAGCTCAAAGGAGACAAAAGCAATTCAGGACTGTTAACACACGGGGAGCTGCACCTTGAAGAACTTTTCTCCAATCAGAAGTTGCCCCGATTCAGGGAAAACTCGGTGACCAACTCTTCTCTCATAGATTTGACTTCTGTCTGTGGCTTTCTGATTTTGTTCACTTTGGACCGTTCAGTTTTCTTCAGCTCTTCTCCGTAAATGGATTCGTTTCTATAAGAACATGACTGTCGCTAGTGTCCAGGAGCAAGTGCAGTACACAGAGAGCAGCTGCGGTGCCTCATAACACACCTTCTTTTTGGTTCAGAAATCAAAGGATTTCTCAGAAAGATACTGTGACCAGACCACGGTATAAATTTGACATATTGTACACTCATATTTGGACCTGTCTCTACATTATTTTACGCAATTCCCACACAATAGTTACTAAGAGTCCAAACTTCCTTAAATTTTGCTACCATTCTTATTTTGAAAAATGGCACCTGAATTTTAAGAAACTGTCTCTTCCTACAGCAGAATGTAACGACTGGCATTCTAGGCTCCCGTGTTTGTTTCCTTGGTCCTGAAACATTCGCGTTCTTTAGAGATCCACTAAGACTGGCTCTGAGAAGCCTGGGATCAGCATTGGATGAAAGTGACAAACTATGGACGAGGGAACACAGAACTCTCTTGGCCACCCGGGTCTCTCTGTGGTTTCCAAAGAAGATGAAGCAGGTGCTCCTTCCTGCCCAGTCCTTGGCCGGGTGAATTCCCAACCCTGGCCGGGTGAATTCCCAACCCTGGCCGGGGGGCTGTCTCTGCATCTTCAGGAAACCCCTCTGCTATTCCCCGTGATTCCTTAGGCCCAGCCTGTCTTATTGCTGACTGCTCAGGAAGGCTGTCCTTTATCTACTCATCTGTCTCATATTTACCAAGCGCTTGCTGCACATCAGGAACTGTTCTCGGGGGGTTGGGGATACAGCAATAGACAACAGAGGTCAAAATCTCCAACCCCACGGGGCCTCCACTTGTTGTGGACTTGAGTGAATAAGGTAAAGAAAGCATACGGTATGCCGGGCGGGCGGGCGGTGAGGACCACTGCGCACGGAAATACAGTGAGGGTGCTCGCGAGGGTGGGGCCGAGGTCGTGACTGGTGGTGGGACGTGGTGGGTCGTGCTGGTCTCCGTCATGCAGCAGCCTCCTGGGTTAAAGTGACGTGGGAAAGCCCTCCGAAGCCAGGGCATCAGGGCTCACCAAACCTACTGCACAGCGCTCCATATACATGGATGACTTTCTCTGGTTTTGACGCTACGCTTGTCTGGTTTTCATTATTTCTGAAGTATAGATAAAATGAAGATAATTAGTCCCTATTGAAGATTCAGTGAGACACAGTTCTTCAATCATTTACTTATTTTACAATTACTTTTTATTTTTTTGGTACTGGTGATCAAACTTGGGACCTTGTGCTTTTGAGGCAGGTGCCAGAACCACTGAGCTAAATCCCCAGCCCTACAATTACTTTTTAGTACCTACCATGTAGTGGGCTTCATTATTGTAGATTAGTAAGGATGCTTTTAGTTGCATGGAAAAATATAGATGGATCAAAATAGCTTGAGAAGAAAGGAAAGGTTCCAGCTCTAGGAGCTGAAAAGTGCAGAGATGCAGCTGCTTCGCCCACTGGTTCAAAGTATGGAACACAGAAGCGATTTCCTGCCCTGCTTCCTGTGGGATCCACCTTGTCCCCTACTGGCTCCAAGGTGCCCACTGACAGCTCCCAGAGAGAGCGTCTCTGCCCCAAGTTTCCCTCAAAGACCTGAGGCTCACTGTGACTGCTCCACTTTGGGCCGCAGGAAGGAACACAGGACCTGGCTCCACCTGGGCCACAGTGCCAACCCCAGAACCAGGATGGTGACCACCTCTCCTGGACCCACACGGTCCCAGTCTTGCCAGTCGGGGAGGACGGCTCGTGTTGTAAGAGAAGGAAGAATCTGGGACTGGGTACCTAGAACACAGTGCCACTCCATCTGAACCCAGGAGTTAAAGGTGAACGGGACTGGCAGGATGCTTTAAATACTTTTATAATTTTTTGAATTTTCCCAAACCATTATTCATTCTGCTCTTTTTATTCTGCTTGTTCATCTTTGAACCCAACAAAAATACAATTCGGGGGGGGGGTTAACAAATACATCAATAGAAACAGATGCATGTGGTGGTGCACCTTCCTCCCCAGAACCCACAGGGTACAGTCGATGCCAGGGGACCTGTGTTGTATGGGTGTGGACCTTTCAAGACAATGGTCCTTTAATTGCCACCTGTGCCACTGTGCACCAGCACAGGAAGACATTCTCTATCACGGAGCACTCTGGGGACGCTGCCATGCCAACTCTGCTGGACCCATTACCCCTGTCTTAGAATCACAGGGACGGGAGCCCCACACATGGCCAGGAGCCACTGCAAATTCTCAGTGGGGTACGTTCTTGAATCCTCAGTGTGGGCCTTGGGGAGGAAAGTCTGGCCCCTTCTTTGGGTTGTAGCTGAAAGGGAACGAGGGCGACTCAGAATGTGGCATGTGGGAGGAGCATCAGGCCAGAAACAAGTCCACAACCGTGTATAATTCCTTGTGACAGACGAGACAGAGTGACGGCAGGAAGTGGCTGTAAAAACGATGGAACTGGGGACACCAGGCAGGATCCCATGGCGCGTCCCAGGTCACTGTGGGGAGCTGTGTTGTCCACGTGCCCTGAAAGCCAGGAGTATGACACTGCCTATCATGGCCACACAGCTCATGCCAAGGGAGTAACTTGGATTAATCAAACTATTAGTTTGATTATTATTTACAGAGTGAACCTCAAAACCCACAATTGGTTGCTCAACCTAAAAAAGAAAATTACCTCCTGCTACTCCATAAATAATCACTACTCATGTGAAACTAAACAGGAAATGAAAGCCTGGTTCATCCTTGGAGAGAAGCCACGGATGTGCATTGTCAGAGCCGCCGTTAAACAAGGGTGGTTGACTCACAGCCAGTTGCCCCGTTGGTTACAGTGCCTCGGGGACAAAATTCAGGTACCATACCTGACTGATCTGACTTGTAGGGCTTAAAAGGCTCAGCGGAGTTTGCGTGGGAGGGTAACCATGGTCTCCGCCGAGATTCTCAGCATCTTATCTGAAGTCGGCTTTAGTCTCTATCATGTTTTCAAAGCTGAACATTGTTTTAGTGGGAATGTGTTCCCACTACGCCCTGAGCCAATTTTTCCTCCTACAAGTACATTCTCTGACTTTGATATAGCAGTGAACATATTTGTCTTATGTGAAAAACTATGTAGATCTGATAGATTCCCTCCTAGTTCCCCTCTGGATGACAGCAGCAGCTCCCGACCGCCAGGAGTTCACTGTGATGTGCACGATCCCATCTGAATGTGTTCGCACAGATTCTCTTGTTTTGTCCTTACCTTTGCTCTAAGATCCAAGTACTACGATCCCTATTCCAAAGTTTTCAGGCCAAATGTGGGGGTTTAAGTAACTTGTGCAGTGTCATGTCACTAAGAAATGTTTGCTTTGAAGTCTTTGAACCTTAGATCTACAAGACTAGGAGCGTGAAGGCTTCCCTGAGAGGCAGCCAGCGTGGCGTCACTCTCTCTGTTCTCGTCCTGATACAGGCTCTTCTCTCCCCGCGATGCCTGGGAGGCTGACACCCCACTGTCAGTCCCCGACCTGGGGTGTCACCTGCGCCCGAATCTGTCCCATCTGAACTCCAGGACAGCCTGCCCCTGGGCCGGCACACTCCTGAGTGGCTTCGTGATCAAGACTCTGCCTGTGAGCAGTATGCCGGGGGAACTCTGAGCGCCTTTGCTACTCCAACTCTGGGCAAAGGATGCTCCTGCTCCCCATGGGCTTCTCGGCCCCTAGAACCACATTAGATGTCTGGAAATGCAGCTTCCCAGCGGATGTCATATCCAACGCCCTGTTGGTGAGCACCACAGTTCGTGAGCTTTGCTGGCCCGCTCCTTCGCGCTTGTTATATTAGCACTTGTGCAGTACGTCATGCTTCCCTTCCGCGTGTGGAGTGGGTGCGTGTGCATAACACATCTTCATTCCCTTTCTCATCCCCTTTCCCTCTTCTCTCCCCTCCCTACCTCTCTTGGTCCCTTTCCCCTCCAAGAAAGATCTATCTCCCTACTTCCTGTTATCTATCTTTTATTTCCCCCTTATTTATTCATACTTTGGGTTTCTCATGTAAGAGAAACCATGTGATAGTTAAGCCTGTGTGTCTGATTTATTTCACTTAGCGTTATGGTCTCAAGGTGATCCATTTTCCTATAAATGACTCAAGTTTATCTTTCTGTATAGCAGAGTAGTGCTCCACTGTATAGAAATACCACATTTTCTTGATCCATTCATCTGGTGATGGACATATAGGCTGCTTCCAATATTGAGCTATCATGAGCTGTGCTGCTATAAACACAGGTGTGCTTATATCACTGTAATATGATGTCTTTAACTCTCTCAGGAAGGCACCTAGAAGGGGAATCGCTGAATCAAATTTAATATCTAGTTTTAGGTTTTTGAGAAACCTCCACCCTGATTTCCATAGTAGCTGTACCAGTTCACACTCCCACCAGCAGTGCAGAAGGCTCTTTTTTACCTGCAGTCAGTCTCACCATCCATCCATTCCTTCACTGCAGGGCATTACCATTCACTTGTGAGCTACCAGCGCCTTTTTATTTTATTTTCCAAGCATGCTTAGTGTAATAACTATAATGATAAGACTGTGTATTTCCAAGAAATTTTGTGCATCTAACCAAAAAAGATGAGGTAATTGAAGTGAAGAGTTATGAAAATATTGTCACAATATGTACTTAAATTGGTTTTTTTTTTTTTTTGGTACCGAGGATCAACCTGGGGTCCTTATGCTTGCAAGGCAAGTGGTGGAACCACTGAGCTAAATCCCTGGCCCTAAATTTTTTTAAAGTAAAGAACAGTAGGTAAATTCTCACTTTCAAAACTGTGTTTATATACATAAGCAAATGGGAGAAATAATGGAAGAATTTGAAATGCTGACTTTTAGGTGCTTTCCGACATAGCTTTTCTAAAGTGTGGTACTCATGTTCATCTTTTTCAAGCATCACATTTACAATTTCAGACAAAAACAAGCCTCTAAATTTGTAATTGAAAAGTACTGGGGCTCTGGGTTCCGGATATTATTTTTTAAAACCTTCAGGTTTGTTAAAGTTGAGCTCTGCTGGGGTTTTTCCTTTAGTATCAACAATGTTTTCAGTCTTTCTAAGAAGCTTTCAATCCTGACAGTCCAACCCCCCCTGCACCCCAAATCATCCAAGAGCTTCCTATGTTCGGAGCACTGGGCTTGAAACAGACAGATGAGTAAGGAAATGAGCAAGGAGTTTGGCCCCTGGCCATGAGCTGACCAGGGTGCCCAAGAGTCCCCCGGATGGACGCTCAAGCCTGTGTGACCAGGAGCTGGGTGGGTGGAGACGGGACAGGGGTGCAGCGCAGGGCAGGCATTGGCCATGATGTCCACCTTAGATGCATGCGGGCTCCTAGCGGTCAGCGCACACACACAGAGGATAAAGACACTTGGATGTTTCAGATGGAGAAGAGACAACAGACAATAGGGCTCCAGAACTTTCTGCCGAAGAACTTCAGCACTGCATATAAAAGCTCAGTCCTTTTTAAAAAAACTGAAACATCATGGAAATCTTTTGGAGATCTACTATGTGTGGAAGTAATATACTTTTTATAATGGGCCCTTAAGTTCTTATCAGTACACTTGTATATTCCACAAATAGTTCTTGAGCACATCTGTGTCCAGCTCTGTGCACAGCAAGGAATAAATAGCAAAGTTTTCCCCGGCTTCCAGTCTGGACCCTCACTGAGCAGGAAACCCACAGCTGCTGAGCCCTTAGGACGTGGCCACACCCAGTTGGACTGTGCTGAAGTATAAAATACTGGATTTCCAGTGTGTTGTATGAAGAAATAAGTTAAATACCTAATTAATCATTTTCCCATTGATTACATCTTGAACTATTTCAGACATATTAGTGAAAGAAAATTTGTTTTTAAAATTGGCTTCATCTATTTCTCTTTCTGGTTTTAAGCCAGATGTGGTGGCACACAACTGGAATCGAAGCACTTTGAAGGCCGAGGCAGAGGATTGAGGCCAGCCTGGACTATATAGTGAGACCCTGACTCAAAAAAATAATAATAAGCATCTCTTTATGCTTTTCACATGGCTACTAGAAAATCGGGAATTACATATTTAGCCTATATTATATTTCATTATGTAGACTAGAGGTTTCCACACCTCTCTGTACTCAGAATTGCATGGGAGGCCTTGAAATACAGGTTCCTCCCCAAAGATTCTGGGGTCTAGCACTGGAATTTCTTTCAAAGTCTCCCATATGAAACAATCTCTAGTTGTCCCAGAGATGAGAAGAGGCACAGATCTGCCCAGCAGTGGAAGATAGCCATCTAGCCATTCTCTGATGCCCATCCTCTCTGTGGTGGTTTCACACTGTTTGTTGTTTGAGACAGGGTCTTACCATGTAGACCAGGCTGCCACAAACTCCTGGCAGAGAGTCTCCTGCCTCAGCCTCCTAAGTAGCTGGGACTACAAGAGTGTATAAATACATGGGGCTTGCATTGGTTTTAAAATGCAATTTTAAACTGCTTAATACTTTTTCCTTCAAGAAATGGAGCTTGATTCCCCTCCTGCGTTTGTGGACAGGGCTTAAGGATTGACAGAAGCGGTAGTGTGTGGCTCCCGGTATAAGTCATAAAAGATGCGTGGCCCTCTTTCCAGGTGTCCTCGTGAGGGTGACATAGTCTTTAAACCCTATGTGGCAAAATCCCTGATGCAGTGCCGTGATGCCCAGGGAAATCCAACTACTTCGTTAAGATCATCCAACTTTTGGATGATTATCCAAAATGCTCTATTGTGGGAGCAGACGATGTGGCTCCAAGCAGATGCAGCAGCTCTGCATGTCCCTCCAAGGGAAGGCTGTGGTGCTGATGGGCAAGAACACCATGATGCGCAAGGCCATCCGAGGGAAACATCTGGAAACAAGCCAGCTGTGGAGAAACTGTTGCCTCATATCCGGGGGAATGGGGGCTTTGTGTTCACCAAGGAGGACGTCACTGAACTCAGGGATATGCTGCTGGCCAATAAGGTGCCAGCTGCTGCCCGTGCTGGCGCCATTGCACCATGTGAAGTCACCATGCCAGCCCAGAAGACTGGTCTGGGACCTGAGAAGACCTCCTTCTTCCAGGCTCTGGGGCTCACTGCTAAAATCTCCAGGGCCACCATTGAAGTTCTGAGTGATGCATGGGTGATTAAGACTGGAGACAAAGTGGAAGCCAGCGAGGCCGCGCTCCAGAACACATTGAACATCTCCCCATTCTCCTTTGGGCTGGTCATTCAGCAGGTGTTCGACAATGGCAGCATCCACAGGAAGTACTTGACATTACAGAGGAAGCTCTGCATTCTCGCTTTCTGGAGGGTGTCCGCAGTGTTGCCAGTGTTTGTCTGCAAATTGCTTACCCAACTGTTGCATCAGTGCCCCATTCTGTCATCAGTGGGCACAAGCGGCTCCTGGCCTTGTCTGTGGAGACTGATTACAGCTTCCCACTGGATGAAAAGGTCAAGGCCTCCTTGGCTGATCCTTCTGCATTTGTGGCTGCTGCCCCTGTCACTGCGGCTGCCCCAGCCAAGGGTGAAGCCAAGGAAGAGTCAGAGGAGTCCGATGAGGATATGAGATTTGGTCTCTGATCACCAAAAAGCAAACTACAGCCTGCCTGATGGGCAAAACAAGGAATAAGGGCATAATTGTCTTCAAAAAAAAAAAAAAAGGTGTGTGGCTTGGAAAGGCTACTGGGTAGGGACAGAGGGCTCCGGCAGGAATGTGCCAAGCCAGTAGGTGGACTTCCTGGGAAGGGGCTCCCAGGTCGTCATGGTTTCGACCTAGATGTCACCCTAAGAGCTCATGTGCTCACCGGCCAGGCTTTGGAAGGTGACTGGATACCAGGGGCTTTAGCTGACTTGCTGTTAGGAGGTGGGGCCTGGTGGAAGAGGTGGTCACCTCAGCCTGAACCAGGGGGTTGCATTTCCCTGCCTGGCTCCTCCCTTGCTCTCTCTGCTTCCTGTCCGCCATGCCCTGAGCAGCTCTCCTCTACCAGGCCCCTCTGCCGTGCCACCCTGCCTTGGAGCCGGCAGACTATGGACTGAAACCTCTACAAACTGTGAGCTAAATAAACCTCTCCTCCTTTAACTTGTGGGTGTTGGGTGTTGTGTCCCAGCAACAAGGAAAGTGACAAAGACACAGGCTCTGGACCCACAGAGACCAGACGAGATAATAAATGTTCTTGATTTCTTATAAAATTTTTTATTATTTTTATTAGTACATGCTTGTGGGGAGTTGGTCCACGGACATCTCCATTCTTTTTTCAGCCCCTTCCCTCTCCTCCCTACATCTCTTGGTCCCCATGCTCTTGTTCCAGGTTTCTAAGCCTCAGAGTGACTTAGCAGCAGCAATAAGTGCCCACCAGCCATGGTGCTGGCTTCCTGGCTCCTCACCATCCCTTCCCTAAGGCCACCTGGCAGCAGTGAAACAGCCCAGCAGCTCCAGGGCACCCAGGAAAGAGCACCCCAGGCCGCTGACAGTGTGTGGCTCTGCCCACTCTCCCACCCGAGGCACCCTGAGGGGCCTCTGGCATCAGCCTTGACGCTCCCCTGCACCCACCTCGCAAGGCACTGGTGCAGTGCACTGGAAGTGCTCTGGCTCCTTGGCTTGGCTGTGGCATGGAGTTGGGCCTGCGCCTCCTCTCCTGCAGAGTCCCCTCTCTGTCCTCAGCCCCATCCTAGTGCAGGGGTCATCTTCAGACAGAACTGGAAGAAGCCCGGGAACATCCCCGCCCGCTGTACCGCTCCCAGCTGCAGTCTGCTCACCGCCTGGGGAGGGGCGTTCACCCTTTCTTCAGGCAGCAAACGCCTCCAGTTCCTCTTCTGCCCCCACGAACGAACGCAGCGTCCTTACCCTGCACCCTGCCACCGCCTCTGTGCGGCAGAAGGCAGTGGGGACAGAGCGCCCTAGGTCCCCGGCGGTTGTGTGCAGAAAGGACTACTGGAGATTTGACGGTCGTGGTCGAGAAATTCTGCTCCAGTTCGCTTGGCGATAATGCTTAAGTAATAATAATAAAGTCATAACGCTTAAGTTCCTCGCTTGGCAACCTTGTTTGAAGTTAAATCCCTTCACCTTGAAATGCTTTACGATTTGTAAGGTAAGGAGCTGCTTTGAACACCAGGGTATCGACATGAATCGAACGCTTCATGCTTTTATTTTTCCAGTGCGAAAGTGGAAACAAAGGTGACTTTATTCCTAAAGGGTCTTTCTCCCCTCATGTTTTTGCCTGGCCTGAAATCAGACTCGAGTTCCAGAAGGAGCAGTGGCGTGCAGACCTCTGCTCTAACAGGGCGTATTGAAGGCAGCCCAAGCCTTCTCCCTGGCTCAGCTGGCGAGGTCTTCATCAGAAAGACCAAGTCCTGGTCCTGGTGTCGCATCCGGCTGTCAGGAGGAGCTGTGCTTGTGAGCTTTGCAGGAGTCACTTCGGGTTTGTGGCGCTGTCGGTGCGCGGGCTCCAACACAAGAGCCCCGCCCACGGCCCGGCAGTCGCCCCCTGATGGTGGCGTCTCTCCCCTCTCGCGCTGACTGCTGTCCCCGACCATCCAGAGCCCCCAGCAGAACCCCCAGCTCACACTGCGGGCTGCGGGCTCATTCCTGTTAGTCACGTAAGAGGCGAGGTCCAGAGCGCGAGCCCACTGAAAGACCGGACCGCAGGGCGGGCGGACGCCGAGGCTGGGCGTCCTTCCTGTCGCCCAGCGCCACCTAGCGGCGGGCCCCGGCACGACCGCGGCGGGAGAGGCCAGGCGGTCCGTGACACGCTCTCGCTGGTGTGCACACGCGTGCGCAGTGCGAGCGGCCCGGCCAGTGTTGGGCCCCACTGCCGCTCGAGCCTGTCTCCCCCCGGGGATGCTCCTTCCCTCGCCCCTCCACGTGCGGGCGGAAGGGGCGGAAGGCGCGGAAGGCGCAGACGGCTCCTGGCCTGAAGGTGTAACGCCTTCAGTGCGTGCTGTGCGCTGCACGAAAGGGATGACAGGTTAAAAGAATGCTGTTCTTCAGTGCGGTTCTTCGTTACATTGTAGTGTCTCTAAACCACATTGTTATACAATAAACATTCTATCAGGTGTGACTGAAAAACATGAAGAATGTTTACATCCCGAACCACAGTAAGGGCCGGGGATGTAGCTCAGCGGCGCAATGTCTGAGTTCGATCCCCGGCACCAGGAAAAGAAACTAATGAACAAAAACCACAGTCAAAGACATCGCCACGAATGCCTCTCAGAATACGTTTCCTCGCTGCGGACGCTGGTCCTATCTCTTGCCCTTTCCAAGCAGCTCTGGGTCCTCCCTGGAGCTTCATTCGCGCCCTGCCTGCGTCTTCACCCAGAGCTGCTTCACAGTGCTCAGGGAGGAACCAGCAGTCGCAGGGCCGACCTGGGGGCGCGGACGAGCTGCCTTTCGGCTGCGTGTGTTGGAGCAGCAGCCACTGGGACCCGAGCACCCGGGAAGGGCCGGGGCCTGGGCGTGCACCGAGAGGGAGGGAGGGTGGCCGGGGGGGCGCGCGACGTGTCTTTCACTGTAACGCTTCGCGAAATCTGAGCACTCACTATATGCTGCTCACACCTTCTTAAACAACAGAATGCATGCACCCCACAAAGTGCACCGCGGCTCCCGGTGAATCCTGACGAAGCTTCGCGCGCTGAGCCGCGGTTGTACGCCTGCGCCGTGGCGCTCCCGCCGCGTCCTCCCCTTCGGAGCAGCGCTAGAGCAGGGGCATCGCCGCCCCGCGCCTCCCTTCACCGCTAACTCTGTCAGGTGCAACGTAAGCAATGAAAGACGGAGTTCAGCGGCAGGGAGGCCCGGGATGCAGGGTCCTCCGCCCTTCACTTCACCCTCGGCGGGCGGTGCCTTCGGGAGGCGCAGGAGATGTGGCTCCGAAGACGCGGACCACGGGATGGGTTGGTAGAGAAAACAGAGAAGAGGCCTGACCTGGCCGCACTGCAGTCTGCGCCGATGCTGTGTCGGGCGCTTCCTTTTTGAAACCAAGGAGATGAAAATGAGCACTGACCGGATGTGCTTTGCTGTCCAGTCAGACTCCTCTCCTCACGTGTGTGGCACTGAGGATTCTACCCAGGCCCTAAGCGAAATTTTGAGACAAGGTCTCACTAAGTCACCATGTTCCCCAGGCTGGGCTTAAACCTGCAATCCTCCTGCCTCTGCTTCCCAGAGAGCTGAGATTACAGGAGGAGCCACCGTGCCAGGCTACAAATCCCTTTTGATTGGGCACCTTGGCCGCTGCTGTAAACTGAGAAGATATTTACTTACTCTCCAGGACCTGCCGCTCCAGTTCGAGGACAGCGAGCACCGCTAGCAGGTGTTCCGGGTCCGTTCGGCCTGCGCCTGGCATTGGATCCTCGATAAAAGCAGAAGTTCCGACGCCTAGGCCCTGTGTGAGGCTGCTCCCTGGGCGGTGCTCATCCTGTGAGTCTGCCCCGCTCAGGAAGCAACACCAGGCACAATCAGGGCACAGTGAGGACTGAAGAGTGTTACAGAGGTGACAGACACCAAGAGCACCAAAAGGCCAGATTAACAGACTTGTGGCTGGCTGGTTTCTGAATCGGGGTCACTGTGTAGCCCAGGCTGGCCTTGAACTGTGATCCTCCTGCCTCAGCCTCCCAAGTGCCAGGATTACAGGCCTGGACAAGAATGTTTTTAACTGTCTGCCCTTTTCACAGTAATTTCTACTTTTTTTTTTTTTTTTTTTAGACAGATCTCATTATGTACTTCAGGCTGGCCACAATCCTCCTGCCTCAGCCTCCCAAGTGCTGGGATCACAGGCATGTACCACCATGCCTGGCCTATCTATCTGCATACTTCTTGATAGCTTCTTTAATTTGCAGTTTTATTGTATAATTTTCTTTTTTTGTTGTTTGTTTTTTGGTTTGGTTTGGTTTGGTTTTTGGTTTTTTGGTACTGGGGATCGAACTCAGGACCTTGCACCTGTGAGCCAGGCACTAGAACCACTGAGCTAAAACCCCCAGCCCTTGTTGTATAATTTTCTATAGCAACAGCAAAGACTACTTTAGTCTTTTCAGTAGCCTTGAAGTTTTTGGTTTGGCAAAAAAAATTAGAAACAAGGGGAATGAGGATACCTTCTATGAATGAAAGTTCGGACTCTTAACCTAATCGGCGAGCTCAGTCTTGTGAAAGATTAAACCAAGGAAATCTTATTTAATGTAGGAGGAGCCAGAGGAGGCTGTGCTGGAATTGGTCTCCGTGTCTTCCATCGGAGGCAGCAGCGCAGCCTGGATGAAGTCAGGCCGCTGGCCGGTGACTTTGGTGAGCAGCAGCCTCCCAGCACCAGCTCGGTGACACCCGGTCATGTCGCGAGCCGGGAACCCCAACAAGATGCAAACCTGGTGCAATGGGTAGGAAAAAGAAAATGATCATAAAAGCTAGAAAACAAAAGTCAAAATAAAATGCACACTGCCAGCCAAACAAGAATAACAAAACAACATCAGCATACAGCTAACTTGCGTGAAGGGTTTGGGGTGTCAGGGCTGTGCTAAAAGCGCTCTGAGACACCCACAGAAGTTAGATGCAGGAGCACTTCATGAGGGGTGGGGTGCCTGGGCAGGTGTGAGTGTGGGTGTGTGTTCTGACTTCCTAGTTCCAGGTATGTATGTATGTATGTATTTGGACGGGGAGTACTGGGGGACTGAACCCAGGCCCTTCACACTGAGCTACCTCCCAGCTCTGTTTCTTTCTGTCTTTCTTTCTCTTTTTAATGTTGAGCCTGGGTCTTGCTAAATTGCTAAGTTGTCCAGCCTGGGCCTGAACTTGTGACCCTCCTGCCTCAGCCTCCCAGGGTGCTAGGATCACAGGTGTGTGTCACCATGCCGGGCTTGTGTTTAATGCACTTTGGAGATCAGAAAGTGGCAAGAGGAAAGGAATGGGCAAAAAAGAAATTAAAAGAAGGGAGTTGGGGTGTGCACATGATGCATCTTCACTGTTTCCTTTTTCATCCTCCGCCTCCCTCCCTCCCCACTCCTCCAGCTCCCAGTCCCTTCCCACTTGTGAAAGCTCTATTTTCATCATTTTCCCTGCAATTCTTTTCTCCATCTTCCTTCTCTCCCTCGCCTCCCTCCAGCTTGTTGCACCTCCTATTTGACAAAGACTTCCCTACTTCCTGTTTCTCTGTCTTCTATTTTGCTTCCTCTCTCTCTCTCTCTCTCTCTCTCTCTCTCTCTCTCATAGATACAGTTTCTCGTATGAGAGAAACCATGTGATACTTGAGCTTGTGTGTCTGGCTATGGCTATCATCAAAGAGTCCAGTAATAACAAATGCTGGTGAGGCCGTGGGGAAAGGAACCCTTCCACGTTGCTGGTGGGAATGGAAACTGGTCCGGTCTCTATGGAAATCAGGGTGGAGATTCCTCAAAACCCTAAAAATGCAAATTCCATTTCACCCAGCTCTTCCTTTCCAGGGTTCCTCCTAAAGGAGTTAAAGGCATCACATTGCAGTGACCCATGCACACCCGTGTTTATAGCAGTAGCTAAATCTTGGAAACAGTGTACGTGTCCACCAACAGATGAATGGATAAAGAAAACGTGGTGTTTGCTCATGGTGGAGTACTCCTCTGCTGTAAAGATAAACTTGAGGTTTTCAGAGATAAGTGGATGAAACTGGAGACCATGATGCTGAGGGAAATAAGTCTTTCGTATTATTCTACATCTTTATTCATAGGGCTCCTTGTCAAAGATGCCCATTCCTGTTCCACTTCTACACCAGGAAAACTCTTATTCAATAGTCAGTACCCAATTCAAATGGCCTTTGTGGCGATGGGAAGGGGCACTGGATGGGGAGACAGGAGTGAGAGGAGAGGAAGTAAAAAGGATGAAGACGTGATATGCATGCGTGCCAACTCCCCACTGTGAATGTGCTTGTTATATACCACAGACACAGACTAGCAGAATTTTTTTTTTTTTTGTACTGGGGATCAAACTTGGGTCCTTGTGCTTCTGAGGCAGGCAGTGGAACCACTGAGCTAAATCCCTGGCCCTAGCAGAATTTTTAAAAAGAAAATCTCACAATGTGACTCGATATTCAGCACAATTAATAAGCACTAGTAAAAACATAAATAATATTTCTGTGCTAAGACATACCATAAGCAAACCTTTTTCCTTCAGTTATAGTTTTTCCTACCTTTTAGGCAATGAGTCATATCTCAGACTTTGATTCCTAGGGTGTTTTCTGTTCGCCACAACGGTACCACTTGGGTACATGACAGATGTTCCTCCACTTACCTTGACACTCTCCCTTTATAAACTCATCGGAGTGGAAAACATCATGGATTCAAAAATAATTTTCTCAGGCGGGGATATAGCTCAGTGGTGCTGCCGCCTGCCTTGCAAGCACAAGGTCCTGAGTTGGATCCCCAGTACCAAAAAAAATTTTCTCCCTAGTACCAGGGCTGAACCTGGGGAGCACTGAGCTACATCCCCAAACCTTTGGCAAAATTTTGTTTTTGCTTCAGGGTCTCACTAAATCGACCAGGCTGGCTTTGAATTTGAGATCCTCCTGCCTCATCCTCCCAAGTAGCTGGGATTACAGGTGTGCACCACCATGCTGAAAAGCACTTAACACACGTGACCCACTGGGCATCATTGCTCAGCGGGCTCAGAACACTCACGTCGACTTGTATGGGACAGAGGTTGGATGGAATTTTATAATATTTCATAATGAAGTATTGAATAGCTTGTGCGAATTACTGAATAACTGTAACCAAAAGATGTGGGACACACAGGACACTGCACAGTACGAGTTGTTGACCTCCATGACCGTGTGGCCAGCAGGGATCTGGGCTCGATGTCACAGCCCAGCTCGAGAGAGCATCCTACCGGGAGGGGATTGCAGCCCCAAACTCAAAGCTCTGTTTCTGCTGCACATGGTGTCTGCGGGTCACACGGGGAGTGGTCGCTGCAGGGGGGAACCCCACACACAGAGCAGGTGTGAGGGGATGCCTGTCTCTCCCATCAGACCCTGGCCTCCACGACCCCAGCATCTGACGCAGGGCTGGCGACCAGTGAACACAGATTGGACGACTCATGGACATACCGATGGAACTCTTACAAAATGGGAAATTTCTGACATCTGGTACTGAGGCTCAGGGGGCAGGGGGAGTGCAGGCAGCAGAGGAAGGTGAGCAGTGGTTTCCACGGGGCCACCTTGGGCCTCAGGGGACAAGGTGACCACCCACAGGGACCTTCTCTCCAGCCATCCACACAGTGAGTCCATGCCGATGGAGGAGACCCAGCTGCAGAGCGGCAGCCCAGATTAGTGCAGATGTCTTTGGCTTCAAGAAGCAGAAAGTCCAGACTTCTTAATTTATTTTTTACTTTTTATTTATTTACCTATTTTTGTTTTGTTTTGTTTTTTCAGTACCAGGAATCAAACTCAGGTTCTTGCTCTTGCAAGACATGCACGGCACCACTGAGCTAAATCCGGGTCCTTATCTACTTATTTTTGAGACAGGAGCCGATATGTAGCCCAGGCTGGCCTCGAACTTGTAATGATGCGCCTGCCTCAGCCTCCTGAGAGCTGGGATTACAGGTGTGCTCAACCTCTGACTTCTTAATTTAAGCAAAAAGACTGTTTAAGTAAGATGTTAAATGAAGTGTAAATGTCAAGGTCGCGCTGTAGAACCTTCCCGCCCTTCCCTGCTGCCACCCTGCTGCTCCCCGCTGGCCAGCTCTGCTCCTGGTTGCTTAGTGTCCAGGTTTCTGTCCTACAGGCATGCCATCTGCTTCATCAGTCTTTTAGTAGTCATAACCTGTCCCCACATTTCCTCCACCACCTCAGTGGAGAGAACTAAGCCCCCGCTGACGCACAGACCAGGCCAAAGGGGCCGCTGAGACGGGCCAGGCCCTGCTGCCGCCGAGCCTGGGGTGGGTGCCCATGAAGGCTGGGAAACTTTGCAGGGAGCCCTGGGGCTGGCAGAGATGGGCAGAGCATGCTGTGGAGCCGTGGACCAGCACGGCCTTCCGGGGCGCTCCTTCCCTGGCAGTGGAGAACAACCTGGGCATCGAGAGCGTTGCTGCCCGCATGCAGGTGAGATGCTGCTACGCGAAATTTCCAGCGTAGACGGAACTTACCCACATTTTAAAAATCATCTTAATACTCTGTGGAGAAAGCACGATGGGAACATTTACGTACTTCATCACTGAAACAGTGCAGACTATGTAACTTGTGTTGGGAAGAAAGACTGGAAAGACACTGCTTACAGAAGTGGTTGCCTTGGCTGGTTTGATGCGGGCAAGTTTTTTTCTTGTCTTTGTTTCTCCAAGTTTTGTAATATGATTATATTATTTCATACTGATGTGTGATTTTTAAAAAGCATAAACTCATTTCTGTCTTCGATTTTTAATAATTATAACCCCATGGAACAGAATGCAACTTTTCAGTTTCTAGTGCCAGAATGATGTCCCAGAAACAGGCAGTTTTTAAAATACTTTATTTCCAAATACTTAACCTCTTGGACACCCTCCGGCCCCCTCCTCTAGCGTGCTCGTCTGCGTCCTTGTCGCTTACTTACTTACAGCTGTCTCCCAGCATGAAGTGTGGCCCGCACCCCCCTGGCAGCCCGGTGAGGCCTCCTGAGGCCCCGCAGTGGCAGCGAGGGAACCGGCCCGGGTACGGTGTGGCCAGTGTCTGGCGAAATCCACGACGGCACTGAAATGCACGTTTGTTTGTTGGGTGAGGTTTTACTTGTAGCAAAGCAGACGCCTTAATTGGGGGTGAAATAGCAAAATGGCACCAGCGAGCTGGGTCACAGCAACTGTTCAGCCCTGTGCCGCTGCGGGCTGCGAGGCCCCAGGCCAAGGCGCCGGTGAGGACGCTGGCTCCCGCGGCTCTTCCTGCGGGCCCCTGAGCTCGAGCCTCCTGGGGAGCTCATCCTAACGCATCTGTCATTGCAGGCCAGGGGACCTTCACGCACAGACTGGGGCCGGCCGGGTGCCAAACGCGGGTTTTAGGTTGGGCACGGACCCCAGCTGCCCCGCGCATGTCTTTGCTGCTCCTTGAGTTCACGTCCTCGCTGAGGTCCGAGCCATCGCCCTCGGCGGAGCGCGACGTCCTCCGGGCCAACACGGGAGTCCTTCCCTGGGCCCCTGTGTCCCCTCCGGTCCGGGCCGGGGATCTGTGCCTCCCCCGCGACTGGAAGAGGCCCAGGAGGGGCCTCCCGCGGGGACAGAGGCCCTGGGCTCCGTGGGCCTCAGCAGCCTCCGTATCCGCAACTCCACTGACACGCACAGGCTCCTTCCACCTCTTCCGGGTCAGGCAGAGGAGCCGGGGAGAGGCGGAAGGCTCGTTTTCCATTCCGGTTCTGGCCGTAGGTGTTTGGCTTCCTCCGCGGGCAGGAAGGAAGTCTGCGGGCGAACCGGAGTTTCGTGTGCCCTTAGCGGGCGGGCCAGAGTTTGCAAGCAGCTGCTCACCAGGCCTGAGTGTGCCTCCTACAGAGAGCTCCTCGCCTTCCCCACCTTATTATCTTTTCACGAAGGAAGGGACCCATTGTGGCAAAAGCATCCCGAGTCCCTGAAAACACGAAATCCTGGCCCCTTGCTTCTTGGTTTTGTGTCCCCCGTGGGCCCCGTCTGTCAGTGTTCGGGTCACTTCCTGTCCTGGGGCGGGCACTCGGGGCCTTGCTTCACAGACACCGAGGGCCGCGACCCGTTCCGCGGAGCCTGCCCCACACTTTCCTTAAGGGCCTGTGGTGTTTGCTGGGTACAGTGAGACAAAAGGAAGTCTCCTTAGGGCAGAGGGGGCGAACCTGGGGCACGCGTGCCGCAGTCACCCAGCAACCGAGCACGGGCTGTTCAGCTTTAGTCGCGGTGCTGGGCTTTGCGGTAAGGGAGTGGGTTTGGGAGTGCAGTTTGGGCACTCGCCTCTGAAAGGTTCGCCATCACTGCTTCAGAGGAACCGGAAGTGAGCAGCACACCTGGAGTTCCACACCTTAGCTCCTAAGAGAAAAAAGTCCAAACGGTCGTTTGTGCCCTAATTTCTTTCATTTAAAAACAGGACTGAGACCCAGCAGACCGGTATTGGAGAGAGCTCGGCCGCCCATATCAGTTGGTTTACTGCTCGAGACGCAGAGTCAGGCTCCGTGACCGGTGGCACACAATGAGATATTGTCCAGCCATGAAAGACAGGCCCTGACATTTACCACATGTTGTGCTACGTGAGATAAGCCAGGTACAGGAAGACAAATGCGGTGTGGCCGTGCAGTGTGGCCTCACTCACGTGGAACCTTAAAAGTTGATCTCATGGGAACAGAGCATAGTGGGGAGCAGAGGCTGGTGGCTGGGGAAAGGGTGGGATTGGGAACGCATTTGCCTAAAGAGACAAAATGAGGTAACAGCAGGGAAAAGTCCTATAGTTTGGTGATCATAGTTAATGACAATATGTTTTATGCTTGAAGGGCCGCAGATTTAGCTCAGTAGTTCCATCGCCTGCCTTGCAAGTGCAAGGTCCCGAGTTCAATCCCCAGTACCAAAAAAAACACACCAGTAACTATGTGGGGTGATGGATATGTCAATTAGATTTAACTGTTCCACAACATATATATATATACTTCAAAACATTATTTTATACACTAAAAATACATGCACTTTGTCCATTAATTTAAAAATAAATAAATTTGAACATTCTAAGAAAAGAAAAAGGAACTAGAACTTATGTTTTCTTTTTCTTTTGTTTCTGAGACAGGGTCTCGCTACATAGTTCAGGCTGGCTGGCCTCAAACTCATGGTGGTCCTCCTGCCTCAGCCTCCAAAATGCTAGAATTACAGACATGAGCCAACACACCTGGAAAGAACCCATCTTAGCATTTATGTTAATTTTTAAGCTTTCCTTCTATGAAGATTTCTTGTCCTCTGCTATCTCAATAAAAATGAAAATTTAGGGCCAAGGATGTAGTTCAGTGGCACCACGCCTGCCTTGTAAGCGCAAGGTCCTGAGTTTCATCCCCGGAACAAAAAAACAAAACTGTGAACCCCAAAAATGAAAGTTACTCCTGCAATAATTACAGCTTTCAAAAATGGGCAAGTTGTAGTATATTGCTACTTCAACCTGGAAATTACCCATAAATCTAACCAGAGCAGTACGGTCACAAGAGCCAAGAGAAATCGCCATGACATCCTTACTGTTTGTTAGCTAGAAGAAAAGTGTTGGTGAGGAGGTGTAGGGCATTTCTAATGGGACCTGTGAAGTCCATTTTGTTTGTAATGTGCATGTATGAAGATTTACTCTTGATACATAGTCTCGAATAAGTCCCAATTTAACCTTTTACTTTTATTTTGCACAAAAATAGTCTCTTTTCATACTACTGGTCTTTAGATGGCCCTGACTTAATGGTTCACCTTAGGAGTTTTTTACTTCTCAGCAGTGAGAAAGTGTTATTTATTCTGTAGAAATCATAGTTAGGATTTCAGTCTTTCCCCAGGCCGTGACTGTGACCAGTGCTCCCGGCCTTGCTGGGCAGTGACAGCGAACTGTCCCTGTCTCCATAGGGTCACTAGGCAAACCCCTAAGTCCCTCCAGGGTGCCGAGGCACTGAGCCAGGTGGTCGCTAGGTCAGGTGGGCTATGTGTGCTTTTTACTTAGGATATTTTCAGTTTCTTATTGGCTGGTTGGGCTGAGACCCCGCAGTGAATTGAGGAGCAGCTGCTTCTGCAAGCTTTTCTGTCTGTGGCAATGTTTGGGGACTGGAATCTAGAAAGATACAGGGACATTGGTCCTGAAAGCCAGCAAAACAGAATACGGGCCCCTAGAGTTGGTTCCTACCAGATAGGAGGGCACATGAATGACACGATGCTCAGTCATTGTGCCCAGATTTGATGGAGTCATTCATGAAACATCCCATAGTCCATGCATACAGGTGATCAAATATCCAGGTGAATGTTTAAATTTTTAAAAATTTATTACGGTTAAAGACATGTCGCCATGAATCCCCCTCAGAATACTCCTCCTGGATTCAGACATCCACCCATCCTTCTCCTCACTTTCGGAAGCAGCTCTGGTGACTGCTGCTGCCAAGTGCTGGCCAACCGGAAAGGCAGCTCGTGAAATCATGATGCTGTGTCCTCTTCCATCTCATTCACCCGATCTGGCTCTTCCCCAAATATCTAAATGACCATGAAAGGTCAGCATTTCGAACCCACTCAGGATGCAGAGGCAGCTAAAGCCTCTCAGGAAAGAGGACTCCAGAACGATTTCCAGTGGTCACCCAGGGATGGCAGAACAGTCCTGCAGCCTGGCCTCTCCCTACAGACCTCGATGTAGTGTTTTGAGTTTATGTGACAGCTTGGTTATTTGGTTACCTTGTCTTCAAAGCAGATCTTAAAAGAGAAGGAAAGACCATTTTTTTCTTCTGCATGTCTCTTTTGGCAACTAATAAGTTGTTTTTACCCCCAAAGAAAGCTGGGGTGTAAGGAATGTTCACTATGGCAACTAACCGTGCCCACCCTCGGGAGGGGCTTGGTCCCGCAGACCTCAGGGCAGGGGCTGCATGCCCTTTCTACAAATTCAGCACCCACCTCGGGTCCCCGAATTAATATTTTTAATATTGCCTCATTCTGAACTGGTTTAACATGCACTGTGTCAGCCTGTCCGCATATCCGAATGCAACAGCATGAACATTTCCAGCAGCTCACCCTTCGTGTTCTCTCCCCAGATTTAATTCCTCGGTGTGTGCATCCAGCCTGAAAACCACACCAGGAAGGCTGCAGGACACCGTGCTGCCCACACAGACAACTGGCCCCACTCTGTTCCCTGGCTTCCTCATTGTCCGAAAGTTGGGTGGGTGTGACATAGCCACTGGTGTGGCTCAGGGATCAGTGCCATTGATGGATGTGGCTGTTCTCTTCTTATTATTTTTCTGGAAGAAGTAGATAGGGCAGAGGATTAGGGGCTGGAGGGGGGCTTCTTCCTCCTCCTCCTTCCAATCCTGCCAGTGGGAAGCAGAAGAGCAGCCCTCCCTCACCCCAAAACCCTGTGCTTTCTTCCGGCCCTTCTAGGGTCAGGCCTAAGAACCCAACACATCAGTGTCACCAATCCCACCTGTACCTCCTCTCGCCACATCTTCCCCTGGCTTTCCACAGAGCTTGATGGGACAAAGTCTTCTGTACCTGAATAAGGACAGTTTTAGAAATGGTTTAGGCATGGTAGAAAGGAAAGGGGAAAATGGAATTAAAAATAAGAATCCTGTTATAATTTTCCTATGAATTTGGAGTTTTAAAACTATCCCTCAGTGTTTTTCCCTCAGCATTCTCTTCCCCCCAGCTGGTATAAAATAAGAACAATATCCTCCTTTGTAGTCTCTCTCTGTGCGTAGCTTGGGCTCGGGGAGAGGAAGCTTTAAGCTTCTGTGAGGTAAATGCCAGGAGTCTCCGTAGGTGATTTACCAGAAGACAGCAGGAAGTGGCGTGTGTGTCTGTGAAGGAGGAGGGATGGAGCCAGGGCATTTTGTGACCCTGAGAAGGCACCCCGACCTTCCCTCGGTGACAGTGCCACCCTTGCAGATGAGGAATTTGACATCACCTGGGACTGCTTCTGGGTCCCTCATGGCCCAGTGAAGGGCCAGACTGGTTTAGAGTTCAGACAGCACGGTGGCTTTGCAGGCCCTGCCCTCGGCCCTCCTTTCTGCCCGGCCCTAGAGACACAGGGTTCACACCAGGTGTCTTCTTTGGTCATCTCATGCTCGCTCATCGCCTGGACTACTCCCTGTTCTGGGAAATAGACATTTTCAAGTAACTGCAGACAGAGACCGTGTGTTTTAACCAACTGGCAAATGCCCAACTCAAAGCAATGAAGAAAACCAGCCTGGGAATCAGGAGCCCCAGAATCTAGGCCTGGCTGTGTCCCTGACTAGCAAAGCGTTCTGTCAAATGGCAGGACTGGGTTTTATGACCTCTGAGTCCCCTGCAGTGTAGGACTGTGTGCCAAGAAACACTCACTGATAAACGTGTGGGGTTGGCACCCTGACCAGGCCTTCCCAGGAGGGGCCATGCGTGGCTGCTCTTCCGGAGCTAACATGGGAGACTGCAGCTGCCCCTGTGGTCCCCACCTCCTTCGAGGCTATGGGACTTCATCTCTACTGTGTTTCTGACTCTTGAGAGAGAGGCCAGAACTGCTGTCAGCTTCTCCTCTCCCCTTCAGAGCCCGGCCAAGACCTCAGCCCAGGAGAAGGGAGTCTCGACAGAAAGAGCTGACAGGCCTTTAGGGCTCTCCTTCCTGTTCTGCTCCCTGAAGGAGTCTTGTGCTTGTTATTTAAATGTTATGGTCTTCAGAGAGGAAGAAATTATCGCCAGGGACCAGTAGCCATGATGGGTTTTGCTCCAGAGGCAGGAAATGGCTTGGCTGATGCGAAAATGGAGCCGCTGAGCTCACACCGGCCAGCCGTGGGAGCAGGGTTGCCGATGTGAACACTGGTGCTTGTTCTTTTCCAGAGGTTTCTTTCATCTTTTTACTATTTTTTTAATCTCACAAAAATATTCCAAAGAAGTTTATGCTCCGACATTTGAATCACCTTTCCCCCTCGTTTTTAATTTATCTCCCCAGCAGCCCCTACCCACCCCCACCCCAGCTTACTGACGCCAGAGGATCCCGGTTCTTCCAGAGAGCAGGCGAAGTGGGTCACTTCCCTTTGCTGGCTTCACTACGAAATCCCTGTGCACATTTGTCCCCTATTCTACTTCCAGAGCTCAGCGGCCACCTCAGTTCCCTGAGGCCTCGGCCACCTGCTGAAGGTCACCTTCGCACTTGGAAGCAGGAGGCTTTTGCCCCAGGCCTAATGTTTAATCCCTGCCCCACCTCCATCCCCCCTTCCCCCGTTTTCCTTCAGTTGCACAGTGTTATAAGGGCCTGGCCACACACAGGACCCCACGGGACCCCACGGGAACAGGGCCGGAAAAGAGCTCACAGCTGTGAGGACTGACTTGCACTCCTCTTTGGTCTGCTGCCTGAGTGCCCTGCCCTCCAGGAACCAGGATCCTCGGCAGATTTGTGGTTCTTGCTGTCTCCAAGTGGCAAAGCTGGCTGACCCAAGAGTCTTGCTTCTGTTTCCAGGGGAGCTACTGGAGAGGACCGGCTACCTCTTCGGCCTCTGGACTGAGATGTTAGAGAAAACGGATTGAACTAGAATCAGACAGGCAGGCATCTCTGCCCTGGACAGCTCAGTACAAATGAACGATGAACATATCTCTTCCATGCAGTTAGAAAGATGAGCAAGGACAGGGAAGCAAAAACATGACCCTCAATACCGCCTGAATATTGCTTTTTAACAAGTGATTAAAATTAAAAAAAAAAAAAAAAGACAGGTCGAAGGATCTGTCCATTTCTTCCTCCATCCCCAACCTAAGAACTTCAGTGGGGATTTGGCCTGAGGATAGATTGCCGCATCAGACATCGATTCCCGACAGCAGGCCCAGGCTTTTTCAAGGGGTCACCCGTCAATGTATTGACGCCAAACAGGAATTTTGCCCAAGGCCAGGAATCACAATTGGTCCCAGAGGACCTGAAATGGATTTCCACAAGTGGGTGGGGAAACATCTCCCTTCAGAAGGGCCCTTCTTGGGTCCTCTCTGTCCTTCTTTATCCCCTCTGCCCCTCGTCACATTAATACCTGAGCACCCACTCAGCCAGCTTCCTTAGCTGATGGCGCACAAACAGCTGCTCAAAGGATTCGAGACTGGATTGATCCTGCAGCTGCTGGTGTAGACATTACACGCGAGGAATGACCGCAGCGCTGCTCAGCTGCTTTTCAATTTTGACATTATTCCCTTTCCTTTCTTCCCCATCTCATGTTATTAAGTAAAAGAAAAGGCAATGTTCTTACAGTGGCTCTCTACATTATGTTGAAAATCTTGGTTTCCATTTGCTTTCATATAAATACAAAATGGCTATTATTTTTATTCCTGAAAAGCATCTCTAACATGTAAGCTACCAAAGAGCAAAAGAATATGAGAGCGCTGCAGTGCTCTTCTGGGTCGTCCCTCGTGTAGCATTCCTATGCACCAGTCTCTCCTAGACGGGAAAACTCAAGGTGGTTTTCCATAGCTGGGAAATACGCTAGATTAAAGTAACTCCTCCTTTCTCTCCAGTCCTGCACAAGTGTTTACATCCTCAGCGGCATGAAGCTGAACTCCAGCTGCCCCCATAGGACCAGGAGACCCAAAGAGTGGAAACCAAATTGTTTCTCCTTAGACCAACAAAGCAAAATCCCGCAGTTTTCGGGGAGTGTGACCCATCTGTGCCACAGGGGACCATGGGACAGGCAGAGGAATGAGGTAAAACTTGTGTACTCACGCTTCCATGCTCATCTCTAAAGTAAGAGCAATAAAAAAATCACAAGTGGAAAAGAAACACAAAATACTGTACAGTTTCTATCAAGAAAGAGGACATGCCCGGCTAAGTGGTTGTTTCGCAGCTGCGTTGATTTATTGAATTGCCCTGCAGAGCTGAAGCCTAAGGCTGTCCTGAACCGCTGCTGCTCTCGCTGCGCGCTGAGTACCTCCGAGGTTCTGTCCTAGGCAGGCGCAGGAAGAGAGAGGGTTGGCAAGCTGGAATTTGAAATAAATTTCACCCCTCTGCACCCTGTCGTGGATCCGAGCCGCCACCCCAAGGACAGTGAGAGGCAGTCTTGTGGAGACGCAAAGCACCCTGGGAGCTCTCCGGGCCCCTCACTTGAAAGGGCTCCTGTGGGGGCAGTGCGGGTGGCTATGGGCTTCCCTTCCCACGGACCCAGTTCCTCCCTTGATTTCAACAGAGTAGAGCCCTTGCTTTCCTGAATTGTTTATTTCCATTCTTTGGAGGAATCAGTCTCTTTAGCTGAGTATTCAGTATTCTTCTTCTATAGAGTCAGGTTCTCTGGGTCTCTCTCTCCCCTTCCCTCTCCTCCTTCCTCTCCGTTGTCTCTGCCTGTAGCTTTCTCTTTCTCTGGGTTTCTGCCCCTTTCCAACCTCATTCCCACTGTTACTGTTCTCTTCATTTTCTGGAAAGATCTGCAAGGTAAATTTTCATGATGATAAATTTCAGTAATACAAAAAAAAAAAAAAAATACCCTTCAAATAAAAGCTACGACCAGAAGGTAGATTCAGTTTTAATGAAGAGTTCTTCTTTTACCTTGCTTTTATGTTGCTGCTTTTTATCTCTTCATCAAGGAAACTGTATTCTATCAGGCCTCGGGCTATGATAAATAACTTAGAAGGATGTGCATTGTACAGTACTCTCCTGACAGGAGGACTCAGCTCTGATAGGTATTATCTGCATTCTTTAAATGGTTTCCTGCAGGGTAAACCCAGCCTGGCCCAGAAACACAAAAGCATGGGAGGATAAAATGGCTAGAGGTGACTTGTTTGGCCAAATCTGACTTCCTCCAAGAGGTTGCTTATAAAATACAGCTACTTTCAAAAAGCTGTGAGGAGATGAGGAACAGCTGGCCGAAGTGCCTGTTGAGTGGAACTGGGCTCCGCGCCCCCCCCCCCAGTGGCTTCTGGGCCGGTAGCCCCTGGTGGGTTCCAAGAAGAAAGGGTGTGGTGGTGCAGCCAGGGAGCGGTGTGAATAGCCTTAGAGCTGCGGCTCCTGGCCTGCTTCTGAAACATTTCTGCCCAGTGCTTTTCCAAAGAAGTGGGATTACATACAGAGTGCTGCTCAGGTGCTGAGCCCCACTTTGAACTTGAGCCTTTGGGCCCGTTCATTTGCATCTGTTTAAACAGGCGCAAGTCCAGCGTTTATCCCCAGCGCTGGCTGAGGCCCCTTCCCTTCTACACTGCGAAAGGCAGCCCTGGTAAAATGATGATTCTTTATACCTGACAGGCTGCGACCCGCAGAAAGCTCAGCGCTCAGGCAGAAACACAAATCAATCGGGTTTCATCTGAACCGTTTTCTGGCTGGCCGGACCTTTTGATGAATCTCAGATGGAAATGCTGAAGTCCCACAGAGGCTTAGAGGGGCAACTGTACGCTTTGATTTTTTACTTTATTGTGTAATTGGGGTGGCAATTTTATTGATGAGTTGTTCACTGGATCAGTGGGCTTATTAATCTGCTTTTCCAGTCAAATAACTTGACAGGAGTTCATTGAAAAATGATTGTAGTGTCTGTAACTGGGCTCCGCCGGGCAGAGAACATAGGTTGCCAATGTCAACCTTGTATTACAAAGACTCCCAGACAGGCAGGAGGAAGACCCTATCAAGCTGGGGAAATGAGGAACCCTGACAGGGCCACCACCTTCTTCCTCCTGAATTACTGCAGTTGGCTTCCTTGCTTGAGGGACGGGGAAAAATGAGATGACCCCTCTGTCCACACTCCACCTGGTGTGATCCTTCTGAAGTGCAAGCCCTGCCCTGCCTACTCCTGCAAACCCCCAGAGCATCTGCCGGCTGCTCTTGTACAAAGACCAGAAGCTCATGGACACAGCAGCCAGGCCTCCCAGGCCCTGAGTTCCCACCCTTCTAGGCCCGGCTCCTGCCCGGATACCGGAGCCTTCCGCAGGTGAAACCTGACGACCCCTCTGCCTGGAACACGTAGCCGGCTAATCTGGGTCAGCCCTGCAGGACAGTGCATCGGTCACTTCCTGTAGACTTGTTTAAGGCATTCATGGCACTTAACCCACCATCCTGAAGTACTAGATTATACCTGTCTTGGGAGCAGGGATGATATCCTGGACACCCGTGTTTGCTCCATTACGATAAACTTCATATTGTGTCTCATGGGTTTTTTCTCTGTAGTTTTCCTCCCTCTGTGGAATCAGAGTTGATGTCTATCTTCCCAGTGAGGACAATGTCTCTGGGAGTTTTTGGCCCATCCACAGCCCCTGGCAAAGACTGGGCATGCTGTATGGATTCAGTAGATGTTTGCCGAGCGAGTTGTAGTTGCAGAGCCAAGCACAAGGCCCAGCAGACACTGAAGAACACCCCATCTGTGGAGACGGTCGGCTACTTAAATCCTAGTGAGAATGGGGAAAAGCCTCCAAACTTATAGCATGATGCTCACTCAGTGAAGTGGTGACATCCTGCTTTCTTCTTAGACCTCCTTCTGTGTGGTGTCAGAGACATATTTAGTCACGGACATTTAGCATCTCTTTTTTTCTCTTGCACACACCTACATATAGAAGAAAATACAAGCCAAAGCAATTGCCACAATTTCCTAAACTTCTTCATATTCAGATTCTACCTCTGCTGAATCACTCCTGGTATTCAGGTTGGTCCGTGTCCACAGCTTCCTGAAATATTATGCCATCTGGAGTGTGAGTATGACACTATTTCTTAAAAGAATGAGCCACTCTGTCTCTACACTGGACACCACCATTTTGGAAGCGTGAGGCCTAGTGCTTTGTAGATCTTGCCAGGTGGTAGATTGCAACAACAAGCCCAGTGCACGTGCCTTCCTCCAGCAGTTTTTAAAAGGCCAGTGACAGAAACATGAAAGGCTGTGTTACCTACTATGCCACTAGAAATAGCACGGACTCACACATCTCAGTTGCTTCTGCTGAGAGTGATCATAATGTGATAGCCAACCTCACTCCATTTTGTGCCTCATCACTGTCCCCCCCCCCATTTTATGTAAAGTGGAGTGATTCCAGGTGGTTGCCTCCCCTCCCCCCTTGGGAGCCCCTTTGGTTGATGCCACCGCATCCCATTTGGCAGAGCAGTCTACAGCTATGTTATCTTGATGACCTTGTAAACAGAATACTCCACACCTGTGTGATATTTTGTTTCAACTAAACTGTGTGAAACTTCTCCTGACCCCCACTAATTTAACAAAGTTCTGCTTCTGTGAAATTCCACTTGTGCTCCCCCTCTCCCTGAGTCCTCCCCAACTAGAACAGCTGCTTAAAAGAAACCCGCAACCTACTTTTCATCGTCGAGAGATTTTTGAGCACAAGTTGCTCTTGACCACTGGCAGTAAAGGACTCAAATTTGGCTCAGAGTGTGGTGATTCTCTATAATCTCTCGTAGTTGAGTATAACAGTAAGCCAGCGTCAATGTTCATATTGATCACACTTTCAGAGTTAATAAAATGTGAATAAATGCCTGGCTTAGAATTGCTGCAATATAATACTATGCGCTGAGTACGTTTTGTCAAATGGCCAAGTGTGCTGGAGAAGCACATAAAAGCAGTTGCAGGGAGTTACTCCTTGAAGTATATATAATTTCATTTTCAAATTCTGCTTTCAATGACTGAAAATATGCTATGTGCCAAGACTGTATTTGTTAATACACAATATTTCATTTAACAATACATGCAAATTTTCCAAGTGTGATTTTCAGTTCCCAGTATGAAACAATTAGATCCCTGCTGTGTCCAGAACTCTGCCTGACCTAGGTATTATTCACATCAATATCCCAATGAAAATTGATTTCCATAATTTTACAATCAAAATGTCTTCATAATCACTAAGGAAATATTTAGTCAAAGATCGTCAACAATAAATCTTGAAGACCGGTCATCTGTGAATTGTGCATTTTTTTTAAGTTAAAAGTTTTTATTAACCTGACATATTCTGTATGATTTTGAAAATCAGCTATTAAAAGATTGGAACACAAAGACCTATGTGATTAACTCAAAGGTGTGTATGTAACTAGCAAAGTTAATCTTTTTGCGCCTAGGGTTCCATTTTTGGAATAGCACATATCAATGAAACATCAAACATTTTTTTCTTCAAATCATTGTTCCTTACAATTTTTCTTGGTAGCATATATCCATTTCGTGCAAAAATTCAAAAAATTACAACTTTTGGCATAAATAGATTAATTTCAGTCTTGCTTTTGAAAAAACTGGGATGCTATAAATACTTTTTAAAGTATCTTAAAATTGTCAAGACAGTTATTGAAACAAAATCAAATTTAATTATCTCGAGTTGAAAAATACAGGCCTGGTGTGTAAGGTAGGAATTAGGAGACAGTGTGTGGTACTCCAGATTACTAGAAATTACTCAGGTGGATAAATCCCACATACACACATCAAGTTAGCAGTTTTTACTACACCAGGAGTGTGTGTGTGTGTGTGTGTGTGTGTGTGTCCGTGTCCAAAAATAACCGATCAGTGCAATTCAAAGTCCATCTGCTGATTTGCCTGGGAGTAGCACTACAGTCCCAAGTTACCTGTTAATCCTGCTTCCTTCCAGGCACCCAGCCCGCCCGCAGGCAGCTCTGATGGATGCACAGCCCATCATCCGGGTCACCTCCTGCTCTGGTTACTTGACATTCAGTGGCCGACATCTGAGGAAGGAGCAGGGAGGCTCCACATCTGGCCTGGTGGGGAGAAGGCAAAGTCCTCCAGGCAGAGCAGTGCAATGTCACTCAGTCTCATGAGCCCAGGTGTTTTCTGCACGGCAAGAAGGAGAGTTGGCAAGGGGGATGGATGGACACGTGCAGGAGGGCATGCCTGTGTGTAAGGTTGGGCTCAGCTCCTTCCTGGGCACAGGGATGTGGGCATAGTAGTGTCCTCATGGTGAGGGGATGCTTCAGGGTTGGTTTGTTCCTCTTTATTTTTATTTATTCATTGTGTGTGTGTGTGTGTGTGTGTGAGAGAGAGAGAGAGAGAGAGAGAGAGAGAGAGAGACAGGGTCTCACTGTGCAGCCCAGGCTGGCCTTGAACTCTCAGTGATTCTCTTGCTGGGTTATAGGCGTGTGCCACCACTTCTGGTGGTTGTTCCCTTTTAATATTAGAGCAGCCAGCTCTCCACCTGAGAGCCAGGCCCCTTTCCATGCAGCATAAGAGCCCACCCTGGTGATTAGTTTTCAGGTGAAATAGAGATATCCCTGCTGACTCTGGGACTGGCTCCTGGTGGGGGCTGCGGATAGGGTTAGGGTTAGGGTTAGGGTTAGGATTGGGATTGGGTTAGGGTTGGGGTTGGGTTAGGGTTGGGGATCCAGTTAGGGTTAGGTCTAGGATTGGGGTTAGGGTTAGGGTTAGGGTTGGGGTTAGTGTTCTGGTTTTGGTGTGTGGTTAGAGTTAGGTTTGGGCTTAGAGTTTTGTTTAGAGAGGAGAAGCGGTTAGGGTTTGGGTTTGGGTTGTGGTTAGGATTAGGGTTAGGGTTAGCGTTAGGGTTTGGGTTTGGGTTAGAGCAGAGTAGGGGAATGTGTTCTCTTGTGGGGCCTGAGGCAAGGACTCTCTCTCTCTGACCCAAGCACGGGGATCCTTGACAGTCAGGAGGAGAAGGGTCCTGAACCATGGGTCCAGGCTCACCTTGCCCAGTGATCCCCTCCTTGTCTCTTGCACAGAGCTCCTAACTGAGGTCTTCATCTAGAGGCCAGAGGGAAACTGAATTCTGGACGGAAGAGCATGTTTACTATGTGATGTGAACATAGTCACCCTCATTGCAGTGTAGACAGAAAATAGATGTTTAAACCTTTTTCTAGGCAGAATCAGCTCTCTCAGACCTGCCTGTTTGATTGGTTAGGTGACAGTGTCGCTGACACCTGCCCGTCAGACCTGCAGGTCTGCATCGATGTGTACCTCCCGAGGGGCCTTTCCTAGCTTGCAGAAAAGACAAACTGAAGCCAGATAAAGTGATCAGTTTTGTTTTCTCTCCCTCCTTCCTTTTTCCTCTTCTTTCCCCTTAACTCCTTCTAGTGGGCTTGCTGCCCAGTCATCAGTTCTCTCTCTCTCTCCCCCTCACTGCCCTCCTTCTTTGTTCCCTCCCCCTCTCTCCCTTCTCCTAACTTCCGAGACTTTTCTTAGGGAACCAGCAGCAGCACAGTGATCTCCAAGCCTCCAGGGCTGGCAGAGACCTTGAACTGGCCTGGCTGAGCTTCACCTCCTTCTGCCCTCAGTGTAGACCCTGCTGTCCTCTAGGGTGGAGATGGGGTTCCCAGGGGTCAGCAGGGCCCAGGGCACCCAGAGCAGAGACATCCGCTTTCCCTGGGGTTGGGGCAGCAGGCAAGGCCCCAAGACATGCAAACTCCTCTAGCTCTCCTGCTCCTCCCAGTTTGAGTTCCTGGGATCTTTATCCAGTAAGGAGGGTGGGGAAGAAGGAAAACAATGTTGCCCAGCTGGCCTTGAACTTGCCATCTCCCTGGCTCAGCCTCCCAAGCAGCTGGGTTTATGGGCATGCACCACTGTGCCTGGCTATTTGCTTATCTTTTACATTTTTTCTCATCAAAAGCCAAGAATTTTCTCCTGATTCCATCACTGATGACCCCTGCAGGAGCGGGTGCCCTCCATCTTAGTTGCTGAAGTGGGGTCAGCAGGGAAATGAGGCCCACAGGTCAATATGGACATGCCCGGAGCACTCCTGTGATAATTTCACCCATCACCCTACCAGAGCTGCTGATTCAAGCCAGTAGGGCCAGAGCACAGGAGGAGCTGTCATGAGGGGCCAGACATGGTGGACAGGGCTCTACCCGCAGGTACCGTTTAGAGGGGAAATGTCCTGGGTGTAGATGACGCAGGAAAGGAGCACAGGTAAGCAGGGAGGACAGGCTGGTTGGGGACCGGTAGAGAAGTAGCCAGGAGCCAGTTCCCCTTGTAACAAACACACCATGGTCGTAATGGTGGTGGATTATCCACGGGCTGTGGCCGAATGAGAAGGTTGGATGACTTCCCTTGGAACCCAGCCCAGAGATGGAGTTAAATACTCAGAAAGGAGCCCAACGGGGCCAGGATACAGGGACAACTGGAGACCACATGGGAAAAGACAGGATCGACTTCTGAAGATGGGAAGGAATCTCTGTTGTGTTGTGGGTTTGAGGAATTTGGAGAGAAGAAACTGGAGGAAGCCATTACCAAAAGCAGCGTGGCTCGGCTCTTGACATGAATCATAAGTTATTATTGGCCAAAGACTTCTGAGTCCTTTGTGCAGCTTTCTCTGGACCTCACTGAGGGGGTTGGAGAGAGCTGGGAAGCTAGGGAGTGGGAAAGTGGGGAATAACACCCACGACTAGCTGGGAGTTGAGCCTGATGAATCACGTGGCAAACATAGCTGTCAGCGGAACATAGCTGTAGCTGATGCTGGGCTCCTGAGCTGCATGTCACAGTGTATAACTCCAGATCAGCGCTGTGTCTGAAGGTGGCCATCAGCCCCGTCTGCTGTGTGGCCTTTAAGCGGGTTGAATGGCAGGGAATTGTAGCCCTGGGGGATTCTGGGTGGGATGAAAGCTGGAGAGGGTAAGCACTTTATTTGCTGTGTTGTCGAAGGTGAATTTGTGTAGTCAAAGGGGGTCTTACTGCTGTTGGTGTTTTTAATTTAAAGAACGTGCTGTGGCAGAATCCAGCTACCCTTTAGGGTAGATAGGAATCCTTACTCTTAGCCCTACTTGGGGCTCGCTGCAGGAGGTGTCATTGCTAGCTCTAAAGTAGGCCCTTTTTAGTCCTGGAGAGCTGTGGTTACCCGTGTGGGTACTGACGGGACTCTGGGGTCCACTTTGGTCTGAGAAGCTGGGGCAGTGGCTGAGACAAAATTAATTCCCGCTACCATCGCAGGTGGGAAAAATAATGTATTAAGTAAGGATGCTGTGAATTTCTTTTGTAACTGTCTTGTTCATCCACAATCCCAGCCATCAAAAGCACCAGTGAATGTATTAGATATGAAATAAACTACTAGGTAGGGGTGAACCATGGGCCTTCCAGCTCAGCGCTTCTCCGGTGCCCACACGCTAGAGAGGGCACCCGGGTGGGATGGGACACGTGCACAGCAGGTGGGAAATGGGGTGTGTCTGAGAGGCCTGAGCTGTGCAACTCCGTGTGCGGAGCTTGGCTCAGCCTGGGGCTTCGCGGCCCTTGTGTTGCTGATGTTAGACGGGCTCGGGGCTGTAGGGCGTTCAGTGGAACCACAGCCACTGCACACTAGAGGCCAGCAGCACACTGCGCCCCTCAGTTATCGTCCACAGAAACCACCTCTTACCAGGGTGCGGTGGCACAGGCCTGTAATCCTAGCACTCTGGGAGGCTGAGCCAGGAGGATCACAAGTTTGAGCCCAGCCTGAGAAACTTAGGGAGAATCTGTCTCAAAATAAAAAACAAAGTCCTTGAAAGTTACCAAATGTTCTGTGGAAAACAAAGACCAAGCTACCCCATGACTTAGCGGTCTACAACAAGTACATCTCGTGAAACCAGGAATTTGGACAGAACACAGGGGCCAATCGTCTCTGTTTTTTGAAATCTAGCATCTCAGCTAAGATGACAGGAACAGTGAGGGGCTGGCATTCCTCTCTGTCCACATGTTCAGCGTGGGCCCCCTCCCCGTAGGACAACTTCGGACTCATCCCAACTCTTCCACGCTTCCAAAGTGACGAGACAGAAGCTGCCAGTCCTCTTAAAGGCTGAGACTGGAATGGACACGTGTCATTACTGTCAGATTCTATTAGGCCAAATAGTCCCAGGCCAGGCCAGATTCAAGGGACAGCGGCATGGAAGCCTGTCAGTGGGAGGAGGGCTGAATAACCTGCCACATCACATAGCTGTCTTGGGAAGTCCTGGAAAATGTGATCCACTAAAGTGACCAAGAAAGAGGAAGATGGGGGAGCTAAGCCTGGGGAACCCATAAGAGATGGCCAAAGGGGATCCCCAAAGATGGAGGGAAGAGAACTGTGAAGCAGCTCCACAGAGCAGACCCCAAGGGCCCCGGGCGAGATGCTCATAGTAAAAGTGAAAAAGATGAACTTGCTCAAGTGACTACTGTGTTAGGACAAATTGTGAGGAGGTTAACATGGGGAGAACTTGGTAGTGCGTTATGGATAAGTAATTTAACATGTGAAAAAGATGTTTGGAATCAGTGTGTTTAATAGAAATTTTGCACCTGACCCTTGTAAATGGCAGGGAAGGCTTTACTGAAGAATCCTGCAATAGGAACAAGGGCCAAGAGTGCTGCAGAGGGGAATGGTTCCTGTAGACAGTGGGAGTAGACTGCCCCTGATAGCAATGGCTGCACCACAGGGTTGGGATGGAAAATTACCAGGAGTGGCTTAGGCATCAAAGAGGGGAGGAACTGGATTCAATGTCAAGGCTGGGATGAAGTGGATCGAGGTTGGCTTAGTGATATCCGTGCTAAAAGAGCAGGGGGCCGGGTGAGGCTCCGACAGAAACAGCATCAGAGGAGCTTGGACAAAGTGTGGTCAAGCTTGAAGTCTTTGTCAAATGAAATTTGGTGTTTCTTTTCAAAATGGATTTAAAATTTTAGTTTCTATGCATTTTAATGCAATATTTCACATACACAAAGTGTAAAAATGAATAAATTGTTATAGAGGCACAATGAAAGGAAGCACTGTAAATAAATTTAGGGTGAGTCGGGAGAGTAGTAACAGTGGTGGGTTAGGGTTGGGGTCTGGGATTAGGGGCTCAGTTTAGGGTTGAAGATGGCGATAAGGTTAGAGTTAGAGTGAGGGGTGGGTTAGGGTTAAGTTTAGGGGACTCCCCAGAGAAAGTTTCTTCCCTGTCCTGTTTCACACATGCTCAGCGCGGGACGGGGAAGCTGCTCTTTGGCTGTTATGAGAGGGCACTCTTACGGGACCAGTTGTCTGTCACACCCTTTAACTTGACCCCAGTCAGCTTCTAGAAGGCTGAAAGGTGTTCTGTTGCTGACAGGATTGAACTTGACTTGAAGGGTAGATGGTCTACATGAAATGGCTGCTTTAAAAAGTAAAAAGTTTTACCTGTACACCTGATTTTTGGAGGGGGCGGGGTACGGGGGATTGAACTCAGCACCTTGTGCTTGTAAGGCAGGTGGCACTGAGCTAAGTCCCCAGCCCAAAATTGTCCTAGTCAGTTTTTTTTAATTAATTTATTTTTGGTACCAGGGATGTACATCAGATTTTTAAAACCTGACTGGATGATGCTTGTGTTATAAGACTCAGTTAAGCATAGTGAGGGATCTGGATTTTGTCTAGCTGAGGTAACAGAGCAGTAACGTGCTCCAAGTTAACATTTTATAAACTCGCTCTGGCTGCTGTGTAGAGATGTGTTGCAGGAGAGGGCATGGGTCTAGGGAGGCCAGAGATGGCTCCTTCTGAGACTGACTTGGCTTTGGAGGCCAAAGGATTTAGAGAAGAAGGGAAATGAGGAGATTTGAGATTTGAGATCCACTTTGGAGGGTGCGCTGTGGAGATTTGCTGTTGGGCGGGCGTAGGCGTGGGAAGGAAGGGGTCAAGGGCGGCTTCTGGGTTTGAGCTTGAATAACTGGGTGGTTGTTGATGTCATTTATTGAAACGGTGAAAACAAGTACAGATTTGGGAGGGGCATGAAGAATTCTGGTGTGACATGATTATTGGTTACCAAATTGCATGTCAAGGAAGAGGCTGAATGTATAAATGTGGGGTTTACTGTAGCTGGTGAAATAAGTGGAAATTATCATAGATTCCAGGAAAGGGAAAGGGTGAGGTTGCCTGGAATGCGGATGTAGGTCGAAAAGAACACAGAAAGCAAGCGAGAGCCTCTGGGTTTGCTCACAATGTGGGAGCTGAGTCAGGAAAGAACCCCCCAGAGGGGGAAGCCAAACCCTTCAAGGATGCGGGAGAGAGACCAAAGGACAGGGTCAAGGGAGCAGGAGTTCTGCCGAATGCAAGAGTGGCCACCTGCGGACCAGTCCCAGTCCCCAAGATGGAGAGGGAACAAGCACAGCCGCTGTGCTTGGCTGGCATCAGAATAACCCTGGTGAAATGAGTCTGCAGTAGAGTGGAGGCTGAAGACTGGACGGTGAGGGAGAGGGAGGCAGCCGGGAGGAAGTGGGTGGAGACAGGATAAGGAGCCAGGGACCCTTGGGAAAAGAGGACCCAGCTCGCTCCTTCTCCAAGAGAGGAGGAGTTAGGAGAACACAGAACTACCTGCCGGTGACTCCATCCGAAAGCTATGGCGGCAGGACCAGCGGCCAGCCGTGGAACCCCCGGATGAGCCCGCTTCACCCTACCCGGGCACTGTGCACAAAAAGGTCTGGATGCCAAGAACTGGTGCATGGGGACCGGACAGAGTCAGCCCTGAAATCCTGGGCACGACCCAGGAAAAGTCACCTTTCCTTGAAAACTCCTGGGGATGGGAGAGGCGGGTCTCCACCCCTCGTCCTGGGCACAGTCAGGCCTTAGCCCTGTCGGGCTAGGGCCTGACTTACCCTTCAGAGACAGCCATGGAGGAGCAGCCCTGGATCATTAGCAGTCCCATGACTCCCCGATCTCTGCGCCCATGGCCTGGTGGTAATTAGGAAAGCCAAGCCAATAGCCCCACCTTGAGATTGCTGCGCCTCCGGGAAAGGGTTATAACCTGGAGGGCCCTGGGCTCTTGGGCTGGGAACCTGTATCACTGAGTTTAGCAGTAGAGAGTACATCAGCCTATATTTTACTTTCTTAATTTGAGACAGGATCTCACTAAGTCGCTGAGTTGACTGGGCTGGGCTTGAACTTGCAGTCCTCCTGCCTCAGCCGATCAGAATCAGCCTGTTCTTGATAAGTCCCACTGCTGAGCCTTTCTGTGTGGAAAGGGGACTCATCCCAACTTCTGTTCTTCAGAGCCCGTCCCCAAGGCACCCATGGAGCTAAATGCCCTCAAGTTACTCACGCGAATTCAGATCTACCTGGTAGGCAAAGCAGCAGAGGCTGGGGCTGGAGGAGTGTGTTGGTCTGCAGACTTTATTACTAATGCATTGACTGAGTATAAACAGCCCAAGCATGGCAGTGCACTTGCCTAGCATTCATGAGGGCCTGGGTTTGATCCCCAGGGCTGGAAAATAAATGGATAAATAGTGCAAGAAGATGTGGCTCTTACCCTTGGTTTATTATGGCTTGGATCACTTTTTCTTTTTTCTTTATCATGAATGTTTTCTTTTCCTCTGATCTATTTTCAATTCTAAGGACAGATGATATCGTTTAAAATGAGACTGTGCTGCTCCATCTCAAGCTGAAATTATTGCTGCAATAATTGTCTGGAAGGGGCATCTGAGCAGGATTGCTGGCATTGAGCTGCTGCCCAGTACGGCCTATGAATGATACTTTTTGAAAAGCAGTTAAATTGGTGGCAGGCATTATGGTAGACAGACCAAAAGTACTGGAGTTAGAGCCAGGGCTGGTTAATATCACAATGGACCACACACACACGCCCCTGTGGTGTATTAAAATACATCCATCTGCATGGCTGGAGTTCTCTAGAGAAATATACGTATGTGGCCCAAGGAGCTGGCCACGTTAAGATGGCGCATGAGAATCCTTCCTTCTGCTGTCTTCGAGCTGTAGACCCAGGGAAACCGGTGCCATAATTCTTGTGTGAGCCTGGAGGCCTGAGAGCGGGAAGCCGGTGGTGAAAACCCCAGGCCCAGAGACCTGATGTCCTGGCTCAGACACAGAGGCAGGCAGGGCTGGTGTCCCCCTTTCCCCTGTGCCTCAGACTGAATGAGGCCTACGCCTTCTAGGGAGCGCACTCCGCCTCCCTGAGTCCAACAACCCGCTTCCTGCGAAACATCCTCCCGGGGACACCCAGATGTAACATCTAGTTAGACGTCGGAGCGTCCCCTGGCCCAGTGAAGTGGACACATCACACTCACACGTTGCCTGCAGTCATCGCGCCTGCCCCTTCAGTCAGTCCCACTGTATCCCAGGTCCAAGGCAGGCACTCATCTATTTTCTGTCTCTATAGGTTTGCCTTTTCTGGGCACTTCATATGAAGGGAACCCTAAAATCTGCAGTCTTTTGCATTTGGCTTTGTTCACTTAGTGTACATTTTTGAGATTCACCTATTTGTAGCAAGTCCCCTTTTAGGATGGAATAGCACTCCCCTGTATGGATATCCCACACTCTGCCTACCCAGTCACTTCATGATTGTGTGATATTGTGTTTAAAAATCCTTCCCTGAGTATATATGGGTCCAGTGCAAATGAAGATTATCTCGCAGGTGGCTTTGCTTCCTCTCCATCTAAACAAAAGGAGGTGGAGACAGTTCCTCTCAGGGCTGTCAGTGTCTCACAAAAGCTACATTAAGGCCTGTGGCTGGTGCCTCAGCATAACATTGCGGACAGGGAAGTGAGCAATGGTGCTGTGTCTAAGTTCTCTCATTTTTTCCCGTCTTCGGGAGGTAAGAATAAGAGAACAAGACTTCATCTGAAAACCCACAAGCAGTCTTACAGTGTGTCAAGGCATAAGGACAGTGAATTCTCCCGAGCGAAGACAATAATAAAAACCAAGAGTGATGTCTTAACAAAGGGAGAGCTGCCCCGGCCTTGTGGTGGGGACCTGAAGGGGAACAGAGCTCCAGCTCTGAGCCTGTGGAGAGCCGGAGGGCTGGGCCTGCTCTAGAGATACCAGCCGGGCCTTGTGGGAAGGAGGAGACTCCCTGTGCTGGGTTCCACGGTGCCTGAGGACCAGTCCCGGGGGAAACTTCCGAGTTCCTGAAACAACAGAGCCAGTAAAACTGACAGAAAAGACTGCCTCTTGAGGGCCTGAAATGCCTGCGGCAGCTAAACGAAAGCGTCGTTTCAGACCACCCATGGTCTCCAGAGTGGTTCCCCGCGGCTGAGGGGCCGTGGGCGGTGCCAGGCCAGGCTGGCAGGAGGAGAGGGCCGGAGCAGCTGGAAGCCGCACAGGCAGCAGGAGGAAGCTGCCCACCCACGGGGACCACGGGGGAAGCAAGATGCCCCCATGGTTTGGAATCCACAAGAAAACCCAGCAGAGACTTGGAGGGACCCACCCCAAGCCAGTTGTGCAGAGCCAGTGCCGTCCAGCTCAGGCACCACAAACGTGCCTCCTTTGTGTGTCCTGAGGCTGCTCCTGCCGCCTGGAATCGACCTCCTGAGCTGCGCTGGGGCCAACCGTGTGCTTCTGGTAGAAGCTCGAGTTTGCCTTCCGCCGCTGTGAGAAAATACCCCGCATGTTTTGGCTGACGGTTCCAGACGCTTCAAACTACTGCGGTTGGCTGGCCCTTTCCTTTAGGCCCGTGGTGAGGCAGGGACGACAGAAGGGCAAGTGGAAGAAAGCTGCTCGCCTCACGGCAGCCAGGAAGCAGAGAGCAAAGACGCCCGGTCCCGGCCACACCTCCGGCGCCTGCGTCCTCCATCCTCCGAGCAGGCCCAGCCCAGCTCGCAGCAGGAATTCAGTCTGGCTAAGCAGTGGCTGAATCGGCTGCTGCGTGTAACACTGTGGTCCACTCAGTCACCTTCCGGAAGCCCCATCTCTGGACACACGAGCCTTTTGGGGACATTTTTTATCCAAACCATAACTCCTAAAATATATCCCATCTGAGGGGCCATCCCTAAAGATCCCCCCGCAATGGTCTAACCAAACTCCCTGAGTTTTCCTTGACAGTGCTGCCTTTCCCTAACTCTGAGACACCCAGCTTTTTTTACCTTATAACATCTCTAATGCTGAGATGACTCTCATGCTCAGTACTCTGTCATACTTTAATTGGCCTTGGTTTTTTGAAATGATTAAAAATAATATGAGCTCGAGCTGGGGATGTAGCTCAGTGGCACCGCGCCTGCCTCACAAGTGCAAGGTCCTGAGTTCGATCTCTGGTACTGCCAAAAATAACAATAATAATAATATGAGCTGGGCGTGATGGCGCACGCCTGTGATTCCAGCACTTGGGAGGCTGAGGCAGGAGGATCACTGTGAGTTTGAGGCCAGCCTGCGCTACATAGTTAAAGACCAGCCTGGAATACATAGTTACTGTCTCAAACAACAACAACAACAGCAGCAAAAATAATAATAATAATAATATAACCAGTGCCATTTCTCTTCAATAAAATTGAGGATTTAGAGCCAGGGATTTAGCTCAGTGGCACACTTGCCTGGTAAGTGCAAGGTCCTGAGTTCAAGTTCTGTTACCAAAAAATAAAATAAAATTGAGGATTTATCACACTCTGTAGTGCTGTTTGTTTACTGGCTGTCTCCTCTATAAAGCTACAAGCTTCCTTAGGGGAAGGCCCAAGCCTGAGTCCCACTCCCAGCCTGGGTTACAAGGCTGCATACGTCCTGTGCACTTAGCTATGATTAGTGGAATGACTAAATGTCTTACCTTTAGAACAAGATTGCTGGGCCTCAGCCACAAGTACCATGTGCAAAACTGCTGTGTATAATGTGGTAAATCGGGTTTTCTGACAAAAGTCAGTATATTCTCACTGTCAGATTCACGTGAACCCGAACACTGGCTTAAAGCAGAAACTGCCACACACAAGGCTCTCTGAAAACTCAGGCCTCATACCTATCCCAGCACACCGAGGGCTTGAGTCATGCAGTTCTCAGAAAATCACCCTTAAAGGAGATATTAATAGAAAGCATTTTCCAGCCATCTCGGTGTAACTAACACCTGGCTGCTTTGATTGGTATCTATTTTTGCACTGGAAAAACTCATTGCCCCACATTGTGACCAATTCCTCCTGCCTAATGCTGTAGTTAACTCTAATCCTGTGTTCATAACCTCTTAATCTACTTCCACGGAGGAACTAGACTTGGTCTTATGCAGTCATTTGGTCCTGACTCATGTAAGCAGAAAAACCAGGGGATTCAATCTTGCCTAAAAAAATTTAGTGATTAGCAAGTAGTTCAGGAAATACCAGTGAGACACAGAAATGGATTTCAAGGCATGGTTGATCTTTGTAAAAATTTTCCTCTGAACGAAGGTCCCTCTTTAAAACCAATGTGAGGCTCTGGATAAATCTCATTATTAGGAAAGTCCTCGATAGTGAGACTTTAAATACAAAATTATGCAAAGGGAGAAAAATGGGGCATTTCTGTCACTGCCTCATTCCTGGGATTTTTGAGCACAATGGAGCTGAGAACGAAAGCATCTCTGATCCATAATACCCAGCGTCTCTGCAGTGGCGCCCGGATGGAGGGTAAAGGGTTCGCTGGGGTCAGCAGTGCGGGTTGTCATGGGCGCCCCTCACCCCGAGGGACCTCTGCTTCCACAGTCCGATTTGGCAAGATTGCCCCAAATCACTGTCTCTGAGGAGCCTCTGGACTCCTTGGTCAGGACCAGCGCCTCCTCTTTTCTAGGCAGCTCTCACCCCATCCCACTTCCGGCACAGCAAGGACAGGACTCCACCTTGGCGTAGAGGTGTGACCTCAGAGGGGCAGGAGTGTTTCTGGTCACCTGCGCGTTCTGCGAACGGAAGTTGTCTCCTACCTCCGCCATATCGACATGAATTGCCACACAAGAGCAGCTCAGGGCCTCAGGACCCATTTTATTCTCCTGTAGCTTTGTTTTTATGTATTAATATTGAAGAGCAGAAAAGAAATGAAGCCAGCTCTGGCTGAACCCTCCTGGGCCGTTGTGTGTAAGGAGCTGAGCCCAGCCTGGGCTGAGACCCGCCGGTTCCGACCAAGCTGGTGAGCTGGGGTGAGGCTGGCTGGGCCTTGCTGGGCCCTGGGACGAGAGGGTCCTGGAGAAGAGAATTATCCCCTTGGCTTCTGGGAGCGGAGGCCGGTTCCCCAGTGACATTGCAGCCACTGCATCGAAGGCACAGTGAGCAGCCTAACCCTTAAAAACAAGCCTCAGGCTTATTTTTTGGGTGATGCTGGACAGGTCCCGTAGGCTGCTTTGATCACCAGCCTATCAATCTCTAAGGTAAATCAAGCAAGGTGTGGTGGTACACATGCTTGTAGTCCCAGCACTCGGGAGGCTGAGAAGGGAGGACTTCTGGGAGTTCAAGGCCACTCTGGAATACATACTGAGACCCTGTCTTAAAAAAGGGAAATCTAATATTGAAGTTGTTCTACCCTATGGACTGATATAAAAATTAAGACAAAACATTCTCAAGCACGTTGAGCTTTCAGTGCTAAGTAAAATGAGAACATGGCCAGGGACCTTGGGGCTGAGCCAGGCAGAGCCCCCAACCTCTTCTGTCCCACCCTGCTCCCAGCTGACAGGGTGTGGCTGGAGATTCTGCACCAGGGCTCCCAGGGAGCTGGCAGCGTGGCCTGGCACACCCTGAGAAAGTTCCTGGGGAAATGAGACCAACAGAGGACACTGCCATCGCCACCCGAAAACAAGCTCCGGGTCCTTCCAGTTCAAGGCATCGCTCTGTCTTTGTAGCACATCCAACCTGAAGACTTGTGATATGAAACTGAAAATAAAGTGCTTCTTATTTTAGCCAAATCCTGGTTGCAAGGAACCCGGCTGCGGCAGGATTTCAGTCTCCTGGTTCCACGGAATGCCCACACTGTTGGCCAGCAAGGTATTTCCTTGGAAAACCAACCCAACAGAATAATTTGATGTTGCTCCAATTGGTCAGAGCTTTCACTTCCTAGCCCTTGGCGCTGCTTAGATGAAGCCTAGATGAAGCTGCTTAGATGATTAGTTGTTTTTTTCTAGGTGATATTTCACAAAATCTGAACGTTCACCCGTGACCAGCTCACAAAATGGGCAGCCTTGTTCTTGACCTTGTTAACAAAGGACCTCCTTCCAACTTCGCCAGCCTGGGGGAGGAAATCCAGCAGACGGCCCTGACGGCAGAGAGGGGCAGAGTGACCCCTGCCCGGGACAATGCCTTTTCCTGTGCCGGAGGCTCCTCCCATTCCCATGCTGCTGCCTGCATCCGTTGCTGAGTGCGACCCCCTTTCCCATCAAAGTGCCCCTCAGCCCAACAGGAGGGGCGAAACCTTCATCCCAGAGGGAAGCACGTCCATCCCAAAGGAAAGGGAAGGCCGCGTGTCCGGGTGCTGGGAAGTCACCAGCCACGGGCTTGGCTTTGCATCTGTGCCCACAGGCAGGCGTCGGCTACTGTGTGCCACATGTCTGGCTCCTACACTCCCAAAGCTCAAGCTGAAAGCACTCCACAAAATGAGTTACAGCCACTTGCTCTTCATCAAAACTGAATGCTCAAGTCAGGAAAACTTTTGGTAGTGGGTACAGTTCTTTTTTTTTTTAACTTCAAAAACGCATGAAAGAGAATACACTGGAAAGATATTTCAGGAAGAAAAGCTGAAGAATACCATCTCACACGGGCCACTGGGACCCTCCCTGGGAGGTCTGGACAGAGATGCAGTTTTGAACATCTGAATGTGACCAGTGATGGCGGAGCAGGAAAGCTTTTGCAAAGCTGTCCTTTGTGTCATTATCAGAAGTTCTCACTCGGTACCTCACACGTCTTCTGCAGGGCAGGCCCCTGCCTTTCTGGGGCTCTGATGTAAATGTAGCCATGCCCTGGGGGACCTGTGATTGATAGCCCAGCCTTGGGTGGGAGAGCCAGTGCATCTGGTGGTATTTTTAAGTGTAAACTAGAGGGAGACTAGAAAAAGGGAAGCTCTACCAAGTTTTCACCAGTGGGATGGGCAGAAAATAAAGTTCATTATCTGTAGGGCGGCACCTGTTTGGAGAAAGTCACATTCTGGGAGGTGGGGGTTGTTGATCAAAGGAGAACATAGGTTTCAAGAAGTAAAAAATACCATTTCGCTCCCTTTTCCTTTCAGGATTTATCCAGTCCTTCCTGGTGCCCAGGTAGGTGGCTGGTGCACTGAAAGGCATAAAACATCCATCCCCCAAGATACTAAGACTCTCGGACACCCATGGTGGCACAAGAGCAAAGCAACGTGGAGGGGTGTGCACTGTCCCAACTCAGAGAGACACAGCTGGTGGTTTGGAGGCAGAGGCAGAATCCATATGACACTCGGTCACTGGGACAAGCAGGGGTATGGTTTGAATCTGAAATGACCTCTCCAGATCTTATGCATTGAGGGCTGGGTCCCAACACAGCAAATGTTCATGGGTGGGACTAGAGATGACTGGATCATGACAGTGCTGGTCTCATCAATGGATTCACTCACTGATGAGTTCATAGCTGAACGGCTGTCAGATGGGAGGAGGTAGCTCCCTTGAAGTGTGACCTGAACAAGTCCATCTTAACCCTGGCTCTCTCACTCATTCTGCTTCCTGGCTACCATGAGCTGAGCACCTTCATCTACCATGCCCTTCCACCATGATGTTTCTGCCTCATCATGGGACTAAAGGTGATGGAGCCAGCCAACCATGGACTGAACCTTCTAAAACCGTGAGCCAAGATAATAAACCTTTCCTCCCTCAAGTTATCTCAGGTATTTTGTCACAGAAAAAAACAAAAACACCAAACTAACATAACCAGGATCTAGTCTGAGTGACAAACCCACCATTCATTCCCAGTTTACCCTAAAGAAGATCAAGACAACCTCCTTCAAGCTCTTTCTCCTTCCTGCTCTGATGGAGGTGGAGAAATCAAACCCCTGAGAGTTGCATGGTGAATTTTGTCCCGCAATTAGGAAAGTATTTCTTCTCCAGAGGTGACTGAGGGTTTATTTGGGGGAGAGAGTTGTAAGTGATCCAACTTGTCCTAGAAGGCTACATAATCCCACTTTTATTAGGAACTTCAAGGAAGAGAAGAGAGAGGGAACGGAATACAAGACAGAAGAGACCAGAGTCCACCTCCAGGCCCCATGGGGGCCCCTGAGAAGGGAGGGGGCGAAGTGACGTGGGAAGCACATGCCTCGGATGTGCGTTCATGCTGTTCTTTTCCCGAGGTCACAATGGCCAGCAGGAAGGCGTTAACAGCCTCATTTCATGAGTGAGGAAATCAAAGCTCCTGGAGGGTAAAGAGCTCATCCTGAGCCACCTAGCAAGCCAGGAGCCCAGGGCAGGGTTCTCATCCCAGAGCTCAGGACTTTTCCCGAGCTCTCTCCATTCTGCCCAAAACTCCAGATAAAAATGCTGCCTGAGACCCAGGCGACTGGGCCCCGTGTTCGCCGGGGCCTCTGCCTGGCCAGCCCCTCCTGGGCCACAGCAGAGGGTCTGCCTACACCGCCTCCCCATTTCCCCGGCTCACCCACATTCTTCCCATTTCTGCAGCATTGTTATCATAGCAGCCATGGTTTACCCAGGAAATGGAGTGTTTGTTATCTGAAGTGCTTTCATGGATCATGCTACGTAAATCCTAACGCCACCGTGAATAAAACTAGAGGTGTTTATACATCCATAAAACCTGGCAAAAAAATCAAGATATGCATCTATTTTTATCATTCTGATGCAGAACTTTGCTGTATTTGCCTATTTATACAGTGATTTCCTTGCACGTTTTCTATTTTTTCCCATCCTGTCATTCTTATTCCCTGGGTAATATCTATGTCTCTAAGGAAAAGGAAGCAAGTAGCAGTGCACCTGTGGTGACTAATTATAGTGGGTCCTTGGTATTTGGTAAGAAGGCCGCCTGTCTCTGAGAAGTTAACCCTGCCTTTCCACGGGGCCCGCAGCATCAACACCCACACATCTCCATGACGAGCAGCTGGATTTTATGTGGTGTGCAGAGAAGTGAGCTGGTGCGAGGGTCTTGGTTTGGGGCTTGTTTTCCTCCCAGGTTTTGGGAGAGGGTTAGGCTTTGGAAAAGTACATCTGCTTGGCTGTGTTACTGGAAATTCTCTAGCGCGTCCTGACCTGTCTGCCCCAAGCCTGGGCCCAATAGATACCAAGAAAAAATGCTCCAAGAAAAAGCATTTTCACTTTCTACCCGCTGTTGAGTCTGCCCATGAGTGGTGTGCTGGTTCCTCTGACTCGAATCACTGTCTGCTGGGAGCGGTGGGAGGCCACAGGCTTTGGCCAGCACAACCGACAGAGGACTGGACTCTGGCCCCCATGGTGTTGGCTGGATTCCACTCAGCTTAGAGGAGAGAGAAAGCCATGATACTCTCAATGATTTCTGTTCCCTCAAGGCCACGTGCGGCACATTCACATCTGGACAGGCCTGGGGACTCCCGTGGCACAGAAGAGAAAGAGGCCTCCGGGTCTCTGCTGCTCTGCCTGTGCTGAGCGGCAGGCCACGGCAGCAGGGTGGGCACAGGGGCCAGCTTGCTCCAGCTGCCAGCTTTGGGCTGGCTGGGTGGTTCCACATATCAAAGCAGTGTGTGTTCATCTAAGAAACCGGTAAATACAAGGTGCTGAGCACACACACACATCACTGAGAGATCACATGTGTATAATAAGCTGTTAAGATACATAACTTTTTCCATGACAAAAAAAAAAATGTTTGGAAAAGATCTCTGTATTCCGGATCTGGGTTCCTTGGAGGAAGACTGCTGAAGGACCCTGAAGCATCATGTCCTGTCAGGACCACTGCCTACAGGAAGGTCAACTCAGACTGGCTACAGTAACACACTGACACACTTAAAAGTTGGTTTTCCTAAAATTCTTCAAAAGCTGAGTGTGGTGGCACACGCCTGTGACCCCAACAGTGGGAGGCTGAGGCAGGAGGATCAAAAGGTCAAGCCCCGCCTGGGCAATTTAGCCAGACCCTGTCTTAAAATTTTAAAAATAAATAAAATGAGTTGGGGATGTAGCCTTGTGATCAATCTCCAGTACCAGAGAAAAAGAAGGAGGAGGAGAAAGAGAGCGAGAGAGGAGGAGGAGAAAGAGGAAGAGGAAGAGGGGGAAGAAGAGAAAAGGACTCTGCATGCTGCTTTATTTTACTACAATCTCAAAACTACCCCAAAAGATAAAGTCTGTTTTTAAAAAGAATTCCTACAAGTTTGTAAATGTCTTTAGGAAGTGGGTCTTTTGGTGGTGAGAAAGACCGACAGGTGTGTGCTCCAGCCGGACAGGTGTGCCCTCCGGCTGCCCGGAACCTACACAGCAGCCTGGCGCCAACGTGCCTCTCACCCGGAGCCAGGTTTCCACCCTGAGCATTGCAGGCAAAGGCGAAATCAAATGGAGCTGGTTTCAAATACTTGCAGCCCTTCAAATATTTATAACCCTTTGGACAGCCAAAGGCAGCAGGCTCATTATTTACCAAGCAAGTGGAAATGATACGGGATGAGGCAGAGCAGAGGCATCAGTCGGACTCGAGGCTGGTCGCTAGCGGGATCTCCAGGTGGCTGGAGGGAGGAGTGGCCCTATTTTAGCCTCAAAGAAGAACTGGACCATTGGGCTACACGTGACACAGTTGCTACTGAAAAGATCAAAGGGGGTTTCTGGTAAGGGCTTCTGTAGCTGTCCTTGAGTTGATTTTCTGAGCATCTCTAATGAGCTGCCGAGAGAGAAATGTGTGCTCTCTGGGGCTGGGAGGTCCCCAAATAGCAAGCTCTGTGAGCTCCAGCAGGCAGACTTAAGGAGGTGAGATTACCGTGGCTGCAGCAAGACCTTCAAATTTCCCAGCTGAAAAGCTTTGTATTGGAAACGACAGTGACTTTATGTTTTGCTAATTAGAAGACCAATTAAGGCTTACTTTAAAATTTTTCAAACAACACAGTAACGTGGGGACTTCAAACCCCGCTCGTGTCCCCAGCACGACAGTGAATGGTTTGCTTACGCTGCAGTTTTCTCTGCGCAGATCCATCTGTAACACTGGTGTCGGCCTCCGTTCGCATGTCCTGTCATGAGGCCATCGCTCGTGCTCAGCTCTTCTTCCGATGGTCCCTTAGTGAGAGAGAGGTTTGCAGATCTGATGCCAAGGCCAGTGCGATTGTCCGACAAGTTGCTGCCTAACGTGTAAATGCCCGGGTTCCACCTCACGCCAGGAAGGTGACACTTCCTAAACGTGCGCCCTGAGCTTGCGAATTTAAGCCCTTTGCAAGCTGGAAGTGTGGAAGTCACCCTTACCGAGAGAGACTGTCCCTGGAACGCTGTGTCCGGCCCACAGCGCGGCTGGAGAGAGCTGTCTGAAGACTGCACTCAGCCCTGGCACGGTCCGTGACTCGGAACCCCAGCCTCTCCCTGCTCCTGGGCTGCCAGTCCCGGGCTGAGGGTCAGCTTGCTGTTGCCCCCTGCAGGCTGCCAGGCCTATTTTGGTGCCCGGGTTCCCCAGAAAGTAGTACTGCGCCTATCACAGGCAAAGCCCGAATAGTTGCTGTGTCGATTTCTTTCCCGGGGAAGAAACTTCATTCGCTGGTAATTAAAAAGGCCGGGGCAGGTGAAGCAGCTGCTGGGCAGAGTTCTCCGGGGGGGGGGGGGCGGCAGGGGGACAGGGACCCTCTTCTCTGGTGGGAAAAAAGAAAAGAGTAGGATTGGGAGATTTTCCTCCACTTGGGGACCACCCTACACCTAACCCTAGCTTCAGGCTATGCCCTTGGCAGAAATGGCATTACACAGTCAGAGGACTGATGCCTTCCTTTCCCAGGTGAAAAGATGGCTTTTCGAAGGTTAATAATAAAAAAAATCAGTAATTGAGCTTTAAAAATAAGCCAAAGCCATTGATAATTACTTCCCCGTCCTTTGGCGCCCTCTATCGAGGGTCAATGCAATTGCAGCGAAGTTCGGCACCTCCTCTTGCAGCTGGGAAGACCCGAGCTCCTTTCTACGCAGGAGGGAGGGGAATTCAGTCTTTAGGGAAATGCGCTGCTGCCCTGCCAAGCGGGTGTGCATGAGGTCAAGTGTCTGAACTCTGTGTCTTAGGCCTTTGTGCATCTTAGGCCTCTCCTTGTGGCCAGTGTCAGCGCTCAGAGCAGAACTGCGTCGGAATCAGCACACGGCAGCCGGTGGCCCGGAGAAGGAAGCGCCCGCTGCCCGGAGCTGCCCACCGCTTTGCCTTTCTGTCCAGACAAAAGCAGATCTGTATGGGAAACAAGGACAAAGCAAATTTTAAAATGCAGTCCTTATTTACTTGTTTAATATTTTCCAAATGTCTTCCTTCCAAACTAATGTTAGTCCTTACCAAACGCATGATCCTCTTTTCATAGAAAAATTAATGAATCAGTTTTTGAAAAGATAAACAGTGCATGTAATTTTAATCAGAACACAACTTTTTTAAAAAGCACTGAAAATGAAAGCAAATAAAAATATAAAATATCCCCAAATGGATTAATTCTATGTGTTTAGTTTCAGAATTTTTTGAATTAAGACCCGTGTAGAATAGAGTGTAAAATCTCAAAGGTCAGCCACTTGAAATATTTCAGCGGTCAGCCACAAGCATCCTCCCATTTCCTAAGGTGGATCCCGTGTTGGGATCTGTAACTTGGCTTCACAAACCTGAAGTGCAGGACTCAAATGCGAGGTTGTCTGCAGAGCCAGCTGTTGCCAGAAAGACCACAGCTTCTAAGCTGGCCAGCCCGGGAGGCCCCTCAGATCTGCCATTTCCTTGCGGTCCAGCTTTCTCCGTCTGTTTCCTCATCTGTGGGTTGGAGAAAGTGAAGTAGAGGTGAGCTGTGGAGGATTCAATGACCATTGCATCTCAGCTGTCCAGTCCAGCACTGCTTCCCTAGAAACCACGCAGGTCACATGTGCCACGGACACTCTCTAGTAGCCATGCTAAGAATGGTAAAAAGAAACAGGTGAGTGTCATTCTAACATCATATTTTACTTAACCCTCTGTAGCCCAGAAAGAATTTCAACATGTAATCAACACAGAAATTAACTTTGACATTTTACATTTTTTAATCGCAAGTCCTCAGAGTCTATTGTGTGGTTTACACTCACTGCACATCTCAACCCAGACACCATATTTAATGATAAATGGTTTTTCTACCAAGCAATACATTTGTCTTGCTAAGCTTCCCAGGCTAGCTTTGAACCTGAGATCCTCCTGCCTCAGCCTCCCCAGTAGCTGGGATTGTAGGTGTGCACCGTCACCCCCAGTTTCCTTCAGTTTTCTAATCACAGTGCAGTGTAGTTGGAGGCTCAGTCTCAGTCTCTCGTGTCACGTTTCGGCCTCCACTAGCCTGGCAGTGTCACATTGCGCCACACAAGCCTAGCGCAGCACCCAGCCTTTAGCCATCCCAGTACGTTCTAGTTCCAAGGTTGTCTCTACCCTGGCTCTGCCACCCAAGTGACCTTAAAAAGTCCTTGACCTCTCTGGAGGTCATTGTTCTCATCTATAAAATGAAGGCATTGAACTGCACAATCTCTGAGAACTCTTCCCATCTATAATTTTGTTAAAGGTAGAGGGGGTTTACATTTACTAAAGGAAGGACAAGAAGTACACTCCACAGGGTGAGAGGGCTCACGGCGCCTCATCCATAATTGTTCATTTCTAAACCCCACTCCCACTCTTGGGTCTCATTCCCCTGCCCCACTTCCTAGAAAGGAAAGCAGAAATTCTCTCTGCTTAGCTGACACTGAGATTTCTCTTCTACACTCTTTTGGGGAGGGGTCGAGAGAGGGTCTCGCTATAGAGTCCAGGCTGGCCTCGAACTCCCAGAAATCCTCTTGCCTCAACCTCGGTGGTGCTGGGATTACAGGCTGGCTCCACCACACCCAGCTATGTTCTGCACCCTTTTGTGGAGCATCAACCTCAAAGGAAGACAGGACCCACAGAGGACCCTGTCACAGGCCCTGCCCTGCAGGGCCTGCCCTTCCGGACCTGCCCTTCTGAGGACATTGACAGCACACCGGGAGGAGCTGTGTGAGCTACAGATCTGGAGCGAATGAAATGCGCAGGAACCACTGGATAGCTGCCACGGAGCTTGAAACACAGTTACTCCTATTCTGGGGTTCAGTGAAAAATCCCCCCAACAGTGTCACGAGCAAATCTGCCTTTTCTCCTGGACCTGTACTGCAGGCCCTACTCAGGCACAGCTCGCATGGCGTGGAGAGGTGGACAAGGAGCTGAAACGCTCTGTCATTGGTCTCAGAGAATGCAGCTGTCCGAGTCTCACTGCTCTGCTGGCACCTCACCGTGGACTCCTGGGGACAGCGCGGCACAGTGGCTGCGTTGGCCACACTGACATTGCCCGGGACCCGGGCATTGGTGCAGCCACTTCCAGAGGAGGCTTGGCCAGCAGAATGTCTTTCAATCCACCTGCTCTCAGTGCTGCCCCTGGTCCACAAAATAACACATTTCCACTTCAGCCACTGAGACCCCAGCTGGACCCACTGCAGCTCAACTCTGCAAACCGGAAGTCATGCTGCTTGCATCTGCTGATGGTGGCCGCAGACCTGTCCCTCCGAATTCCTGCATGGAGGGACAAAGATACAGCTATAAATTTCACTAAATCCTGAAGCTATTTAGGGTTTCTTATGACTCTGAGCACTGATTTCTGCCCCACTGAGACCCCACGGAATGGAAAGATCTCAAAAGAAGGCATTTGATGATCTGGCTGGTAAAAACATAGAAATGATTAAAACAGAGGCAAAGAACCCACATATTGCTATTACCGTCATGATTAAAACATGCAGCTCATTAATTTAATCTGACAGTGGGCCCTTTTGTGGGCAGGCAGCTCATCTGCAATGTCTTACGCCACCGAAGAGACCTCTCCCATGCCAAGACCGGCTCCCCATTTCTTTTATTCCTGAGAAGCCATCGGTATAATCCAAAATGATTAAAGCAGTGGAGATTAAATTGCAGACAAAGAACTTCAGACCAGATCAGGAGTGGGAAAATAAAACTCTGAACAAGTACAGAACTCAAGGGACTAACGATCAAAACATTCAAGTTTCCATTTTTTTTCAAGCTGCAAAATTCAACTTTCTAGTTTACAACACAGTAGAAAAAGAGCTGACATAATCTATTAGTGCACTAATGCTTTGTCTCTGCAAGGAGTTTCTCCAGGGTCCGTAAAAGAGAGCTTGTCCGATAATGTATGTGTCACACACAGATTCACAGAGGTAAAGGGAAACGGATGAAACAAAGATCCCAGGCCCTACTCTCCCTGCCGTAGCCTCTCCTCGGCAGAGAGGAGGGAGCTCTCAGACTTCATCCTGGCCTGATTATTAGCAGAACAGCATCTAAATGCTTGATCAGGGAGGCAGAAGGCCAGCAAAATTATCACCACACAAAAATTACAGAAAAGCCAAAAAACCCTTCGGATATATTGGGTCCACCTACCCTAGCCCACTGAAGGAAAATTTTCTCGTTGTAACTGTCCCCTTGCACAAAGCAAAAGAACTAGCTCAAACTCCTTTATCACTCAAAAGGCAAAGAAAATCTCTTCTGCTGACATTCCGCATCTGAGTCCTAAATCCCAGCTCGGGCCTCGGAGTCCAGCCTGGCTTTTCCTCTGGAGTCGGAGTGAGTATTTTAAGGCGCCATGCCCCGAGGCACCTGACGTTAGAAGATTCGGGCCTTCCCTTTCACATCTCACTGTAATATGGAGACGCGCTGAGTTGGGGACACAAATCTTAGGACACTTTCAGCACTTCTTACAGAGGAAAGCAGGTCAGTAGAGATCCAGCACATTTCACCTGAACGGGAAATTTCACCCTGAAATTCCCGTCAGACAGCCAGTTCCTCCCATGGAAAGGTGAGCTGCCAGGTACTCCAGGCATCGTGCCCACCCGAGGATAGATGGGTTCTTTTTACATCAAAATAAACTCACCTTCAGTAATCAAGTCGTCAAGGAGAAGCTTGGTGGTGGACTGCGTCTCCCACAGCCCACAGTGCCCCTGGGTGAGCACCGCGTTATCTATGGAGACAGAACATTTGTGAACCTTTCATTTGTTTTCTTTTCAGTGGTGCTGGCAGTGAGACCCAGGGCTGAAGTCACTGTAGCACCAAGCTGTACCCCCGCTGCTGTCTGTGGAGATGAGGCCACTTCCAGTTTATATTTCCTCGGGCTTGTAGGGTCAGTGTGGGCTATTGATGCCTAAGAGTGATGTTTAGAGCAAAATCCTGCTATTTTAGATCAACTCTTTCATTTAAATTCCTCCTTGTGACCTACTTTTTAACATATTTTATAATTTATTTATTGTATCATCCTTCGATATTGGAACTTTTTATTTGGGACTAACAGAAATGGTGCAGCTAAAGAAAATAATGCTTTTCTCATGCTATATACATGGTAATTTAAATCATTTCAATTAAACAAACTGTCCCATGAGAGCTCCTTGATGATCTAGTTCAGCTGCTTTTGATACAGTCAGAGACCCCCCCGAAAGCTTTTGGGGCACAGGCCATCAAATTAACTCGCTTAAGAAAGTCACCAGACACCAGGCATATTGACAGCACTCAGATGACCTACTTGAAAAACGTTTGAAGCCATTTTGCGTTGTGGGCCCAGAACAAATTACTCTTATTTCATAAGTAGCTCCCAATTTGTGTTCCAAAAGGCGTCCAAATCCAACCACTGAGATTTCTTATCAAAATTTTGGGGTTTTTTTCTCTTATCATAGCTTAAAATTATTTTAAACCACATTTGTTCATAAAATTCTCATTCTGTTACTACTTTGTCACAGAATAGTCTTATAATGACTACTATAATTTAAAAATTCACAATTTTAGGGCCGGGGATTTAGCTCAGTGACACCATGCCTGCCGCTCAAGTGCAAAGTCCTGAGTTCGATCCTTGGTACCAAAAAATAAAAAAACAAATTCACGATTTTGTATGATTTCACTTGCTGCCATCCCTCCACCCCAAGATGCCAGGCCTACTTGGACATTTTTATGGGACATAAAATATTATGTACATACATAAACTACATTAGTGAAAGTGTTGTTGGATTGCTCTTAAGATAAACTAAATATTCCTTTAAATTGAGTATTCAAATGCCTTCAAATAAGCTAAAGGCTTAAGAAGACCAGAAATTCTGTTAATTTTACTGTGGTTGAAAACATGAGAAAAATTTCTTATGTTCCTAACATAAGAAGTAAAACTTGAGAAAAAAATTATATCATTAAAACAGCTGGCCTTTTGAATTCAAATATCTGTTAATTTCATTTAAGTACAGATAAACCAGTTGGACATAATAACAGCACAATGGCTGATAGAAGATCAACTAGTTCTTTTCCTATTGTACGCTACAGCAATAAGAAAAGGGTAGGTTCTGAGACCCCAATGCAACCCCAACTTGGCTTATAAATGGGATAGTTTTATGCACTCAGTCCTATTAATAATTTTGCCAGATGTGATGTTGCATGGTTGTAATCCCAGCACACAGGAGGCTGAGGCAGGAGAATCTTCATGAGTTCAAGGACAGCCTAGGCTATACAGTGAGACCCTGTCTCAAAAAACAAACAAACAAACAAATAATAATAACATTTTATTTACCCTGATTGCAAAGACCATTTCTCGAGCAGGGTGAGGAAGCTGCCTGCTAGAATAGATCCTAAGATCTCAGTGGCTTTAACACAATAACCCTTTATTACTTCTCTCTCTCAGAGGACAGCCAACATGGTCATCCCATTTTGTGGCTTCCAAATGACTGAGATCTTGGTGTCTTCTTTTTGATTTTATAGCCAGACGATGGACAGCAGAGGGAGAAGGAAGAATACTGTGGCAGATTGGGGGCTTTTTAGGGGAGGCAGTGGGAGAGGTATTGTGCCCGCCCCGTGGCGTGGTCACAGCAAGCACATTGGGTGTGGGGGCCTGGGCTCAATGTCTGCCCGGCAGGTAACAAAATGGGCTTTGATGGCCACATCCATCTTGCCATAAAAGTGTCTGTACCCTAAACAGGGACTTGCTGAAGTGCTTATAACCTCACAGCTGCTCTCATAACTGAAGAGGTCATCACCTGGTGTCCAGGCTGAATAATGAGAATAGCGTCTGTGTAATAACAGGAATCTGTGCCATCCCAGCCAGGGGACAGCAAGTGACCAGCAGCCACTCCCATGGCGCGATGTTAATCACCTATGCCTCGAGCGTCCCTCCGAGGGACTTGGATTCACGGTTCCGGCCCATGCCCTGAGTTCTGGAATTACTTTCTTTCCTCCTTGCCTGGCTGTTAAAATGCCCAACGCTGTAACTTTAACTTAACTTTCATCCAGGAAGCCGGAGTGAATCGAATTAGACATAACCCAGTTTTTCACTTCCTGGCCCCTGTGACCCAAGCCAGTGTGTTCAGAAGCACCCGAGGAGCCGGCGCGAGGCTGAAACCGCGAGTATTTCTAAAGCCGTGTGTTTTTGAACACTTGAACCCACGCAGAGCCCCACCAGAGCACCTCAGTGGCCTCTGAAGGGATGTCTCACGTGTGGCTTCCTGAGCCCTTGCCGGTTCTCAACTTTCTCCCAAGACCTTGGGTGCACAAGGAAGTCCACCCACTGAGCTGCTGGTCTCCAAAGCACCCATGAAGCGGAAAATTGAGGCGAAATCGCAGAAAACTCGGGTAAACCTCACAGCTTGACTTGCGCTTCTGTTGACTATCACAAGCCCAGAGCAAGACAGCACAGGAGTGGCAGGCAAGGCGGAGAAGATGGGATTGAGCCCTGCGGGACGACCTAGAAGGAGATGGAAGCAGGGCCTGGGCGCTCCGCCTGAGCAGGGCTGGGAGGGTGACGCCAGAGGCTCCCTCAACAGTCCCACCGCTCTCGCGGCTCTTCCTCTCCGGAACGAGGACAGCGCGGGATGGGTGCCGTTTCGTCTCGGGGCTGAGGGGACACTCGGAAGCCGTCCGCCCGCCCGCCCGCCCATTTCCTGCCCAGAGCGTGACCCTCCCCTGGTCCTGCCCAAAGTGCTTCTGCGGCCTCTTCAAGCCTCCCTGGCCCGCATCTGCCTGCCTGTGCAAGACAAGGGGCCCCAGTCTTCTCTTCTGCACAGGAGGGGTCTCAATTCCTACCTTTAGGTTGGGGTGAGGGTTAAATAAATTCGGTGTCTGACTTTTTGCTTTGCCGGGCGGGGGGCTGGCCCAGGGCCTCGGGCCGATAGGTGAACGCTCTCCCGCCGAGCCACACGCCCCCCCACCCCCAAGCTCGGTGTCGACAGTCGCCTTGCAGAAGACTTTATAGACAAAGGAATTAAGAAGCTAGTATTTTACACACGAACGTTTCCACCAGGGCCGGGGTTGCAGCTCAGCGGTGGAGCTCGATGCCTGGGTGTGCTCCCCAGAAATCCACCCCCCTCAAATAAATTGAATCCCAAAAAAGTGACTTTTTCCATTATCTAACAATCCTTCAAGGTGTGAGTATTATTCGAAGTCCAAAACGTTTACTTAATTTCATCCTAATTCCTTTCACTTTAAGCTGTATTTTAGAAAATCACACAGTATCCTCGGTGTGATTTTGTGTAGTTTTAAACTGTTTATTCATGACAACTCCTAAGAGGCAGAGAACGACGACCCTGACGCGGACGGGGCCACGGCCCACTCCCACACAAGCGCACCGCCCGGGCAGCACTGAGGTCCGGCAGGCGCAACACCCGCTCACACCACAGTCACCTCCGGCGACAAATGAGCCCTTAACGGCCACCAAAGCTCCTCAGAAGCGCGCTGAGCTGTTCCTGCTGCCTGTCACCCTGCTAACCGTCCCCACTCCTGGGCGCATCACAAACAGAGGGCATTGCGCGGGGAAGGAAGGAAGCCTGAAGACGAGGGACTGGTTTCCGCTCTTCCTTGTGCTTGGCTGTGCAGAGAGACTGGCCCAAAACCTAAGCCAGCGTTTGTGACAGCATGAACGAGTCACGCTGATAAATCTCAGAAACCTATGTTGGAAATGAAGACTGAAAAGAAAATGGTGACTAAATATAAAGCATCATAGGACTACAGAGATTGAGTTTCATTTAAAAATAAAATGGAGGGCCGGGGATTTAGCTCGGGGGTTCCATCGCCTGCCCCACAAGCACAAGGACCCGAGTTCGATCCCCAGTACCAAAAATAAAAAATAAAATGGAAAAAATCCACGGTGGGCCGCCATGGACAAACGCCTGCTATTGTCAGAGCTGTTAGCAAGCAGCTAAGTTGTCATGGAGACCGGTGGCTGGGCCTGTGACCCGAGGTGGGGAAGAGGGGCCTAGGTGCACAGACCAGTGAGCTGGAAAGTGGCAACCTGCTGAGCTTTGCACAGCTGGTATCTGTCAGTTACAGAATTCTTGGCCATCTACGTACGAAAGCTGTCAGTGCTAAGAAGAGAGAGTAAGCTTAAGTACCAATATGAGAAGCTTACAGGAAAGCTAAAACTATTTCAGAGGAAAACCTATAAACTAGGCAGAAGGTGTGTCCATAGCACCTTTGTTTAGCTCTGGGTCACAGGGAAGGTCACGTGTCTGCTTGGACGCTGCATCTTTGGCCACTCCCGTGTGGAGACGAAGCGCAGCACTGCAGCATTCAGAGTGCATGTCTGGGGCCAGGCCCTCAGCTCAGCCTGGGCTCTGTGACTTCCCAGCTCTGGGGCCGTGGGCCAGGTGCGTGGCTTCTCTGGGCCCCAGGTAAGGCCGAAACAGAACCTCGTACATCCTGCCGAGTTCCAGGGCGCCACTGCCTCTGAAGAACGATAGGAATCGTACTGATGTTTGCTGCTGTTTTTATTGCTACAACTTGTAAAAGATCAACCCTAAGAGCCATACTAGATAGCTCTGAAAATAGTAGGATGTATTATGGAGTTTTGTGATCATGTGTTAATTTTCAAATACTCTTCAGAGGTATGTTGGTTCGATTGCTGCTGTTGCATATTTCAACAGATGTATTATCTCACGGTGCTAGAGGTCAGAAGTGTGAAATGGGTCTCGCCAGGCTAGAATCAGGGTGTTGGTGGGCTCTTCCTCTCCGGAGAGGTAGGGGACTCCGGTTCCTTTCCTTTCCTGGCTCTCAGGTTGGCGCATCCCTCGGCACTTCCCCAAGGCCAGGCTTTCTGTCTCTCACAGCACATCACTTCCCCACTGCCTCCTCTACTTCCTTCTTCCACATTTCCACACCTTTGGGAGCGAACCTGGTTCCTCCTCAAGTACTGAAACACATCCGCAGGCTCCAGGGCTTGGGGCAGAGCCATTGTGTGGGGATACCGTTCTGCAACCACAGAGAGGAGTGACAGTCCGTCTTGGGAGCTACAGTGGTCAGCCCAGTGGTTGCACGGTAGGCGAGAGGTGCTCAGGAATGCACAGGTGCAACCTGTGAGCTCCAGCCTGGCTTCAGAGACTAGCAAGCTTCATGACTTGCATAAATTTTAAGTCACTTGATCTCTTCAGACCTCTGTTGTAATAAAAATTGGCGTTATGTGGCCTATGACCCTCTCTAATTAAAGATAAAAAGCTAAAGTCATAGCTTGTCACACTAGGCATCTGAGATACTCTGTGCAGAGAACAGGTCTCAATTTAGGTTTAAAATGAGCATAGTCGCAACTGCCCTGGGTGGCCCTGAAATTTCCTTCTTTCAACACCTTCTGCAGCTGTCCGGATGGGGAGGCACAGTCTCTCTTCGGCCGCAGAGGGAGCTGCTGCATCGAGTCTCACCATTTGCCCTCCAACGCAGCCGTTCCTCCTTGCCCCGAGTTCCCTCTACACCTGCAGCAGGGCACAGGTGTGTTATTGCTATAGTTGCTGTGGTGGTGGTGGTGGTGGTTAAGACCCAGGGACCTGCTGTGTTGCCCAGGGTGGCCTGACACTCTGGGGCTCCAGCTCGCTCATGCTCAGCCTCCCAGGAGCTGGGACAACAGACACGGCCACCGCCACCAGCCATGTGAGTTCTGTCATTTTTTAGTATAGATTTGTTTGCAGCTTAAATTTTTAAAGCTCTTCCTTGAAAGTCCTTCTTTTTGACAATGGGGAGAAGTAAAACATTCTTCCCATGACTTTTGGAATAAAGGTCATCCCTCATTCTTCATAAATTTTATTTTTCATTCTTTTTATCATATTTGTTGCAGATTTGGGAGATGACGTTTAATACTTAGAGGGACTGTTAACCAACAAGGGAGCATAAAGGAAGGAGGGAACCCAATAAAAATCATCAGCTGCCGAGCAAAGCACCTCATTAGGGCTTATCCTTGTACTAAAGACCTTGGAGAAAGAGGTAAGAGATATTTCCTCATTTTAAAAATCCATTTTTAAGGAGCAAATATCCATCTTAACTACCACAACTATATATAGATGGTAGTAACAGCCTGGAAACAGAAAAGAGTCTTGAACTAATAAATAAGCAAATATTCAGATTTGGGTTATGTTGTTAACTAGCTGTGTGATCGTGGGCAATACTACCCCTCTGTGCACTCCCAGCTCTTCATATTGATTCACTGGAATTCAAGAGGAAACAGGGTTCACCCAAGAGTAACAAAGAAAAAGCCACAGTATAGAGAACACATGTTAAGAAGGAACCTGTAAACTGTTTCAAGAAATGATGAAATTTGTATAGCACGAACTCATTCAGAAACTTTCAACAAGGAATCAAATGCCCCAATTATTTGATTTATTCTTCAACCTGCCCAGGAATACCAGCAACTTAGAAAATGATGATGGTCAAAAGAAAGATGGTAAATTTTAATACCTGGGAGGAAACAAGTGAAGAGCCATTGTATTTTTTTAATCTCCTACTCAAACTTGTTTTCAGGTCTCTGTTAACAAAATGCCAAAAATCTATTTAATTCAACTGAGCTTGATGCTACAAGATTGATTTCCTCAGAAACCCGCTAACTCTTCCCTCTCGCACTAGTGAAGGCTGCACCCTTGCTCTGTGACACCTCAAAAACGATATTTTGGCAACGTGGAGCAGAGTTGGGAGCCGAAATCACCAGCTGTGGTAGAAACAGCACGAACCTGCTTGGGCGACAGACCATGGCCATGCATGGTGTCGGTGTTGCCCGTGCGATGCCACCGCTTCGTTAACCCCGGGATGGCCTCGGGCTTCCAGCGGGACCCGCACAGGCCGCAGTGCTCCGCAAGCCAGGCCGCCCATTCTGGGTTCTTTCGGATGCTTTTAGCTGGTGGTTGTTGCTTCGGGGATTTGTCACTTAGAAGATCTTGGAAAGTGAGAGTGTCCCCTCCGTCCTCCCAGGTAGGAACGGCCGCGTCCTCGCCAGAGCTCTGCTGCTCCCTTCTCCCAGCTCCGGGCCAGCCTAGCTCTCGAGCCAGTTCCAGCCTCCTCTCTGCCCTTCCTTTGTCCCCTTGGTTGCCTGTCCCAGGGCTGGCTGTCAGAGCTGTGTGATCCACTAGGCTAATAACGTCCACCGTGCTTGGAAACTTACATTTTTATGGCATCACAATAAAATTCCTGGATAGAGTTTGCTTGTCTTTGCTCAAAACATCAACAGAGCATGGTCAAGGAGCCCAAGGGTTGGAGGGAGTCAGAGAGAGTGGAGCTCAAGTGACTTGTCTTCACTGTTGAGAGTCTGACCTTGAAAAGATTGGAATCAAGAAATGAAGGCACATCACGGCTCTTCACTGCCAAGCAAAATAAATCTTTGCTTTATCAGAGTGGTTCACTAGCAAAAACTCTGTTAAGAAAAAATGCTTTCTCTGAAGCTTGCTTTGTGAAAAGAAATCGCTTATGTTATTTAGATCTGATTTCCTAGAGTGGAAATTCTCATCTAACAACATGTCGAGCATGTATTTGCAGAAGCAGTGGCGGGCCTCTGTGCTTAAATGATCTAAGCATGACTCTTGGCCTTCAGAAGCATGAAGTCTGTTTCTGTTTCTTCACTTTGTATGTGAATACCAGCAAAGGCTTCCCTCTTCTCCTTGCATTTGGAAACCTTTGGTTGAATTTGATTCCATAGAGCAATCTCTTTCAATGTTATATAAATTTTTATTTAATGCTGGAAGATTGATTAGAATGCTAGAATAATAAGTGGGATAGCTATTAAAATCTTTTAATCATTAAGATTAAATTAGCCACAAAGTACTTTTGTTATCAATCTTTGTTAAATCATTTAAAAATATATTGGCCGCCTGCCTCGCAAGCACAAGGTCCTAAGTTTGATCCCCGGTACAAATAATAATAATAATAATAATATATAAATATGTATATGTATATATGTCAGCTTTGGTTTTTTTATTTTTCTTATAAAGGGAAGTACAACATGCTGAACCTAATTTAATTCTCTCTCTTTTTTCCCTTTGTGTGTGTGTGTGTGTGTGTGTGTGTGTGTGTGTGTGTGTGTCTGTGTTCCTACCTGATGGAAGATTTTGTAGGGTACTGGGATCATGACTTGGACATGTTTGAACATGCTACAGCTGGCAATTTGCTTTTGTAGCTGTAACATTTTATTAAGTGATTGATATCACATTTTAAAAATTATTTTCCCCTTTTCCTTGAAAGCCAAGTATAGAAGCTAATTCTGGTTAATTTATGGTTTCATTTAACTGAGCTCCACTTAAATGAGACTTCTCTACAACACAGTCAGTTCTGATATGAAGGATTTATTTGGTGGCAAAGTGAACACTTCCAGGCTGAAGAAACCTAATGTCTTTCAAACGTGAAAGATAGATCTTCTTAGAATTTATTTTCTGCATGCCACACCATGGCTGCCTGTTTCTGGTGAAACCTAATTCCAAGCGCTGCTTTTTATCTCTAAAAGCCCCAGGTCTGATTGTGACTGGGCTTTGGTGACATGCTGATGGCTTCTTTCTGTTGCTCAGAATTTGTCAGAAGACTGGAGCATCCAGAAGAGCTCCATCTCTCCAATATGTTCCAGGTCCAGCCTCCCCTCCGAACCAAATGGTCTTTCTGATCCCAATTCCTCCTGACAGAGTCGCTGGGGCTGCCACTGGCCAAGGACTCAGTTTTGCCTGGTTCGAAATCATGTGATCAATTGATTTCTTTTTCTCAGGTAGTGAAAAGCCAGCAAAGAATAGCTTAATGCATAAGGAAAAACAAATTAAGGAAATTACCCATCTGCTTGTAAGGAATAGCCACACGTGTGAAGTAGCTAATTCTACAGTTTAGGTGTGCCTTCAACAAAAGCAAGAGAAAGAAAGGATCTCAGAAATGTCTTTGTTGAGCTTTCAGAATCTCCCCCTCCTAACTCCCTGGCTTTTTAAAAGGAGTATTTGTTCTCTCTTATAATCTGGAAATACATGTGTGTAATTGAAATAAGATGTACTGCTTAAATGATGAAAATAAAAAGTGATCAAAATAGACTTTGCTTATCCTGTGGGCATTGGGAGTTTAAATGCAAACTGCATGGCTTGCAGTGTGGGGAATTAATTATTGGTAATTGAAGTTGTAAGCGTAATTCCCTACTTGCTTCAATGAAAATGAATCCTTTTATTTAATATTGAAAGAAAGCACCACTAACCTCATGATCTAGGACAACACAGGCATTCAGCTATTGAGCAACAGTGAATGTTAAAAAAAAAAAAGCTTTATCTTTTAAATACTGAATTGTAATTACAATAAAATAAAACAGAAAGACTGGGGAGAGGGGATAAATACATTATCAAATAACACAATAGCCAGTGTTGGAGACTCTTGGCAGATCTTGTTCTTGTTTTCCAGTACCATTAAAAATACGTATGTACTTCTGGAAAACGTGCCCTCAGGAAAATGCTTTCATTGAAATATGTTGTCATATTGAAGGAGGGGGCCAGGTGGACAAGTAGATTCCTTTGCCAGGTGTTTCTGAGGTAAAGTTCCTTTTCTTTTTGGGGGAGTGTCATGGTGATCATGGTGTGGATTTTGCTTCCTGCCCATTCTCTCTCACTTTCTCTCTCTACCCCGCTTCTCTCAGCCCTGCCACCTCTCCCTCCCGGTCTTCCTCTCCGTGTGTGTGTGTGTGTGTGTGTGTGTGTGTGTGTGTGTCTCTGTTCCTCTCTCCCCCTCCTTCTTCTCTCTTCTCCCTCTTTCTCTTCTCCTCTTTATCTCTCTCTCCTCCCATCCTTCCCTTCTATTCCTCTCAGATCTCTGCTCAAACATTACACCTCAGCTGGATGCAAGTACCTCTGTTTTATATTTTTACCACAGCAAATCATGTCATTATCCACTCCATATTGTCCCTGCCCCAGAGTACAAACTCCAAGATGGCAGAACAGTGCTTCTCTTCTTCACAGGCAAAGCTGCAATAACCAGTGCAAGGCCCATACCCACTGGGAATCAAGAAACATGACATGAGCGAGTGAATGAGAAAATGAGTAAATGAATAAATGGTGAACGAACATTGATTAGGCTCGCTCTCAGACACCCTTGCCAAAATCCCCATTATATAGTTTTGAAGTATCCATAACTCTTGTAATACAATCAGTAATTTCTTGTTCTCGTTTTTAACTGAAAATTGTTTGATTTTCTGTTTATTATTTATCATACTTCACAGTAATTCCTGAGTGTACTTTTCTTATAAGACAATTTATCTACAGTATATTCTAATACATAATATGTGCATAACTGTGTAATGAGTGATCTCAGAAAAATTTCTTGTTCTAAATTAAGCTGGCTTGTTGTCTGATGTGTTTAGAAGGGAAAACCTGGGCTTTCCACTTCCCTCACATGAGACAGAACAGCTTGAACCTGTATTTCTGGCCCAGGAGAGATAATACAGTGACTCCTGTCCTTTATGTTTCCAGCCTCTGTGTCCACAAAGTTCAGCCATGGGTTGTGGAAAAGCGACTCCCAGGACCAAACTGTTCAAAACTTTCAAAATGATTTTTTTTCTCAAAAGCACGGACAGGTTTTTAAGAACACTTGCTCGACCTAAATATTGTTTCTCATCATCAAGGATAGAGAATAAAGGAGACACAAGAGCCCTTTCTTTGCTCTATATCTGGAGCCTGCATCCTTGTTCATTTTTAAAGGGTCAAAAAGAGAAAGTGGGTTAAGAGAGGATTCTATACTGCACATCCAATTTTGCTCCTCTGCAAAATCCCGCTAAAATTTGAGCAAAGAGCTTTTCTTTAAAATACACAAACCCACATGAAAGGGAACACAATCAAATACATGAGCAATGGAATTCCAGAATCTGGAAAGCAGACTGACGTGCAGCAGCCCCACACCCTGCAACGGTGCACAGGGAGCCTCGGGCTCGAAGAGGCTAAACTTGGGGCTGGGGAGCTGCCTCACTGAGCGGGTCTGTCTCCCACTCACTGCTGGGCCGGCCTTTCCTGGGGAGGATGGGGTCTGGGCACCCTAACAGAAGGCCGTGGGCTGCAGGGTGCGAGGTGCCTACATTGCCTACGGAACACAGACTCACGGCTGAGTGCAACTTGAATGCAAAGTGCTAACAACATCCATTTCTTTCCTCCACTTGGCTTCCAGAAGGGCAGAAGCCTGACTCTTTCCCTTCAGGAAGGAGATGGGAAGGTTCCTTTTTACTGAATGTATAGCTCAGACTCAAGAAGCTGAGGCAGGAGGACCACTGTGAGTTGGAGGCCAGCCTGGGCTATGTAGTGAGTTCAAGGCCAGCCAGAACTATACAGTGAGCCCCTACCTCAAAAATACAAAACAAAACATCCACTGGTCAGATTCTTGTCCCTAGTACTGCAAAATCCCTACTACTGAAAAAAAAGAAAGAAAAGAAAGAAATATAACTCCAGAGGAAAGACTTTCAAATGCTGACACCAGGAATTTCCCAACAAGCAGTCTATCCGGGTCACTTGACGGTGGCCTTCAAGGTCAGTCAGCCCACCGTCCTCTTGGCAGTCAATTATGTTTCAATCCCTGCCTCTTAACCATGAATATATAAGAAAAGAGGGCCAGATATATGAAGAAGACCACTAGCATCTAAGATAAAGACTGAACCCATAAATAGAAGAAAGCATCTTGGAGGAAGCAATGTATATACTGAGAAGAAAACTTCAGAAGATTAGTATTAATGTCCTCAGAGAAATCAAAGAAAAGATTTCCTTTGTAAAAAACAGAACATGGTACTCTATAAAAGGGAAATGCAAAGAATAAGAAGCACTCTTGAATGGTAAAAAAATACAGCTGAAATGAAAAATTCAACAGAAGAGTTGGAAGATTAAATCCAAGAAAGATCTGAGAAAGTACAGCAGCAAAGACAAGAGGAGAAAGATGGAAGAGGAGAGGACTGGAAGGTTGGCCAGGCAGCCCAACAGCTGTTCCAAGGAGCACCGGAGGAAACAGCATAGAAAGCCGAGAGTAAGTCGGGAGAAACGCCGTGGGGCTGAGGAGAGGAGCTGCCCGGTGGACCACAAGTTCGAGGCCAGCCCCAGCAGCCTCAAAATAAACAGCTCAGGGTGAAGGCCCTGGGTTCCATCCCCATCCTGCGGGTGGGAAAATGAAAGCTCTCTCAAGTAACCTAGCACATTCTCTCACTCATTTCCATCGCCTCTCTAGCTCTCTCTTGCTTTTCTTTCTCTCTTGACCTTTTAGTCCTTCCTACTTTTGGACTTCTCTTCTCCCTCTGTGTCAGTGAACAACTTGACAGGCAGCCTCCCTTGGCAGGCTTAACCAGGAACAGGACCCTGAGGCCAAAGGCCAGCGCAGCACCGTGGTAAAGGAGCTAAAGGGCCTTGGAGGCAGGAAACCTCGTGGAGGGGTGGCCCCAGAGGACCTACTCACCTGGCCACAGAACAAGGGAAACGAAGCCTCGAGTCTTCCTCAGGGAGGCAGAGGTGATGACTTGTGACAAGAAAGCCAAAACCCTAGGACACTGAGCCGCAAGTTACACTCTGTGTGACGACAGCTACAGGTAACCAAAGTGCCATTCGCCCTGAGGGCCAGGTGGGCTGCTTCCCGCTCCCCAGTTCACACCGAGGGTCCCGCCGGTGGCCTCTGTAGGAGCAGTAGCCCCATCCACCAAAACCTCCCGTGCTGTCCTCGGCACACCGGGGCTTATTTCCCCTTGGAAGCCAGGAGTAGCCAAGAGACTCTGGCTAAGCAAATGGGAGTCCGGTTGGTTTATGTTATTTCTGGGCAAAAGTTTTAAGAACCAAAGTGAATTGTAATCAACTTTCAACTTATTAGTGAGTGTCTTTTTCTTTGAATTGCCTAATCATGACCTTTCCCTGTTCTTATTTATTAAAAAGTTACTTTCGTTGTTTTTCCTACACAGAGTTTCTATGTGTGGCTGGGTCTATAGCTACTGAACATGAAGAATGTGGCTAGGAGACAGCAGGCGTTCAGCCAGGGGCTGGGCGGCCCTATGCTGGTCTGCAGTTGGGGCCTCGGGAGGGAAACTGAGGCAGCAGTGCAGGCCAGGCCTCTCCAGTGCTTCCGGGACCGGAAGCTGGGCCGGCCTGACCAGGTCTGTGCCAGCAGCTTCCCTAGGCCCTGCGCGGCCCAGTGCAGGCTGCAGGAGGGGAGGTCAAGGGCCAGCCTGGCAGGGGGCTGGGCTCCGAGCCTCATCTTCTCCTCTGGGAAAAAGAAAACACGTGGCCCAACCTGCCTAGCAGGATCCTGCTGAGGCCCCACATGTTCCCCAAAGCCCCTCTTGGTCCTGGAGATTTTCTCCTGTGAGCCCTGGGCGGGCTCTAACCCCACTTAGAAGGTGAGGAAGTAAAGGCACAGAGAGGGGAGGTGAGTTCCCCAGTGCACACAGCAGAAGCGGGCAAGGACTCAGGCCCACTGCCGGCCCCTGGGCCCAGAGACTCCCTGGGGTGGGGTGGGGGATTCAGCAGGGAAGGACGGATCACAGGTGCTGTCCTGGCTGCACCAGCACATCTCACCCAGGCCCTGCCACCAGCCCCAAACCGAAGTCGATGTCAGGGACCCTCCCGTCTAAGGCTGTGGTGACAACTTCCGAGGAAGAGAGGCAGCTGCTTGTTTTCGCTGGGGTGGTAGCCATGTGTCCCCTGGTCGCCCACCGGGTGGGAGGTGACTGCTGAACAGGGGGAGGACCTGCCACTGCCCAAGACCCTGGGGCCCCCTCTGGGGCTTTGCTGACAGATGGGTGGGGTGTGGCCTGCTTTGCCCCCTCTGTCCCTCAGCAGGCCAGGCTCTGTTCCAGCCTGAGGCCTCACTGCCCAGGAATGATCTTTGGGGTAGGGAAAAAAAGAAAGACTAGTATTTACAACTTGGGGGGAGGGAAATATGGCTAATAAGATGAAGAAATTGAATTTTGACTTAATTTAAAACTGAAGCAGTATTTTGGTGAATGTACATGTCAAGGCTATGTCTAGATGTCCCCGGAAGCCTCATGCAGTTATGGGCAGGGCTGTTTCAGAGGTGGCTGGATCTACAGTGTGTGACTGATTCATGTGCAATGCTAGGATTAAGGGTGGGTGATCACTAAAGTCCACTGATCAGTTTGGCACCGCCCTAATCCCAGTAGCCTGGATATAATATGAGGGGCCGAAAGAGGCTTGTCTTGTCTCTTGCTTGCTTTGCAGCCTTCTGCCTGCCATGGACTGTTTCTCTTCTGTGATGCCCCTCTGCTGTGCCACCCTGCCTTGGAACCAGCTGATTATGAACCGAAACCTCTACAAACTGAGCCAAATAAACCTTTCCCCCTTTAGCTTTGGGTGTAGGGTATTTTGTCTCAGCAATGAGAGAAAAGTAACTAACACAGTCCATTTTGCTTTAACTGTTGTATCACATAAGATATTATTGTCTTATCACAGTGCACAGTTCAGGGCATGCATACTGTCTTATATTTCCTATATTACTCACAAATACTTCCAGTGTAGCCAGTGTCAGAACTGATTCTGTTCAGTCACTTTTTCCTGTGTACTCATGTTACATTGTAACATGTTTTCTTGAAAATGTGTAAACAGTATGAGTTACGGTGATAACTATTTAAACCATAACTGACAATTAAATTTTTCCTGCCAATCTTTGCCTTTTGATTTGTGTATTTGGACAAGTATATTTGAAGTGATTATCAATGTGTGCTTTTAAGCCTGCTATTTTATTGTTTGTTTATCAGTTGTTCCTTCTCTTTCTCATTTCTGTTTCTCTTTTCTTGCCTTCTTGTGGCTCATTTGACCATCACTAGAATTATATTTGTATTTCTTTATGTTTTGGAGCATATTCCTCCGTATAGTTTTTTTTTTTTTTTTGGTACCAGGGATTGAATTCGGGTCCTTGCACTTGCACAGCAGGCAGTGAAACCACTGAGCTAAATCCCCGGCCCTCTGTATAGTTTTTTTTATGGTTTCTCTAGGTGATATAACACACGTGCACAATTTATCACAGTTTACCAGTGCTGAATTTTATTTACTACTTTGAGTGAGAGGTAAACCCCTTACATCCATGATTCTTTTATTCTCTTAATTTTGTAATTGAAATTTTTATGGAGAAAATTGTAGTTTCACGTGCACTTGTAAGAAATAATAGCCCTTGAATGCTGAGTTCAGTTTTCCCCCATGGTAACAGACTGCAGATTTATAGAAAATATCACAAGCAGGACACTGGGGACACTGATAGATCTCAGACCTTTCAGCTTCTCCCCTTGGAATCACCTGTGTCTGCGGATGCATCATGTTGTGTGCAGGAATGTGTCTCCACCCCAAGGTCAAGACACTGCACACTTCCCACACTACGAGCGTCCCTCCATGTTGTGGTTCTTATTGTTGTTTGCTGTTTTTGAGACAGGCTCTCGCTCCATAGCCCAGGCTGGCCTCAAACTCGCAGTCATCCTCCTGCCTCAGCCTCCCAAGCACTGAGATTGCAGCCACCATGCCAGGCTCTTGTTGATGTTGTTTGATGTTTTGTTTGGGTTTTCAGTGCTGGGGATCAAACCTGGGCCTCCCACATGGAGCTGCACTTTTTTTTTTTTTTTTGGTACCAGGGATCGAACTCGGGTCCCTGCACTTGCGCAGCAGGTGGCGAAACCACTGAGCTAAATCCCCAGCCCCCTTGGAACTGCACTTTTACAACCACCCCCAACTCCCTCCCACCCACCTAAGCCCCTTTTTAAAATCCTAAAGAGATGATCAATAGCTTAAACTCTCTAGTAATCTGCAGAAAAGCTAAGGTTTGTGTACAAATTAAACCTAAGGCTTCTCATCCTTCCAAAAGTATGACTAAATAAAAATAAGAACACTGTAGATACATTGACTTTGAAGATTCTGTGTCTGAACTGGGACACTGATATTGATACGATCCACTGACCATACTCAGCTGTCCTAATTTCACTAAGTGCTGGGGTGTGTACATGCGTGTGGCTGTGAGTGTGCGTGGTATATAGTTTCACACAGCATCATCTCCCGGGGAGGTCCATGCGCCACTCAGCAGTCACCATTGTCGAAGCTCCAGGCAGAGCCCGCCCCCTCCCGACGTCCTCCTAGACCCCGCCTCCTCC
>NW_004624830.1:897896-1013619 GCF_000247695.1 Heterocephalus glaber | reverse complement strand
CCCGTGTGCTCCCCATACTGCCTTCTCTTCTCGGGTGTGATGAGTGGAATTGCACAGGACATGACCCTTGGGAGAGGCGTTTCCTTTTCCAGTGCGCAGACTTGTCCCTCCCCATCGTTAACACAATGTCTTTTTTGTTCAACTGACAGAGGAGAGGTTGGTTTGGGCTCACAGCTGTGCTTAGGGAGAGGAAGCCACTCCTGGTGGGAAAATCGCTCACCTCGTGGCTGGGAAAAAAGAGGGGGAAAATAGGTCAGGGTCCTCGGGTCTCCTTCAGGCACAGCAGTGACCGCCACGCCTCCCACTGCACCCCCTCTTCAGAGTCCGGGTCTCTCATCCAGCCCCGGGGGGCCAGGCCTCTGACACGTGGGTCTGCAGGACACTTAACCCCCAGACTGTAGCGTGCACCCACACACAGCGAGGGACTTGTCTGGCCTTCATTCTTCTGATTCAGGGTATGCTTCTGAGCCCGTCTGGTCTGCTGTCTGTCGGTGGCATCGCCTCCCTTCCAGTGCAGTGAGCATCCCGAGGGTCGACGTGAGCGTTCTCATGGCCCGACTGCCACTTGCATTTCCCCTCTAGTGAAATCTCTATTCAAATATTTTGCCCATTTGAAAACGTCATGCTTTGTCTTTCTGTTACTGAGTTGTAGTAGTGTGTTCTACCTCCCTGCTCCTCATCATCTCTTTTATTTTGTACTTTAAATTGCTTGCATCTGGGTGTTTCATATTGAAGAAACCATGTGACATTTAACCTTCTCTGTGGCTTATTTCACTTAATGTTATGATCTCAAGATCCATCTGCTTTCCTATAGATGACTAGAATTTTGTCCTCGTTTTTGGCTGGCAGTACTTCACTGTGAATTTACACCACACTGTCTATCTGTTCATCTGTGGGTGGACATGTGGGCCATTTCCAAGGCACGGCTATTCTGAGCTGTGCTGCTGTAAACGAGTGTGCAAGGGTCACTGTACTGTGATGTCTCTGACTCTTGGGAGGATGCCTAGGAGGGAATCCTGGGTCAAATGGAATTTCTTGTTTTAGTCTTTCCAGGAATCTCCAACTGATTTCCATAGCGGTTGCACCAGTTTACAGTCCCACCTACAGTAGAAGCTTTCCTTTTCCCCCACAGCCTCGCCAGCATTTGTTGGTTGTGAGCCCTTATAACAGCCATTCCTCCTGGAGTAAGATGGCATCTCAGTGTTGAATTGATTTACATTACTGTAATGGCTAAAGATGCCAAACCTTTTTTGTCCATATTGGTCATTTGCATTTCCTCTTCTGAGAAGTGACTATTCATTTCCCTTGCCAAGTTTTTGATTGGGGTTTTTATTTGAATCTACTGAAAGAAAACATTGGTAAACTCTTGAAGACATAGGCATACACAAGGACTTTTTGAGTAGAACTCCAATTGCACAACAGAAAATATCAAGAATCAACAAATGGAAAAAAAAGAATCAACAAATGGGATGACATCAAATTTAAAAGCTCTGCACAGCAACGGAAACAAGCAATGGAGTGAAAAGACAATCTACTGAGTGGGAAATACTTCTTGCCAGCTGCACTTCCAACAGAGGGCTACTATCCAGAATATATAATGAACTCAGAAAATTAGACCTCCCAAAATAAATGTAACGTCTTCAGCATTTCCTCTGCCTATGTCGGATTGGTACTATACTTTTTAGTCCTGTGGTAGACAGAACGGCGCCCATCCCCAAAGACATTCACATCCTAATCCCCAGAGCCAGCCAGTACATCAGGCTACATGGCCAAGGGGAAGGAAGGTAGCAGGAAGGTTAAGGTTAGTGATCAGCTAGGTTTTTTTTTTTTCTTTTGGTACTGGGGATTGAACTCGAGTCCTTGTGCTTGTGAGGCAGGCAGCAGAACCACTGAGCTAAATCCCTGGCCCTCACCTGGTTTTTAAATAGAGATTATCCTAGTTATCCAGGTGAGGCGCTGTAGGCCTAGGATCCTCAGAAGTGGAGAAGGGAGTGGAAGGCAGCATGAGAATGAGCCGCACTCAGCCAGCACGGATGGTGGCTCTAAGGTGGAGGGAGGGAGCCAGAGCCCCACAGTGTGAACACCGGGACTCGAGTGTCCCACAGCAGGGGGAGGCACTGAAGGGACTCGGGGCGATGCATCGTGGACTTTAATACAACTGTGTATTTAAACATTGGCTGCATATTCTGATCGCTCCGACTTTATCATGTACAGATTCCCACGCGCTCTCTTGTACAGCAGAAACGTCCTGGTTTGCTTTGTGACATTCCTCCATAACTTGTTCTAATTACTCCTCATTTGCATGCGGATATGAACAGATCCACTAAAAATATCCCACTACAGGAGTCTCTGTACTTCTTCCTCTAGCAGCTGTGGGCTTGGCCTTTTCATTAATGTTCTTGCCACTCCCTCGGGGTGGCTTCCCTGGAGGATGCCGCCCTCAGGAGGTGGCTTAGCGCCGTGATAGGGTGAGACCCAAACTCCCCCAGGTGAGGCTCCACCCGGACGAAGAGCAGAGCCACCCAGCACCTGCTCCGCGCCCGTCTCTCGGCGGGTAGAGGGTGCTGCTTCGGTGGTAGGAATCAGGAGAAGGACAGGCTGAACGGCCACACAGAAGACCTGGGTCCAGGACAGCTCCGGGGACAGGGGAGTCAGCAGCGGGTCTTTCCCAAGTGCGGTTCCTCTCACACCGCTGCGATGACAGCTCTTGGAAGCCAGAGGCCGCAGCCAGCTTCTGGGGGCTGCAGCTTCTCCAGCCGGGAGGCCGCTCGCTCCCTGGGCGCTGGCCTTCCCAGTTTCAGCCCCATCAACTCGCGAACCTCCCTCTCTCTCCTTCCCATTCTGCGTGTTGCCCAGAGGTGGCTGCATCTCCTCTCACTAAAGCATAGCATCTTAATTACTGTGGGTAGCCCGCAGCCCAGTCTCTCCCCATCACACTCTTTATGACATGATTGCTTGATGTGGTGTATTTTCGACTGAATCTTTTAGTAAATGTAAAATTAGAAGTTTCTAAAACTGTTTTTTCCCGGGGCTGGGGATTTAGCTCAGTGGTTTCGCCACCTGCTGCGCAAGCGCAAGGATCCGAGTTCAATCCCCAGTACCCAAAAAAACCTCCAAAAAACAAAACCTATTTTTTTTCCTCTGCACTTTGTAGGAGTTAAAGCTGGAAATTAGAGGCAGGGTAAGGGGCATGAGACAGATAAGCAGAAAGAGAAGAAGAGGAGAAGGAAAGGAGAAAGAACTCAAAAATGATTCCAAATGGAGTAAGTCTGTGTGTTAGGTTTTTTTTTTGGTACCGGGGATCGAACTTTGGACCTTGTACTTTCGAGGCAGGCAGTGAAACCACTGAGCCAAATCCCCTGCCCTCTGTATGTTAGCTTTTGATCACTGTGACAAAATATCTGAGAAAATCAGTTTAAAGGCATAAGGATTTTTTTGGCTCATGATTTGGAGCTTTCAGTCCATGGTCAGCTGTTCCGTTGCTATTAGGCCAAGGATCATGACAGGGAGGGGATGGTGGAGAAAAGCCACTCACCTCATGGAGCTAGGGAAGCAGAGCCAGAGGAAGGGGCCAGGGACAAGACACCCTTCAAGGTCATGCCTCCAGTGACTTAGTTCCTACTGCTGGGTCACTCCACCTTCCCAAGAGCACCACCAGCCAAGGACCAAGGCTTCAACACATGAGCCTTTGTGGACATCCCAGGTCCACACCATAACCATGGAGCCCTCCCGGGAGCTTAGGACACATGGTAGCAGCAGTTTGTGATGTGGCATGATGCTAGAAGAAGGGTCTTGGGGTGGGGATGGGGTGGAAATAATCATGGTGAGAAGCCAAGGCTTTCTAAATGCTCAAATCTTTTGGAGAGCAGAATGGTTTCTGCAAGTGCAAACACAGCAGAAAGCCCCTAGGGGTTCGTGGAGTTCCACATTCTGGAGCAAGGGTGATTGGGCCAGGAGCAGTTACAAGAATTACCCAGAACCGTTTTCTTTTTTAAAAGATGAATAAATTATTGCTTAGGTAATTTGTATTTGGGACTTGGAGCAAGGAAACATAAACATAGCAGAGCAAGATGTAAAAGCGGGCGGCAGGGGGGGGCACCAGGGGTGCTTTGGGGGTGAGGGCTGTCATTTAACTTGTATATTCCCAGCCCCTTGTACTTCCCTGACACTAAAGAACCTCCCAGTGCCTTTGAGTTAATGGCTAAATGAATGCATGAATAAAAGTTTTAAAAAGCAAAAAGATCAGAATCTGTGAGCTACTTTGAGGGATTTCAGAGATGCCACACGTTCTCAGGAGCAAGAACCGCGGGGTACTCTCGCCCGGCGCTGTCTAACTGAGCTGTCTGTGGGATGCACGCCTTGCACCCTGCTCCTGCCCTCAGGGGAGACACAGAGAGAAGCTGCAGCCCTCACACCCCAAGACGGAAAGAGGGAGATCTGAGAGCACTGGTGAAATGGAAGATACCAGGTGGCAAAATGCGGGTTAAAGGAGCATGGGAGAAAGCTCGTGCCCCATCAAGTGGGAGAAGGCTGCAGTAGCCAGGGATAGGGCTGCGGTGTGGAAGTACACCTGGAGGCGTGGAGTTCAGGACGCAGCACAGATGAGAGCACAGGATTGGAAAGTACAGGATATGCCTGCCCAGGAGGGTGGCTGGGCATGATCATGTTAGGAGCTCAAACCCAGCACCTCACCCATGCTGGGCCCTGCTCTACCACCAGGCCGCTGCCCGGCCCTAAGAGCATTGTTTTTTGTTTGTTTTTTTGTTTTTATGAATAATTTTTATTTTATCCCTTTCCCCCCTTAAACTCCTCCCCTCCCTGTGCACAAAAGCTTTGTTTCCATTTTTCCTTCTATTTTCACTTTTTTCTCATCCCTTCCTTCCTTTTCCTCTCCCTCCTCCCTTGTTCCCCCTCCCGTTTGAACACTTGCTTCCCATTTCCCAATATGTTATACATTTTAGTCCTTATTTGCACTTTCAGTTTCTCACACCAGAGAAACAATGTGGTATTTGAACATATGTGTCCGACTTATTTCACTTAAGAGTATGGTCTCAAGGTCCATCCATTTAGCTAGAAATGGCTGAAGCTCATCCTTCTTTATGGCAGAATAGTACTCCATTGTATAAAAAAACCCCACATCTTCTTTATCCACTCATTGGTTGATGGGCATCTGGGCTATTTCCAAGATTCAGCTATTACAAACTGTGCAGCCGTAAACATGGGTGTGCATATATCTCTGTGGTATGATGCTTTTAATTCTTTCAGGCAGGTACTAAGAAGAGGTATAGCTGGGTCAAATGGAACCATCTAGTTTGAGGTTTTTTTGAGAAATCTCCATGCTGATTTCCATGGTAGCTGCACGAGTCTGCACTCCCACCAGCAGTGGAGCAGGGTTCCTCTTTCCCCACAGCCCCTCCAGCATTTGTTATTGGTTGAGTTCTCCATAGCAGCCATTCTTTCTGGAGTGAGATGGAATCTCAGCATTGCTAAAAGCATTGTTTTTGAGAAAATTAATTGGTCAGAATTTTTGTTGTTTTGGTTTGGGGAGTGCTGGGGATTAAACCCAGGGCCTCACCCATGCTGGGCAAATGCTGGGCTATACTCCCCAGTGCTTTTTATTTATTTTATTTTGAGACAGGGTCTCACTAAGTAGCCCAGGTTGGCCTTAACTTTTGATCCTCCTGCCTCAGCCTCCCCTGTAGCTGGGATTACAGGATTTGGATGTCTGGGATTACAGGATTTGGATGTCTGTGATGTTCAAAGAATGAGGACCAGCAGGCTGGGCTCCACCTGGGTCCCTGGAGAAAGGCGGTCTCCACCCCCAGCCTGCCAGTCAGAAGATGTGGCCAGGACAGAGGGATGGGTGGTGATAGTGACACATCAAGGCCGCCAAGGGCGGCTGGACAGGGAGGAGCCCTGCACGGCACAGGGCCGACTTCGGCCTCCCTCAGCAGGCTGACAGATGGAGCCTCTTTCTTCTTTGTGAAGTCATTGTGTCCTTTTAATACGTATTGTCTTTCATTTACTTCTCTTCATTAGCAAGTCAGCCATAAAGTAAACGAGTCATTTTCTAAGGGATGTGGATTGCAACTGCTGTGTACTGCTGTGTCCATGGGCTGCAGGGAGGAAATCACACAAGAAGTAGTGGTGCACACCTGTAATCCCAGCACGAGGGAGGCTGAGGCAGGAGGATCGCAGTGACTTCAAGGCCAGCCTGGGTTACATAGTGAGAGTCCTAAAAAACAGGAAAGAGAGAGAGAGAAAATAAAGAAAACACAGAGATCAGAAGGGAGAAAAGAAAAGTAGCAATACCACCTCTTGGATTTCAGGGCCTTCCTTGCTCCTGGGTTTAAGGCGAATCAAACAGGTGGGCATTCAAAGCGTGCAAGTAGGTCTCCATCGGCTTTTAATCATCGGCTTCAAGAAAATTCAGGTCTCTTAGAAAGGAGAAAAGTAAACAGTGGAGCACCGTGGCTCATTTACACTTCAAATATACTTTGAGTCGGTTATTCCTCAATTAAATCAAGTAGCTGGTGTATCCCTAACGTAGTATGAAGTGACACGCTGTGTGAAGTCACTTTTTCTTTCCAAAATCATTAAATCCAGTAGCCTGTGACTATATCCCTGCTAATTCTGGTGCCGGTCCTTTCATCCCCCATTAACTCCGGCACGCCTAACAGGCTGTCAAGAGTAATTTCCCAGGACGTAAATAATTCAGAAATTAAAAATTAATAAATAATAACAGGGAGCCGCTGGGAGCCGGGCGGGTCAATTAGCCGCTCTCGGATCGGGCTGCTCCGCGGCGGGGGGCGCTGCGGGCTCCCCGCGATCGCGCTTCATTACCGGATCCGGATCTGGCGCCGGTTACCTCCGCCTCTCTCGGTCCCAACTTCAAAGCCTGGTTCCTCCCACGCAGACTAATTAGTGAGCCTCCACTTCGCATCCCGCTCCGCTTTGATGTGCCACCTCAGTCGCCAGCCCACTTAATTAGAATTTCAGTGCGAACTGTCCTTATCTGGTGGCTAGATGTAAATTAAAATAACAGCATTTTTAATTCTCTGTCGTAGGGGGTTATGACATTGCGGGAGAAAAAGTTTCCACGCAAACCTGATATTCTGTACTTTTAGGGCGGAGGAGGGGCTACTGCAAAGCTACGTTCCTCTCTGGAAGTGGCCTTGCTGTCCCCCAAGCTCCCCTGGAAAACGGTCACCTCGATTTGCATAAATGACTGACAGACTCAGCTCCTGGTCCCGAAGCGGCGACTGTGTCTTGGGGAGAAAGCATCTCCCAAAGTCGAGGCCGGACACCCTCGCTCTTAGGGTTCCTTTCCTTGTCCGCCTGCCCAGTCCCCAGGTAACACATGCCAGAGCGGCTTCTGTGGACTCCCCAAGTAGCACTAGGAGATCAAGGGGTCCCGGGACCACGGCAACATCCAGGAGGGACACACGGCGGGCAAAACTGGTTAGAGAACAGAAACCAATATTCGTTTACGGAGCACGCGTGTGCCCCAGCACCGACCCATAGGTCACCGGTGTTAATCCTCCAAGACACCAAACTCAGGATCGTTACCCAGGTCGCCCTGCGAGGCCCTGTGCTCACCGAAGGTCACAGAGGGGGCTGTGAGGAGAAGAGGGCAAAAGAAATGTGTGAGAGAAGCAGCTTAAGCCCCTGCCCGGCCTTCCAGCCCTGCCGCCTCTGCTGTGTGAACTCACCCAGAAAAGCCTGCAGGCACAACCCACACGCAGAGCTTCAAGTGCAGAGCTTCAAGTGCCTGCCTTCCACGCCTTAAGAAATTCAGTCGTTAGGGCTACAGTGTTTGTATCTGAAAAAGCAACAGTGTTCTTTTTTTTTTTGGTACTGGGGTTCAAACTTGGGTCCTTGCGCTTGTAAGGCAGGCATCAGAACCACTGGGCTAAATCCCTGGCCCTAAAGCAACACTGTTCTCAGTTGCCAGGTGTGGAGCTGCTTGCCTGGAACTTCAGCACTTGAGAGGCTGAGGCAGGAGGATCGCCATGAGTTCGAGGCCAGCCTGGGCTGCTTCCTAAATCTAAGGCCAGCTTGGAATGTACAATGAGATCCTGTCTCCAACAAACAAACAAACAAAGAATAGTGATCTCAATCGTCCTAAATACATTATTTTTAAATAGCAAGTAGAAAATCACATATACTATATGTAAAGGTTTTGGAATAAGCTCTTCTCACATTTTCTTAAACTATTTTTTCCAGGGAATGAAATTATTAGCTGTTTTGTTTCTTGCTTTTACAAAACTAAGTTACTAACAATAGGAGCACCAGTGGGACCTTCCACAGCTGCCTCTCCTTGGTCCCTGCATCATTCTGCTGAGTGGATCTCCAGCACAGCCACAAACACCAGAGCCAGGGCCAGCAGAAACTGACTCCATTCTCAGACGCAAAACCCAAGTTAAAGCCTTTCTGGGACAAATCTTTGGGGGATTTAACACAGTTGTTCTCTGACAATAGAATTCAGTTCATTTGCTACTTAGGACATGATTATTTAAATTAAAGTTAATTGGTTTCCTTACTCCCCTTTAGGGCTTTAGGCTCAGAACATTTCTATTAGGAAAATCTAATTTGTTCTCAAGTTCCTCTTTCTAAAATTTAGAATGTCTAAAAATGCTCTGATATTTTAACTCTTTGTAGCAAGAATTATGTGCAGACACCAGCTCAAGGTGACAGAGCAATCACAGACTAGGCACCACATTTTCAGAAGGGCCTACCTAAGTTGCTGAGGACAGCCATGCTCCTGAGAGTCTCCATAAGACTCCCGATCCGTTTGCAAATGGAGACTTGCTTCAGCAAGATCACCAAAGCCGTGACCTGTTAGTCACATTGCATTAATACTTTTAATGCATAAAATTGAATGATGTAAATATAATCAAGTTACTCACAAATAATCGTAGGATTAATACAATGCATCAATTCATGGTGCATTACTCTAGGGTGCGGGGTGCAGGCATGGGACAAAGTGTAAAAGTTCAACAGTGAAAATCTTTCCCTCTTTATGGTGTCTCGATGCCTGTAAATGTAACCTCGTTCAGAAATAACATACATGAGCCGGGTGCAGTAAATCCCAGCACTCTGGGAGGCCGAGGCAGGAAGACTGTAAATTCAGTCCCAGCATGGGCAACTTAGCCACTGAGACCCTATCAAAATAAAGTCTGAGGGTGTAGCTAACTACAAAGGCCCTGGGTTCAATCCTCAGTACTGAAAAAGACAAAGGAAATAGACACGACATCACTTTTACAGTGTGAGCCCCTCTGGAGTAGGGCGCGTGTGTAAAGCCCCCTCACCATTCCTTCGTGGGCTCCAACCTCCACCCACCCGTTCAGGCAGGAAGAATTTTGGGTGCTTATTTGGCTCCCACCACTGCTCTGGGCTTTGGGAAAATGTCAAAAAGAAGAAAAGAAGGACAAAAGTCCACAGGAGACAGCCGAGGTGGGAGAGTACAGTGAACACACGGAGAGTCGGCAGCAGGAGGGGGCGGGCGAGGGGAGCTGCGGGGGGTAGTGGTGTGCAGCTGGAGTGGAATCCGGGCGACCCGGAGCAGAGCCGGAAGGAGCTGGGGGATGAGCGGACCTCGGATTTGGGCTCCTCTGCACAAAGTGGAAGAAGCACCTCAGAGTCGAGTGCAGGACACTCACGGACCTAAAGAGAAACTCAAATTGACATCTTAATAGACAGGGAAAGGAATTTACAGACTCCATCCACACGGCTGAAATGCAGGGAAAATTAAGGAGAGGTGTGGAGAAATGATAGGTGTTTTCCCGCTAACATCAGGAGCAAGGCAGAAGTGCCCACTGCCTACACTGCCGTAGCTTTGGTTTTGGTTTTGGGTTTTTTGTTTTGAGACAGGGTCTCGCCATGTAGCCCAGGCTGGCCTCAAACTCACAGCAATTCTCCTGCCTCACTCTTCCAAATTCTAGGATTACAGGGTGCCCCACCATGCCGGGCCTACACTCCTGTCTGATATTGCTTGAGGCGTCAGCCAATGGGACTGGACCAGAGGCGGGAGAAGTAGGAAGAGATAAGATGTGCAGACGATGTTTCTGGGGAAACCCCAGAAACCCCAGCTGGCAGGCGTGGTGCTACACACTACTCTGGAGGCTGAGACAGGGGGATTTCCCAGGCTGGACTACATATCAAGACCCCGTTTTAGAAAGAAAGAAAGGAGTTTATTTTGTCTCGCCTCTTCCCTTTTCGTCTCCTGTGTCATTTAGGTTTGATTCTATATCGATTCCCCAAAGATTTTTGCGTGGCGTTCTCCTGCATTTGCGGGACCCACCCCCGCCCTCCGAGGCCTCCGTACAATATGGCGGCGCTCTGCAATCCACGGCTTCCGTACAACACAGTGGCCCTCTGTCCGTCAGGCCGCCGGTTCTGACGCAATTCCTGTCCTGCGCAGTACGATGTGACCTGTGAACCGGCGAGCACTTCCTTTTCCTTCTTCCGGGGACGGGGTCTGGAGGTATGGTTGTGTACTTCTTTTCCCTGCCTGTTTTCTGTTTACAATCGCCCGCCATCCGAGTTGTTGCGGGAACGGGGAGTGCTCGGGGACAGTTCTTTGAGCAGGAGTAAGGTTGAGGGTGTAGGAGGGAGGCTAGTGTTTAGCAAATCCTCGATTTTAGCCTCGGAAACTGCTTAATCCTGCCCGCCCTTGCGGAGCGGTGCGGAACCGAGCTGACCGCCCGGGGGCTTTTCCCCATCCAGAGACGGGAACGAGTCGGCGCAGCCGCTGAGACTGGTGTTGCCGAGTGTTCTCAGATCTTAGCACCTACGTTTTCATACCGCGGCCCTAAGTGCCTCTAGGCTTTGGGAGGGCGGGAACCGCAGTTTCCGGTGGTGACGGAGAGACGGACGCTAGGGTTTCTCCCCGTGGAGCTGCGGGCGAGACTGTACCGGGCTCCGTGCCCGTTTTGGAGTCTTGACAGCTCGGTGCTGGTGTGGGTTCGGAAGGCGCTTGGGACAAGCCGTGTGCCCTGTCGCCGATTTGCCGAGTGAGACACCAAGTGTGGTTTCCTGTCAGGATCGGGGTGGGGACGGCTGCCCTTGTGCAGGCGCCGTCTAGGACCGCCGCGGGTTGCGCTGAGGCAGATTTCCAGCACTCGGCCGCTTTGGGAAGACCGAGAACCCACGGCTTGCAGCGTGCCGGGCGCTGGGTTGGGCGAGATCAAGTTATTAAATCCCAAGTTGGGGGAGGAAGCGCTCCTGACGCTGTGCCTCTCCGCAGAGGTACAGCCAAGCGTCAGCTCCAGAGCTCGGGAGTTCCTTTCTGGACACCGCCACAAATGGATATAAGTGCTGCCCGCGCCACCAGGACAGCTGCCACTCGTACCCACCATTGCCCATTATTTTGGGGTCTGCTTTGTACCCCGGCTTCACAGGCGGTCTTAGCAAACACTGCCACCGAACTGCATCCCCAGCCCTTTTATTTACTTGCTTTGAGACTGGTGGTGCATTTTATTGTAAGGAAACCGATGAAAGCGATTACATGTGTTTGCCACCACCGTGGTACAGACTGTCGGATGGGACAGTGGTGCGGGTACCGCCCGTGGTTCCAGCCCGAGGACCCCGTTAGACAAGGCGCCTAACAGAAGGCTGTGTTGTGAGGTGGGAATTATGTGAAGAGGCTGTAAATTTCGAATTGCGCTTATAGTGGAATTACGCTTATAGTAGAAAAATCTGCCGTGATTCTGTTTTTAATTTAGGCTTTCACAATGGTCCAGCGCTTGACATACCGCCGTAGGCTTTCCTACAACACGGCCTCTAACAAAACCAGGCTGTAAGTATTTCCACAATTTGAAATAAACATCGTTGTTCACTCTACAGAATACTGAGCCTTTTCGTTTTGTTCTTTCTAGGTCCCGAACCCCAGGGAACAGAATTGTTTACCTCTACACCAAGAAGGTTGGGAAGGCCCCCAAATCTGCATGTGGCGTGTGCCCCGGCAGGCTTCGAGGGGTGAGTGGCCTCCGATTGTGACGAGGGGTCCCTGTGGGATGCAGGAGTGAGTGGAGAAGTCACCGCTGGATGGTCGAGAGTTATTCAGCATCCAAATCCAGATGCCGGGAACATAGGGCTTCTCCTAAGTTAATGTGATGAGTTGAGTGAAATGCCTTTTAAAGATGTCGGTGCCCCGATTCCCTTTGGCATTGATTCCCTCGTCAGCACTTGCATTACCACTATGAGAGCTTCATCAAACAATCTGTTTTCCTTGTGCAGGTTCGTGCTGTGCGGCCCAAAGTTCTCATGAGATTGTCTAAAACAAAGAAGCACGTCAGCAGGGCCTACGGTGGCTCCATGTGCGCCAAGTGTGTCCGGGACAGGTGAGTAGCCAGCTTCCTGAGCCAGCCCAGCACTGGGTATTCCCCCCCCCCCATCCCTGGAGCCTGGAGAGGTTGGCCCCGTTTTAAACGGGGCTGCTGTAAAGCTTCCGAGGCTGAGGAGAGCAGATGCTGCACACAGCAGTGCATGGTGCTCGGCTGAGCTCTCAGTATTGGGCCTTTCTTACTCTAGAAGTGGATGGTTGATTTTGTAGGGGAAGCAGGTACGGAATCCTGGGTATATGGAGGGCGTGGCAAGGCTGGAGCAGGGCAGAGGCAGCGGTGGGCGGCAAAGCTATCTGTGCAGGGCCTTGCTCACAGTGAGTGTGGGTCTCCAGCTTGGTTTTGAGTATGTGGGAAATGGTAGGTTTTGAGTGCTGCGGAGAACTCCAGTGCATGAGAAATAAAGAGCGGCTAGAGAAGCCTTTTATTCAGTAAGAGGCGGCTGTTGGGGCAGACAGCGCATCCTGCAAGGGTGGGGAGGTGGCGTCTGCATGAAGACCCGTGGGCCTGTGGCTGGCGGGCGGTTCTGGGGATGGGTCCCAGGTGTGGTCGCCCTGGAGTAGCAGTGGGTTGGCCGTGGTGAGGCGGGTGCAGCCTCTTAGCCCTGGCACAAGTGTATCTGAGAGGAGTTCTGCTCCCATCTTTTGTGAGGAACCGGACTGGCGAGGTGCGCGCCAAAATGGAGTGCGGGTGTATTGAGGCGTCCACCTTCACGGGGGAGAGGCCGGTAGAGCAGTGGCTTGGTTCCCGTACACACCGCTGCTTCTGGGAGGTGCACGGCCCCTTCTGAGGCAGGCTGTGAGGGGCAGAAAGGGGAGCCGGAAGTTCACGGGTGCCTTTCAAGTAGCTGGAGTCTGGGGATGGCCTGGAGGTGGAATCTGAGCCGTGGGCTCGCCCGGAAAGGAGAGGCCAGTGGAGGTCAGAACTAGCGTTAGCAGCAAGCGGATTATGGGCTTCGAGCTTGAGGAGCTCATTAGTCTTTGGATCCCCATGATGTGGAAACATTTACGGTGGATCCCTGAAATTCACGAGGGTTACGGTTCTTAGAGCACCGGAGAATTGTGAAAAACATGGTCAGAAAAATGCCTGTTTTTCTGGTTCAAACCATAAATATGCTGTGTCTCCTACAGTTATGTAATTTAATAAAATACTGTGTTAGTGAAACCTTAGAAGGTGCAGGGCATCTTGGTGGCATCTTGGGGCTTCAAGAACAAACCGAGAGCTGGAGGCAGCTTCGGCAGCCAATCAGCAGCAAGGAGAACTGAATAATGCTCTCGGATTGGCTACTTGGAAACCGCCTGCCAAAAAAATTGTGGAGGTTGTTCGAGGTTTCCGAGAAATTGGGAGGGTTTCCCCTGAACGATTATTAGATAGATTCTAAGGAAAAATCCGAGAATGGCTGAGGCCTCAAACAAACTTGAACTGTGAGTTCTCAGGATTACACTGGAGTAAGATAAGTTACCAGGCCCTGGCTCCTTAATCCCTCTCACACAGTTGGTTTATAATGTGGTTAAGCATTCTGAGACATTTTGCAAATCAGGTTATCTATATCCTGGACCTTAATACAAGCATGGAGTGGAAGCTGTGGTGGTTGGTGGTGGCCTCCCGTGGGCGTGGCTCTTGGGCCAGCAGGCAGGTGCTGCTCCCTCGGGGCTGGGCTCGCCCCGGAAGAGTCCCTGCATGACCTCAGCCCTCAGCTGTACGGGGCTTTGGAGCTTCACTTGCTTTTCTGGGCTCCTTGGTTCAGTTCTTGGTGGACTCTTCTTGTCCTGTGTCACCTGGAAAGTAAGCTCGCTGTGGGAAGCCGCTCACTGACTGTTTTCCTCCCCAGGATCAAGCGCGCTTTCCTTATTGAAGAGCAGAAAATCGTGGTGAAAGTGCTGAAGGCACAAGCACAGAGTCAGAAGGCCAAATAAACGAAGCTCTCTGCGTAATAAAAGATGGGCGGGCTTGTTCCGTGTTGCTTTTGTTGTTGTGCCTTTGTCTCCGCGTCTGGCAACTCTGGCCACTGTGCACTATACGCTCTGTGGCCTCGGACCTGGGTGCTGGGTTGGTTCTGTTTCCCCATGGGCTGCCAGGTGCACCCCCAGCCCCATTGTGTAGCCCAGGCTGGCCTCACTTGGCGATCCTCATGCCTCAGCCTCCCTAGTGCTGAGATTGCAGGCCTGCGCCACCACGCTGGATACCCCAGCCCTTTTTTTTTTTTTAATGGTACCAGGGAACGAACTCCAGTCCTTCCACTTGCCAGGCAGGCGGTGAAACCACTGAGCTAAATCCCCGGCCCATTCTCTGCCCTTTTTAACTTTCCCATGCCCTTGAACGTGGGCTGCTTCAGCCTCCGGGTAGCTGGGATTTCAGGCGTGCACCACTGTGCTGGCCATAGAAGTGGTTTGAGCAGAATGTCTCTTTGGAACTTAAATCCACTTGATGATGTTCCGATGACCACTGAGCTAAATCTCCACCCCCTAAGTCTCCCCCTTTTTTTGAGACCAGGCCCCGCTGTGTAGTACAAACTGGCCTTGAAAGTGTGCTGTCCTGCCTCAGCCCTTTGAGTCCCTTAGAGTCCCAGGCCGGACACCTTGGTCTTGTGTCCCAGAGGGAAGCCTTTCCGCCCCGTCTTCATGTCCCGTTGGCTCTGTTGAAAGACAGGTTTTTGGAGACCCACGCTCCTCAAGAACTGCCACTAAGGGGCCAGGGATTTAGCTCGGTGGTTCCGCTGCCTGCCTCAAGCACAAAAGACCCAAGTTCGATACCTGATAAAAAAAAACCCAAAAAACTTGCCACTAGGGAACTTTTGGTCACAGGTTCATGAAATTCAATTTTTTACGTTGGTTGTTGGTCTGGGTCAGAACATTAAAATACAGACCTTTTGTTTACTGTTTTGGGCAGCTTTGTAAAATTAAGTGTATTGGTGCAATCTAGATGCACATAATGATGGCGTCTATGGACTTTATATCTGTACGTGCTGTGTCTTTTTTTGGCAACTGGATATGAGGAAATGTTGATGCGTCCCTGTGCTGGCCCAAGTGTTAGACACAAGCTCGCTGTGCGCCAAGATGAGCTCCCTCAAGTTTAACTCCAGTCTCTTAAAGCCCTCGGGGCATTTGTGTAAACCAGAAGTGGAAAAGCCAAGTCCAGCCTGGGCATTAATTTCTTTAACCAGTGGAATGTGACAAATGCTCACAGGCTGCCCTCAAACTAGGTGATTTTCCTGCCTCAGCCTCCCCTTGCATTACAGGTGTGCCCAGCTGAGTTTCTCAGCCCAGTACTTGGCGGGGACTCCAAATAATAGTGAACACCTGCTCGGATCCTGCAAGCACAAGAAAGAGCAGGTGCTGGTGCAAGTTTGTGTGTTTGTTCAGAGGTTGGAAAGTGGTGAGCAGCCCAGGCTAGCTGGCTGAGGCCCGAGCTGAGCCCTCCCTTACCTGTGCTCGGCCAGGTGGCTGAGCCGTCAGCTCCCCAGATACGCCAGGGAGAACCCGAGTGGCCGCTGAGTGGGTAGTGTTTGGTCCCCCTGTTAGAGGTCTTCAGTGAGGGTTCAGTTGAGCAGCTCCGGCCTCCAAGGTAGGACAAGCGCAGTCCCTGTCGGGCTTTGTGTCAGGCGGTCATCCGTCACGTGGGGTTCTGCTTTAAGAGTAGGAAAATGTGTTGGGGAATAGGGATGGGGAGCAAGAACAGCTGAGAGACAGGAGGGGGCCCGAGTGGGTGCCAAGGAGCCCACTTCTCAAAGGTGGTTTTACAGAGCAAAGTCACGGTGGGGGGGGGTTGTACAATGTGCCTAAAAGCTGTAATCGACCAAAAAGATTACAGGCGCAGTCGCTTAGGTGATACTGACCCAGTAGTAACAAGGGCGGGTGGGTGACATGCACCTTGGTCCGCAACCTGCAGTCTTAGTCTTAGGTCTTTTTTTTTTTTCTTTTTGGTACCAGGGGTCGAACTCAGGATCTTGAGCTTGCCAAGTAGGCGCGGTGCCACTGAGCTAAATCTCTAGCCCCCTTTTTTGATTTTTTGAGACAGGGTCTTGCTATGTGTAGGCCACACTGGCCTTGAACTCACTGTGCCGCCTAGGCTTAGTCTTCGGTCGTCTTCATCTTAGTGGCCTTGGTCTTTCCACTGAGTATTGGCACATGTTAGGTGTACAGTGCAGTCACATTCGTCATTGGTGCTTGGACCTGTACATGATGCATCTTGGTTCTTATTTTTCCCCCTTCCCCTGTCCTCCCTTCACCCCCTCCACCCCTCCCTATTTACAAAGACTTTGTTTCCAGTTTTTCCATTTTTCATATTTTTTCTTTTCTTTCCCCTACTCCTTTAGACCTTTTCTTTCTGTTTCACATTATCAATTATACATTTTGATCCTTGTTTACACTTTCAGTTTTTTACACCAGAGAAACTATTCGGTATTTACACGTGTGTGTCCTATTTATTTCACTTAAGAGGATGGCCTCAGTATGCATCCATTTAGCTATAAATGTCTAGTTTCTCATTCTTTATGCCTGAGTAGTACTCAGTTTTATTAACCCACATCTTTATCCAGTCTCCAGTTGATGGGCACTTGGGCTGTTTCCAAGCTTTAGCTATTACAAACTGTGCCGCTATAAACATGGGTGCACATATATCACTGTGGTATGATTCTTTTAATTCTTTGGGGAAGATCCCCAGCAGGGGAATAGCTGGGTCAAATGAGACCTCTAGTCCTAGTTCTTTGAGGTATCTCCATACTGATTTCCACAGTGGTTGCACCAGTCTGCACTCCCACCACCAATGGAGAAGGGTTCCTTTCTCCCCACGCCCCCGCCAGCATTTGTTATTGGTTGATTTCTTGATAGCAGCCATTCTTTGTGGGGTGAGGTGGAATCTCAGTGTTGTTTACATCGTAGCATCTCTCGACCAGTGATGATGAACATTTTTTCATCTGTTTATCTGCTATTTCTACTTATTTGTGTGAGAAATGTCTGTGCATTTCAGTTGCCCATTTTTGAATTGGGTCTTTGAATTTGGGGGGGGGGTCTGATTTTTTTCAGTTCTTTATATATTCTAGATAGTAGTCCTTTGTCTAAGGTACAGCTGCTAAAAAATTTTTCCCACATTGTAGGTTGTCTCTTAGCTCTGTTGGTAGTTTCTCTTGCAGTGCAGCTTTTTAATGAGATGAGGTCCCAATTGTTGATTCTTTGTGCTAGTTCCTGTGCTACTGAGGTTTTGTTCATAAAGTCTTTTCCTATGCCAGTGTCTTCAAGAGTTCTACCTAACTTATCTTCCAGCAAATTTAGTGTTTCTGTCTTAATTTAGATCTTTAATCCACTTTGATCTTTGTTTAGTGCATGGTGATAGATATGGTCTAGTTTTAATCTTTGGCAGGTTGAAATCCAGTAAAACTTGGTACTTTTTAAATAATGCTTTCCAGGAACGGTGTGCCTTCAAAAATCAAGTGCTTATGGATTGGTCTTCAGTGTTTAAAATGCTTGAGCTACTAGTTTTAAAATATAGTTGAGGTGCCAGGCCTGTTGGTGCACACCTACAATCCCAAAACTCAGGAGGCTGAAGCAGGAGAATCCCTGCAGATTCAAGGCCAGCTTGGACTACATAGTGGGACCTGTCTCAAAAGAACAACAACGAAAATGTCCCGGCCCAGCCTGAGTTCCTGCTGTCGGGCTCTGGCTCCCTGAGGCTTCCAGTTCCGAAGTTCTGCTGGCCTGAATGCAGGCTCTTACCTGGTGGACGCCGAGCTCAGCATGACGAGAGAGGAGCTAACAGGAAGTGGGGAAAGCTGAAGCTTTGAAGCACACACATTGCGAAGGACTGTTCGCATGTTTCACGGTGTAAGTTACGTGCTTTACTTTTCTAATGTTTTCTAACGTGGTAGACAGTTTAAAAATCTCTTCATGAAGATAATTTGAATAACTGGATGTTTTGCTTCTCGTTCTGTGTTCAAGGCATAAGATAGATATTATAAGTCTGAATGGGAAGCATACTGTAAAATGTCGCCCCCCCCCCCCGTAACTCCTGAGATTGAATTTCTTTTGAAAATTATTTTAGTGGTTGTGACATAATTTAAATACTCCTTTTTTTTTTTTAGCTACTTGCAATTTTCCCTCATCTTAAGACTTGTGGCGTATTCGGTCAATTCACTTAGGCTGATTTTTGAAAATTCCTACACTGATTGGGGTCTGGTTGGTGTGACCCTAGGCTCGCCTCTGTCCAAGCAACCAGAATGAATTCTCCAGCTCTGCTAGGTTTTGATTTTATAGAAAACAATGACACTTTTACTGAATCCAGTTCCATGTGTGACAAAGTAATCTTGACAGGTTCCAAGGGACATGTGAGTGTAGTCAGTGGTTTTCCTGTCAAAGCCTAGTATTTCTCCTCCACTGAGCGGCTTATAAATTCTAGTAGAGGGTTGAAGGGGTCTTTTGCCCTTGAAAGCAGAGTTTCCGTGTCTGTTTCCAGCAGCTGAATGGCACCTCACCGAGTTCCCCCTGATGAGTAGGCACTTTGGCCCGCAGGGTCTAGCAGTGGGGTTGTACCCAGCCTTCACTGTCACCTGGGTCTTAAACGGACCGAGCCCTGCTCAGTGTTGCCATGGTGACGGTTGACGGCAGGGCGGCTCTGCGTAGCTGCTCTCCCCTGAGGTGGGACGCGGGGTACCCTGCACTCTGCATTTCTTTCCAGGCCTGAAATCGTGTCGATGACAGTGGTTACCTGGGAAATCAGCGGACGCTACAGAATCCTTTTTCCCTTCCAGTTGGACGCTGGCACCTGGCTGGGTGTTACTCAGACTGCAGTCTGTTGTCACAGGTTGGACACAGGCTGCTCTGGGTAAAAGGTGTCTGATACCTGGTACATGTGTGATAACAACTTACACTGTAGAAGTTTTGTAAAAGCTTTATAAGTGTTTATCAAACTTCGATTCTGGAAACTTCAATTCTGGTGTGGTGGTGCTCGCCTGTAATCCCAGCACTCAGGAGGCTGAGGCAGGAGGATTGAAGTGAGTTCAAGGCCAGCCTGGCTACATAGCAGGGACCCAGTCAACAAACAAACGAATGAGACTGAATCTGTAAATACTGTGGATTTCACTTTTAAAAATTTAAAGTGGTCTTGTTGCTGACTCCAGCTGTGTGTGACCCGTGCTGTGTAGGAAAGTGGGGAGAGCAGAGTAAGAGTCTCACAAAGGTGAAAGTTCACCTCTTAAGCAGTGAAAATTAAATGTGACAGGCCCAGCATTCTAAACCAGAAGTAAAAAAATAACATTCATGAATTTTGTCTCCACCGTAGTTTGGGCTGCTGTAAGAAATGACCACTGACCTGGTGGTTTAAATGACAGTCACTTATTCCTCACAGTGTTGTGGAGCTGGGAATGCCAGGATGCTGGTCCCTGGGGTAGGCGACTGACAGAGCGTGTTTCCGGGTTGCAGGCGGCCCTCCCAGCTGGATTTTCATGTAGGGCAGAGGTCATCCACCTACCAGTGATCCCAGGCCTCTAATCCCATCATTCGGGGAGGCGGAGGCAGGAGAATTGCAAGTTTGAGCTCAGCCTCTGAGCATTTAGTGACAGCAAGATCCTGTCCCAGTTTTTAAAAACTGACTAAAAAGGGCTGGGGATGTAGCTCAGTGAGAAAGCCCTGGCCTCCATCCCTAGTAACACACACACACACGGCACAAAATTCCCCGTCGGCATAGCCTGTGCCCCCACGTGGCTTCTGTACCAGAAAAGGTCTACGTCGCTTTCTTCCATTTTCAGGGAAGCTGGGGAAAGCGGGCGTCCCCAGTATTTACTTCACCTGGGGCACAGATTGCCCCTCGCTGTGGGGGAATGTACCTCACAGGTGCCTGGGCATGTGTAGGAGGAAGGTCACAGGGCCGAGGCCCCTGCCTTCCCTTTCCCCAGCCTTGCAGATGCCAGGCCCGGCTCTACCTGCTCACCATGAGCTGCCTAGGAGGGTGCCGTTCTTCCTGCAGGGCCAGGCCAGGCTGCCACAGACACTGCCTGCTTAACGACCTCTGACTTCCAACCCATCTGTTTTTGTACAGTTCTGCGTGTCTTACTGATGGGCTCTCAGTGTCTTTTGTGCAGTGTACCTTGTTGATACAGTACTGTAATCTTTGCTGATTGTACTGTGCAGTACTATAGTTTTCTGTTCTGTTATACATTACAGTACTGCATGTAACAGTTATGCAAATAAAGCCAAGTCATTAGGTTGGAATTTCCTTTGATCGCATCATGTCTTTGTTCTGAATACTGTAATGTGCATACTGTATACAAGTCCTCATTTGGTGACCAATTTACCTAAGCAGCCATGGACGGCGCAGAAAGAGCCAGGCATAGCAGAGTTCCAGTGGAGCTTTATTTACAAACGCGGATGTCCTGTCAGATTCGGCCCTCGGGTTGGAGTTTGTGGAGCCCCTGCCCTAGATGATCCTACTTCCAGCCTCAGCTGTGTCTGACTCCAAGTAAGACCAGCGTAAAGTCACCTCATGTCCAATCGTCCAGTGGGGGAACCGGGGAAAACAAAAGGGACTGAGTTTCTTTAGAGCCCATTTTGAGATGTTCCGTTACACAGCAGTGCACCACTAAACCAGTGGCACTGTGCAGGACAGTAATCTTTAATTTTTTTATTATTTGTTTTTGAGACGGGGTCTCAATCTGCTGCCCAGGTTGGCCTTGAACTCCTGGACTCAACAGACCCTCCTGTCTCAGCCTCCGAGTATCTAGGCCTGCAAGGTTACGCCGCCAACTCAGCTTGAAAATTGTCACTTTTATACTTCCTAAAGAATTTTGGAAAGTACATAGACCCTTCCACAAAGTGCTAGGCATAAAATTTTGGCCTCTGTTTCTGTTCCTAGCCAAGCCCTGCACAACGTCCAGGGCAGACTGTGGCTGTCAGGGGAGGCGGCGAGTGGCTGCAGGCTGCATTCCACAGAACAGCCCTTCCCCTCCCTCGCTCGAGAGTCTCAGGTGAGTGAGGAAGGGCCGGTGGGTTGGAGGTTTCCTTCTGCAAGTGGGAGCAGAGCGCTGGCTGTGAACGCGGTGGGGAAGGGAGTGTGGGACAGCCTCTCAGGGCCCCTGTGAGAGCTGATCCTCCAGAGATCGCTTTCCTTCCACACGCAGTGTCCCGGCTCCCTGGGAATGACCTCAGTAACCCTGGAAACCAAAGTGCCCCAAAAGTTTGGAGAAGCCCGGTCCAAAGATCCCTGCTGTACTGAAGAGCGTCACAGCTGGGTGGACTGGCTTGGGGCTGCTGCCCAGTTTCTGCTTTCTTGCTCTGTGAATCTGCGGTCCTCCAGGAGCCAGGCAGGGCTCTGGGGTTAGGGGATGCCAGCAGCAGGCCTAGGAGCGGGGCGGGGCTGGCTGTGAATCAGCCGCTCAGCCATTCAGCCCGGGGCTGTGCCATTGAGGCTTTGGGAATATGAACACAGGCTCGGTCCAGTTTATCCCGGGTCCTGCATGAGCTTCCCGTGTCCAGCCCGACCTGTGCATGCGTGGGAAGACTGCTTACCATTCCCGAACCCTGCTAAACCCATCTGAATAGAGACAAAGTACTTGTTGGGGCATGGTTTTCCGGGGGGGGGGGTGTTGTGTTTTTTTTTTTAGTACCAGGGATCGAACTCGGGTTCTTGCACTTGTGCAGCAGGCAGAGAAACCACTGAGCTAAATCCCTGGCCTGCATGGTTTTAATAAATACTGAAATTTCCAGGAATGCAACTGCTATGGAAAACCAGTGAAGATGCTATTTTTCTTCTGAACATTAATCTGCAAAATCCAATATTTGGGGGAAAAAGTATTAACAAACCATAAAACTTTGATCTTCTGCAAGGTGATTTGAGATTCCCAAGGTTTTGAAAAAAAAGAAAAGTAAACGTATGGTGAATTTGCTCATTTCCATTTTTGTCTGAAGTCTTTGTTGCTAGATATGGTTTGTGCAGAATTTGATTGATAATGAATTTGACTGTAGCATGATACCAAAGTCTACCACGTTCCTTCCCAGACGGTCATGATTGCTAAGTAGTTTGCTCTCTGAACAAGTTTTCAAGACACTACTATGGGCAACTGGAAAACATCAGAGTGTTTAAGTCCATTAGCATTGAGAATGTTCCCTTTGATGACTTGAAGAATTCACATCAATTCATTCAACAAACATTACCTGTGCACCCCATGGGCAGCAGGCCCTGTGCTGACACTGACTCTGAGGAAGATGAAGTCTCCCAGCCCCTTGCCTGCCACCTTCTCGCCGCAGATGCGGATGTGTGGCTTGGGATGGTTACACAGAGGAGGTTCCACGTTCTCATGAAGGCGTTACTTACACTTTCTGGGTCTTTGTCTGTGAAGGCCCTGAAGGGGGTTAGGGATGCAGGCTGGCCACTGGTGGATGATTAACGCGCGTCACTAACCCTAGGACACCTCTGCCTCCACCCTGGTGTGAAAGGTCAGAGTGGTCCCTCTGGGTGCTGAGCTTCCTGGCTCTGGGCTCTGAGTTCCCGATGGTGGCCGAGCAGCCCAGGGACCCACTTCTGCTGCTGGGGTGCGGAGCAGCCAAGCTGCTCCCGAGTCTGTTGGGAGCCGGCGTGTCTCTGTCCCCTGAAGACACCAGGCTGCCAGGCGAAGCCGCGGTCAGGACAGCAGGGAGAGCACGGTGGCCACTCTTCAGAAGGGACCCTGGGGCCCACCCGCCCCCACAGGGTCCTTGTCAACCTGAGCTTGGGCCAGGCACGGTGGCTCCCGCCTGCGGTCACCGCCCTCTGGGAGGCAGAAGCAAGAGGGTCACAATTCCAGTCCCAGCCAAGCGATTTAGTGAGACCCTCTCTCTAACTTTGAAATAAAATCTATGGTTTTTAAGAGTGGGGATGCAGCTCAGTGCAGAAGATCTGGGTTCAGTCCCCAGGACTGCAAAAACACAAGCGAAAAACTCAGCCAAGCTTGACAAGAGGCTCCAAGGCTGGTGCTTTCAGGGTCCTGTGGAGGCTGCGGCAGCTGGGGAAAAGTCAGGGTCCTGAGCCCTCGAGCAGCATCCCATCACGACCTGGTTCTCACTGAGTTGAACCCATCTGGTAGCTGACTCTCTGAGATGCCTCGTGGGTGGGGTAGAAAGGATGTGACAGCACCTAGATAAACATGGCTTCCTGCAGGACTGAGCAACTTCTTACATTCTCTGTCTCAGTCACCTCGCCCATAAAAATGTAGATAACGACCAGTACTTCTGAGGTTCCTGAGGCCAGTGTCACAGGCTGTGTTTTGTTTGTAGTTTTGGTGTTTTGAGACAGGGTCTCACTATGTAGCCCAGGCTGGCCTCGAACTCATGGTGCTTTTCCTGCCTCAGCCTCCCCAGTGCTGGAATCACAGGTGTGTGCCACCTCGGCAGCTTGAGCTGAATAGTTCACAGTGAAGATGTGGTCTTGCTCTCTCACCTGCTGTTAGGGCACGTCAACTTTCTTACACACATTGGGGACAACACGAAAAGCAGGGTAGGGTGGGGTCCCCTCCTGAACGATGAAGGAGAAGTGACAATGTTGGAAACAGACCACGACTCAACTGATAGCCTCCTGAATCATCTTTTACCCCAAACAGTCTTTGTCTCTTTGTAAGGAATCACACGCACTCACGGATATGTGCCTGCATGCACACACGCGCGCCCACACACATGCGCGCACGCTGAAGCGCCACGCTGTATTTGATTAGTTCCGGGCAGAAGTGTGTTGGGGCATCTGAAAACCACAGCAGGAGACACAACTCTGCCGGGCCTCCTGCTCCGGGAATTTCCCTCCAGCTGAACCGGAGGGAGAGCACTTTGGTACCTGGACACATGGAAATATTTTGCAGCACCCTTAACAGGCAGCCCTTCCGCTCAGCGCGGGTGTAGCGCACACCCTCCTCCAAGTCAGGGCCTAGGGAGACCCACAGCCCTCAGCTGGGTACTTCTGCCCAGCCAGGTTGCCTTGGTCGCTCGGACTCCAGGATACAGAGTTCAGTCCTGGGGCCCCAAGCGGGCTGCTGTCCCCTGGGCTCTGCAGACCCCACCTGGACAGCTCAGCCCTCAGGAAGGTGCTGGCTTCCCACTTGCTCCCGACGGTGCTGCAGGGTGGGGTGGCAACCCTCCTGCATGGTCAAACTGAAGCATGAGTTTGGGCTTGGATTCTTCTGTTGTTTGAAATGCCCTCCTAATGCTGGGGTGAAATGCGCCCCAGGAAAATATTCTCACTCACACAAATTGATTAACAGAGGTCTCTTTCAGGGAGAGCATGGTACAGGAAAGTGGTATTTGCATTTCATGCTTGTATTCTTTGTATTTTATGATTCTGAAAACGTAATCTTAGTTTTTCAGAACAGGAATTGTAGAGCCAGGCCTAGTGTTGCCAGTCTAGTCTTAGCACTTGGGAGGCTGAGGCAGGAGGATCACTGAGTTCAAGGCCAGCCTGCACTATCTAGCAAAACCCTGTCTCAGAAACAAACCAACAGAACAAAACAACCCCAAAAACAGGCCAGGGACCATGTGTCTGGTGATGCTAGGGGCCATTTTGTTATTTAGTCTTTATAGATTTCTGTAGTGAAAAATGAAATGTAATAAGTACACCTTTAAAAGCTTAACTAGGAATAGTTCTTTTAAAAAAAAGATTCAGTTCCCAAAACTTGGGATATACATTTTAAAAATGTACAAGTCTTTATGATATGCAAGGCAACTAGATATCAAAAAATATCCTGGGTTTGATATTTTATTCATCTGAAAATGATGCTTTCACAAGATTTTTCTTTTATCATTAAAAGCATAAACCATTTGCACTTTAAAGATGAGCTCGGAGGCCAGGGAAAGCAGCCCTTGGATCTCTGTAATGTGTAATTACCCCGACTCGGTCATTAGCGCTGGGGTGAGGCTCTTTTACATAAGTTTGCCTTTTTACCATGCTTGTGAGTACAGTTTGCAAATCTCAAGGTATCAAAAGTATATTTTGGCCAGGGTAAAACTGCGTGTGACTGGATCCTGTAAAAGATAACTACTGCCCTGCTGTGGCCACAGGAGGAAATTATGGATGGAAAGTCAGAAAAAAATTCTAGTTGAATTGCAAGAGCGTTGCAGGTCAGATAGAAATGTCAGGTAGATCATCTGCAGCTATTTTTTAAATTAATGTCTTGATTAATTGTATTGTGGGGGCATGTGTACATATTTTTAAAAATCTGGACCTCTAATGCTCTACAACAATCCATTCTTCTGGTGTCGGTCTTGAGTCTTTACCTCTCTCCCCAGACGCCAGACCAATCCTCCTGGCCGCCCTCGGGCTTCTAACGTTTGAAATCAGCGAACTGTCAGATGTGAACTGCCGCAGCTGCCTCGCCCTCTCTGCATCTAACAGCTTTACTGTCCATACCAGCCTGTGTGTTAGACGGCAGCCCAGGACTCTGCCGCTCTCTGTACGTGTCAGCTTGAGCATGTTACCCATGTTGATGGGCCTCAGTGTCCTTAGCTGACAAGTGGAGAAATAGCATCTACTCCGAACAATCACTGGACAGATGTGCTCACTGTTCAACTGAGTATCAGTGCTAGATGCCTCTGAACTCTCTGCTTTCTTTCTCTGCAAGATGGCTCGGCTTTTTCCCAAGGTAAACTTCACCCCTGTTGGGCTCCATCTGTTGCTGTGGCCCTCACTCTGTTCATTTTCTTATTCCCCTCCCCCTAGGAAGTTTGGCCCCTCCCGCTCCATGATCTTCTCCCCAAACACACCTGTGTGAGTCAGCCTTTCGTTGCTGAGACAAAACCCCTGACACAGTTTAAAGAAGAAAAGTTGATGGTGGCTCATGGTTACAGAGGTTTCAGTCCATGGTTAGCTGACTTTAAGCAGAGACATCAGGGTGGAAGGGCGTGGCAGAGGAAAACTGCTTACCTTGTGACAGCCAGGACAGAGAGAGAGAGAGAGAGAGAGAGAGAGAGAGAGAACAAACCCCTGCACATCATGCCCCAGTGACCTACTTCCTCTAACCAGTGCTGCCTCCTACCAGCACATTCAGCTGTGAGCTCATGGATGGATTAACCCACAATAAGGTTAGCACCGCATGATCTCATTCTTTTCCAAAAGTCTATCTCTGGGTACATGGGCCTTTTTTTTACAGTACCAGAGATTGAACTCAGGACCTTGTGCTTATGAGGCAGGTGTGGCACACTGAGCTAAATCCCCAGCCCAGGGGAACATTTTCAATCAAAACCTAACAATCCCCAAATCTTATGATCCTGGAAAACCCCTTCTGCTACCACCCCAGCTCTTTTCTTCCATTCCTGCCTGGCTATGAGTGGACTGTATGGTGGATAAACCCTACATTAACTCACTTGGTAAATTCCCATCCGTGGCTCCCCTCTGCAGTCTGGCTTCTTTTTTTTTCTTTCTTTCTGGTACTGGGGATCAAAATCGGGACCTTGTGCTTGTGAGGCAGGCACTGGAACCACTGAGCTACATCCCTGGCCCCTGCAGCCTGGCTTCTCCTCCTGTTACTACACCACCGAAATGAAAGAATTATCACCAACACTGTGCCGGCATTTACCGTAATACACATCGCAGACGCTGTGCCTCGTAGAGTTCAGTCTGTTCCCGGGCCTTTGCAACAAGGTGCTCTTGGCTACATACTCACCATCGAGGGCCGACTGCCAAGCCCAGTGGCTGCAGTTCCACCCTCTGCAGTGTCTCTGCTCCTGCTGCTCCCTGGCTCCGCTCCCTTGATCTCGGCGTTTTACTTTGTGGCCTCCTCCTGATCATGCGGATTCCTTGGGCATCAGCCTTCAGCTCTCTTCCCCCCACTCCAACTTCAGTCTGTAAACGTCCCATAAGTGCACCCTGCGTTGGGCACTGAGTGTGGGTGTTTCCTGTGGGTCTAGTTCATGGCTTTACACCTCCACAGGAGGGCTACAGACCCTTCCCAGAGCCACCCCACCTGCTGCTTCTCGTGCTTCCACAGGGCATCCACTGTCAGGACTTCCGGTGTCACTTCTACCCCTGTCTCTCTCCCAGGGTCCAGCAGTCTCTGTGGGCCCCCCAGGTGCCCCCCGCTGGGAAGTGGCAGCTCTGTTCTGATCTCGTCTCCTGCTGCCCACGAGCTGGCTGCCCTGGCCATTTCCTGAGCTCCTGGTCTGGGCCCGGGCAGCTGTCACACGCCCCACTGCAGAGCTGCGGGCCCTGCCTGCACAGTGCTGTCATCACTGCCTCGTTTTCGGGCTACCCAAGCCCCACATTTTTTTTTTTTTTTTTGGTACCGGGGATCGAACTCGGGACCTCAGGCTTGTGAGGCAGGCAGCGGAACCACGGAGCTAAATCCCCGGCCCCCCACATTCAGTTTTGAAAGTCAAATTCTGCTGACTCCATCTGCAGAAAAGATCTTTCATCACCTTTCCCCTAGACAGACCCCACGCCCGTCCTCATTCCCACTCTGTCCCGGGCCATCTCCCTCTGTCTGTGGACTGGCGAATTGGTTCCCGAAAGTCTTCTGCCTCAAGTCTCTCCGTTGCCCCATCCGTCTCCCACAGGCACAGCTGACAGACCTAAAAGACCCTGCAGCGTTTGTTTTCCTCCAGGTAAGAAAAAGGATCATGCCCCTGCGCTTTTGCCCAGCCTGGGCTGGCTCTTGCCCCCAGCCCCTCCGTGAGGGGTGTGAGCCGTGGTGTCAGCACTTCCTAGGCCCGTCCTCCCCGCCTGTGAGGATTCACCCCCTGGGCAGCACTTCTGTTAGCCTGTGTGCGCTGCTCCTAGACCGGCCCACCAGCCTTGGAGGGTGGGCAGGGTCACTCTGACCGAGGTGGGACCCAGTACTCGGGACTGGGCTTGTGAGGGAATGGAGGGAGGGGTGTGAACACCACCAGTGCCCTCCCTGCTTCTGCAGAGAGAGGACAGGAGCGTGTGAGCTGGGGCTGATGCTTCCCACAAAGCAGGGATTCGAATATATGAAGGGGCTGCGAGATGGAAAAGAGAAAAGACAGCAATACAAGCCGGGGGTGGTGACACTCCGAAGGCTGAGGCAGGAGGATCGCTACAATTTGAGGCCAGCCTGGGCTACATAGTGAGTTCAAGGCCAGCCTGAACTACCTGAGAACACCCTGAGGAAAGAGCACTGTGCTGGTGTTAAGACCAGAGAGCAGGTATCTGGTATGTTCCAACAAAGTACTGTTTAAAATTTTTATTTTAATTACAAAGGCAATATATGTGTATTACAGAAAAGCAGGCAGCCTGTTCAGCTTTGAAGAAGAAATGATTATAATCTCATCACACCCATATGAGCGTATTTAAGTCTCTTCGGTCTTTTTTCAATGCACAAAGCCTGGAAATTTTATTCTGTAGCAAATGAGCCAATACCTGACATACAATTTTGTGATCTGATTTTCTTCATTTTAACCTGATTGTGGGAAGATGGGGGAGGGGTGAGCAGCAGAGAAAGAACAGGGATTTGTTGTCCAGACACTGGAATACAGCAGAGTGAGGAGGAGAAGAAGGAGAGAAGTGGCTCCTTGAGACCCAGGAAGTATCTGAAGTGAGAATTGAAGTCCCCAGGAAGAGCCGAGAGAGAGACTTCGATAGAAAAGAGGGTGATGGCAGGCGGCACTTTGTCCTAGAGTCCAGACTCATGATGTGGGAAGGGCAGGTCGAACCTGCAGACATGGGGTAACTACTAGTGACACCAGAGGCCTCCACAAAGAAACACACCAGTTGAACGGAGCAGTGGACACAGCAGACTGCAGCAGCTGGTGAATTATCAGGATTCAGACATCACCCAGGAGAGGGCGATTGGCTGGTAGCCATCTTGGAGAGGAGCCAACTGAGCTCAGTTGGCTCAGCTACAGGCTGGCTGCATCTAGTGGCTCCCAGTGTCATGGTGAGGGTGTGGAGTTCAAATCGGCAGAAGGTCAGAGAATGGAGTTCAAGCCAACAGGAGGCACAAGAACTGTGGCAGACTCAACAAATCCAGTCTCAGCCTCATGGCCAGAAAGCTGCCTGAACTTCAGTGGAACTAAAGGTCCAGGCTTGCTAGGATCATCTACCACCCCACCATTAATCAAGTGCTGGCTTGCTGGGATTCAACAACTCGGATCTGGACTCTGCCTGCCTATGTTGTCTAACAGTGACAGCAGAGACATGCCTTGAATTGCACTTTCTTTTCTTTCTTTTCTTCTTCTTTTCCTCTTCTCTGGTTTTTGTTTTTGTTCTTGTTTTATTTTTTCTTGTTTGTTCTTGTTTTTACGTGAGTGTGAACAGTTTCTAGGTTTTTTTGTTGTGGTTTTTCTGTTCTTGTTCTTATAACTTCCTTCTTTTTTTCCCTCCTGTCTTCTTCACCAGTTTCCCAAAGTTTGTATGATCTTCCTTTGCCCTCCAGCCTTGCTTCTAACCTCATCTTCTATTTCTCTATTTTCCCCCCTCACCCTTCCTAAATCTTCTCCTCCTTAGGGTAAAATTGCCATAATGAGGGCTTATTTATTGCATACAATTTTCTGGTTAGTTCTAGATTTTGTTATATAACCACAATCTAGTTCAGATGGTTAAAGGTGGAAAATTAAGGTTACTACAGTTTGTCATTTTCTGGGCTGTGTTTGACGCTACTGCTATTGCTGATTGTACTACTTTAGCCAAGGTGACATAATTGTGCTAATGAATTGTTCTTCCTGATATACCAAGACTGAGTTTGCCTAAGGGTCTTGAAAAATACTATAGGCCAGTGCCAAAGAACCCAGCAGTGGGCCAAGTAGGCAGAAACTTCTCATCCCCAATAAATTGAAGAGGTAGGATCTTGAAACAGACTCAAAACCAAAATGCCACCTACATCTGGAAGACACCTCTGAGAAGTCATTTCCTAAGGGTTCTGAATACTAGCAATAAAGCTACTCACCATAAGCAATCTACAAGCATCAACTCAGGAATTAAACTAAAAAAAAAAAGAAAGAATGAGAAGACACTTAAACAAGAAGCAACCCCTAAGACTTTCAGCTCACCAAAGGCAAACCTAGGGGGCAATGAGGTGGAGCAATCCGAAAGCCACCCCCACTTGGACTCTCTGAAATGGTAACAGGGAAATTAACAAAGCAGGTGAATGAGGCTCTAGAAAAATTCAAAGCAGAAATAATTTCTCAGATAACTAGAGATGGTGATCAGAATGAAAGATGTGCTTAATGACTCTAAAGCAGATACAGTTTAAAAAAAATAGAGGAACTCAGGAAAATGATAGAAACCATGAATCCCCAGCATAGGAAAGAAATGGGAATCCATAAAACAGATTCAAACAGATATCCAAGAGATTAAAAATTCTGTTCAAAGTATATGAAGCAAAATGAGCCTATTCGAGAACAGAATATCAGATATGGAAGACAGGATTGCGGTTAGCAATCATGAAAAGACAGATTTCTTAAAAATAGCAAGGGACCATGAGAAATCAATCCAGCAGCTACTAGATGAATAACATAAAACACAAAAGAAGAATAACATAAGGTTGATTGGAGTCAATGAAAAAGCAGGAGGGCCGGGGATTTAGCTCAGTGGTTCTGCCGCCTGCCTCGCGAGCACAAGGACCTGAGTTCGATCCTCCAGTACCATAAAAAAAAAAGAAAAAGCAGGAGACAGCAAAAATGACATAAAGAACCTGTTCACAGAAGTAATGGCAGAAAACCTTCCCACCAGGGAGAAAGAATTTGACATACAGATAAGTGAGGCATATAGAACTCCAATTAGCCATGGTCAAAAAAAATCTTTCCCAAGACATATAGTAGTCAAGATTCCAAAAATTCAACACAAGAACAGAATATTAAAAGCTGTTAGAGAAAAGAAACAAATCACCTATAAAGGAAAGCCCTTCAGAATCACAGCAGACTTCTCAACACAAACCTTCAAGTCAAGGAGAGCTTGGAGTGAAGTATTTCAAGCCCTGAAGGAAAACAACCTCCGACCAAGGGTGATGTACCCTGCAAAACTATCTTTCAGATCTGATGGAGAAATAAGATACTTCAATGACAAAGAATACCTGAGGAAATTAATGAACACCAAACCAGCACTCCAAAGTGCTCTGAAGGCTATTCTAGAAAGAGATAACAAGGATTATGACTCCATGAACCCCAACAGAATGAATCCACCAGGTAAGGCAAAAGGAGGAAAGAGGGGAGCCAACAATAGGAAAATAACATGACAGTGACAAGTCAATATATATCAGTTATAACCATCAATGTTAATGGTCTCAATTCACCAATCAAAAGAAACAGACTGGCAGAATGGATCAAGAAGCAAGATCCAGGGCTGGGGATTTAGCTCAGTGGTTCCACTGCCTGCCTTGCAAGTGCAAGGTCCTGAGTTCGATCCCTGGTACCAAAAAAAAAAAATCCAACAATATGCTTCATACAAGAAATATATTTAATTCAAAAAGAAATTCATAGGGGTTGGGGATTTAGCTCAGTGAAACCATGCCTGCCTCGCAAGCTCAAGGTCCTGAGTTCAATCCCTGTTACAAAAAAAAAAAAGAAATTCATAGACATAGTCAAAGGATGGAACACAATACTCCATGGGACAGGAACGCAGAAAAAAGCAGGGGGTAGCTATTGTATTTGCAGACAAAATGTACTTCAAGACAGGACAATTAAGGGAGATGAAGGTCACTACATCCTCGTAAAGGGAACAATCCAAGAGAATGAGATAACAATCATAAATACTGGTGCACCCACCTATATAAAATAAACATTAATAGACATGAAAAATCAAACAAGCACTAATACAATTGCAATGAGGGACTTCAATACCCCACTGTCACAAATAGACAGATCAACTAGACAAAAAATCAACAATGAAATGTCAGAATTGAACCAAACTTTTGAACAAATGGACTTAGTAGATGTCTACAGAGTGTTCCACCCCACAACATCGGGATACACATTCTTCTCAGCTACAGACCGGATGTTCTCCAAAGTAGACCACATACTAGCTCACAGAACATGCTTAAGTAAATACAAAAGAATTGAAATTATCCCATGTATATTATCAGACCATAGTGCAATGAAATTGGAAATAAATGGCAAAAGAAACCACAAGAACTTCATAAACACACGGAAATTGAACAACTGATGGGTCACAGATGAAATGAAGGAAGAAATTAGCTAATTTCTATAATTAACCTGATTGTGAACATATCCCTTTCACGGAAAAACAGGTAACTTCCAAGGTGTCATTTTAGTGGTTGTTGAGTATTCCACTATACTTATGCTTCACAGTGTATTTAATTAATCCACTATTTTCAATTAAGTATTTTTAGTGTTTCAGCAATGACTAAAGATCAAGTGGAAATTTATTTCTCGATTGATAAAATAGTATCTCTTAATACTAATAATGTCATATCGGGCCCACATTAATTCAGAGCTATGTGTTGAAAAGATTCTGGGAAATGCAGCTCCAGCTTAGCTAAATTGACCCAATACAACTTGCAGGACAGTTCAACTTGACATCCATATGTACTTTTTTCAACAATATTTAATATGTTTCAAATGAGGGCAAGAACAATATCGTGTTTCCCCTAGCATAATGTACGATCTCTTACCCAACTGAAATGTGCTTTCTCCCTGTGATGTTTAATCATGAGATGTCAGTGTAACTGGTTCAGCAAAGCTTAGCAAATAGGTAAAGCAGTTTTCAGTGTGTCTGTGGGTGTTTCCAGAGTTTATTGGCATGCGGGTCAGCAAGTGAGAGGGAAGCCCCACCGCAATTGTGGGTGGCACCAACCAATAGGCTTGCAGCCTGGATAGAATTTTTTTTTTTTTGAATGGAAGAAGGCAGAAGTGGGCACACATTTGAAGAGCTCCCTTCTGCTCGAGCGGGTGCATGTTTTTCTGCTATGGCTGTGGACATCAGAATTGAGCTTCTTCAGCCTTTCAAGGCTACTCCCACCAGCAACTATCTAGGGAACTCCCAGGCCTTCTGTCTTGGGCTGGGACTGCATCCTGATCCCTCTTGTTCCCGGCTTCCAGCTTCTTGGGCTTGAGCGCCTGGGTCCTCCGTCCCTCAGCACTAAGACGGCACTATGGCCTCTCCCACCTCTGATCCTGTAAGGCACCTAGTAAATCTTCTTGCATAAATTCCTTTAATCCATTTGGGTGATAATAGTTCCTCTTCTGTCCGGATACACCCTCCCTCACTCCTCCTTTTTGGTGGTACTGGGGATTGAACCCAGGGCTTTCACACTGAGCTACTTCTCCAGCCCTTCTGTGGTCTGTATTTGAAGACAATATCTTACTAAGTCCCTCTGTTGCACAGGCTGATCTCAAACTTGTGACTCTCCTGCCTCCAAGGTGCTGGGATCACAGGCGTGTGTCACTTTACCTCCTTCATATTCCTTCTTTGATATCCAGTATTTTAAGTCATGACAGGTTAAATGCTATTAGTAAATTTTACATTACATATGGTAGAATGGGAGACAGGAAGAGAAAAAAACCTGGTTAATGGGTATAAAAATGTATTCATGTCAAAATAAGGAAGAATAGTCATAACTAACACAGTGCTTACTTCTACAAGTACTGCCATATTCCTAGCTGGCATTTATGGCTACATTCTTCCAGTAACCATTTCATATTCTCTTCCCCCTCAGCACACCCCTCAGCTGGTGAGTTTCCTGCCTGCTGGTGTGGCCTAAACCTCCTGAAAGGTCGGTGCCACTCACAGAGCTGCCCCATCAGCTTGTCACTTTCCTCGGACTTTGATTAAGGATGCGGGAAAGATAAGGGGCATCTCAAGGGGTCTTCTGCATCCCAGACATACTTTTCTTTGTAGCTATTTTGTAGTGAAAACCCACTTTTCCCTAATTATCCTGGATTTATCCCTGTAGTCAGTTCAATAAACTTTTACTTCCCTTTTGATTCCCTGGCATGAGGACACTCGAAATGGCCAGGTGACGGTCTCATCTCCCAGTTTAATGGAGACAACAATGTGTCTTTCCATCTTCTTCTCTACTCCTTCCCTTGCACTGAGTACTAAAATTTCTAGATCAGTAGAGCCCAAAGGTGTAGGGGACGGGAAGCAAAGATTCCATTGGTGGATTACTAAAGTAACAAGGAGAGAGCATTTTCCATTTTCTACACTTCATTTCTGGACTCTTAAATCCTATCAGATAAATAACATCATACACTGATCACATATTTACAGCATATAATACATCTTGGAAGACACTGTTGTGCCCAAAGGGTGTTGACATCATAACTGGGTTTTCAAAAAGCCATGTAACTATAACACGTAGCTGCTTTTAGGAAACAGGGCACATACTGAGACCAGTGGATTTCATGGACAGGAGCCAGCTGGCACAATTCATGGCTGTCCAGTGAGTTCCATGGCCAGAAGCAGTGCTATGTGACACACCACGATGATGAATAGGATTCCATAAGTCCACAGAATAGTGACTTAAGGAGCAATGTGTGGGCAAGGAAGGAACATTTAAATTGACTCTGTCTACTTCAGTAAGAGCCAAGAACCTACTCAGTCTTGTCCTGTGTAATAACTGCCTCTGGTGGTTAACTTATCCTAATGAAGACTGACACCATATCGTGGGCCCTTTCTTTTTTAATACCTGGAACTCTGTACCTTGTGCTTGCAAGGCAGGTGGCGGAACCACTGAGGTAAATCCCCAGCCCTCCCTCCACTTTCTTTCTCCCCCAGAATGAGGCTGTTGTGCAAAGCCATCTACTTTTAGGTAGTACAAGAATTCTGGAAGATCCCCACTTTTATCTTCTGCAGTCAACTAGTCATAGGCCCTCTCCATGCTGTGTACAGGCTGGGAAGGAAGAGGCAGTGTGTCAGAAATGTAGGCCATGTGCACCTCAACGATTTCTCATACCACTTATTCCTTTAAGACCTACTTGGTCTTAATGTGCATAACACTTTCATCTGACGATGGAATATTGCTGTGGACACCAACATTTATGAGTTGAGAAGTCATTAACCACAATGCTAATGGGATGGATAGTTCAGATTTTATGGAAACTGGTTGGGCATGGTCAATAGTCTTCATTAAAGCTCAGCAGCAATCCAGAAAGTATTTCTCTATGGAGATTATCTCCCTGCAAAGGAAAGCATAGCTTTCCTCCAAAGCCCTACAGTTTCATGCTGTGGTTCACCTCCTGGTGCTGTCAGAAGCTCCATATACCATCCCTGTCTGTATGGGACCTGGTAAGTCAAATGGCCCAAGTGCCAAGTGCCAAGAGCCACTGCTTGGTGCAGTTGTCACTCAAAGCTAGCAGTTTATTGGGATCTCTCTGTAAATAGGTCAGAATAGTATCACCCAATGAGGTATATGTTTGCCTCCAAAATCCCACGTGGTTCCCTAAACACTGTTTGTCTTCCTTGGTGAGAAAACCAGTCAGATGCAGCAATTACCTTTTACCCTGGAGGGGAGATCTCACATGTTACAGAGCATCCACCCTTTACAAATGACGAAGTCCCATTTGTCAACTTTTTTGTTAACTGTGTATCTGAGTATAAATATTTCATGTTATGGTCTTCAAATAATTTCTCAATAATTGAGTTATGAACTAATTAAAAGTGCAGAGCCTACTCATGGCATCCTGTAAAAATCTGTGGCTTGTTAATGAGAAAACAAACACCAAAATAATCAGCTCAATAATGTGTCTGTCTCAAGTCCCGTCCCCCCTCCCCCCCCGGCCCCAAGTCTGACTTGGATTTAGTAAGTCACTTTAAACGCCCACTCCAAAAGTGACCTTTGTAGAACCTTCGTGGATTATACAAACCCTAAAACAGAAAACAAACCTTTTAGGCCATTTGGCTGTCCTCAAAGAATAATTGTCCTGCACTTTATCCATTTAGCTTGTAAATATAACCCAGATAAGAAACGATGGCTCTCCCTAGAGTGGCAGCAGATAAATTAAGATATTTTAGCAGTACAGCTAAAAAGACCTGCTGATGTTTTGGATGCGGAGGGTAATTAAAGCGAGAAATGAGGCTAACTTATAGACTGGAGGCCTGAATGACTTTACCATTTGTGAGCCGAGGAGGAGGAAAGTTGGGAGAACAACTTACAGTATTCGGAACAGTATTTCGGTCCCACCTGGATATCAGCTTCAAGACATCCCCGTTGAGATGTCCTGTTAATATACGTGACAGATCTGGGCTGGATTAAGAATATATGTATTGATAATACATTATTTTAGTAATTTTTTACAACTGTTATTATTGTTATCATCCCTGAAGAAGGGGACATAAAAGCTCAGTGATTTAGGGCTTTCTCCTTCCTTAGAAGAATCGCCAATTCCTAGAAAAGGACCTTTGCGAAAGTCCCCATTCATCTTCCAGCTCTGCGAACCCGGAGAGCCCCGTGTCCAATCAGCTTCCACGTCTGCTGCGTCAGCAAATGGGGCGGGGCTCAGATCCGATTCCCTCCGCTCTTCTGGCTGGGCCACGTCTGAGACCTCACAGGTCCTTGAAGGTGTATAATCGCCAGCCTGTCCACTGCCAACAAACGAAGCTCCTTACGCCAATTTAAGATTACAAATATTAAGCAATAAATAGATTTAATTATATTGTTTAACGGTTCTACACTGGTCTTTCTATTCTTCTGTAGGTGGTATAAAAGCCATCCCCGAGCTTTGTGGACCTGCCGGGTCGCTGGCTCGCGCAGGCGCGGGCCGCAGGGAGGCCGGGCCGGCTTCCGGCTGCGCGTGGGGCTGGAGGCCCGCGGGAGCGCCGCCGCCGACATGGAGACTCTGTACCGAGTCCCGTTCCTGGTGCTCGAGTGCCCCAACCTGAAGCTGAAGAAGCCGCCGTGGGTGCACATGCCGTCCGCCATGACGGTGTACGCCCTGGTGGTGGTGTCCTACTTCCTCATCACCGGAGGTAACGCGGCGGCGGGCGCTCGCCCTGCCCGGCCCGGCACGGCGCGGGGTCGGTCCCGCTCTGCCTTCGGTCCCGTCCCCTCCTTCGGAGCCGCGCTGGCCCCGAGCCCCGAGCGTTGGCCTTTCCTTCCCCTCCCCGTCTGCCGAGGCCTCGGACTCCCTTCGCCCGCGGGCGGTGCAGCCCTGGGAGATCGGCGGGGTCCCGCTGCCCGATTGTCGTCGTATCGCGTCCTTTCCACGTCAAAAGAGGCTGAGAGGCGTCGCCCGTCCCCGTTGCTAGGCCAGTCCAGCCCCGAGGCCAGTCCAGTCCCGGCAGGCTCGGAGCCGCCACCCCCCCACGCCCGATCCCAGGATTGCTCGGGACCGTGCAGCTGTACTGTTACGTTTTGCAACGTGGTATACTTAGTTCGGAGATGATAGTTTTAAAGATTAGCTGAAGTGGTTCTGTTTTTTTTTTTTTTTAACCTCTCATCCTCGATCTAGAATAGTGATAACTAGGGCCGGGGATTTAGTTCAGTGGTTTCGCCGCCTCTTCCGCAAGCTCAAGGACCCGAGTTCGATCCCCGGTACCAAAAAAAATATATAGAATAGTGATAACTTATGTTCATTTAAATCAATTGCACTTTAATATCTTTTGTTGGTAAGATAATAAATGTCTAGCATTGCTCAGGACACGAAGAGCGACTGACTGTGGAATAAATGAAATTTGAAATGCAAGTGCCTTTTTTTGAATGAATAGCAGGGTCCTTATCTGCAAATGTCTTTCCTGTGAGCCTTGTTCCTTTGGAGCCAGCGCCTTTGCTGGAAGCCTCAGTTTTCCCCCTGGCCACTTGTGCAGTGTTGGTGGTGGTAATGGGAGCTTTTCTGCCCCAGCCCCGGGGAAGGAGGGAGGACACCTATACTAGCGGTCATGGTGGGGTGTCTTGTAGGACGGGTCAGTCTGTCATGGAAAGGAGTCCTTTGTAAAACCTGTGAGTGTACTTCTTTGATAAGCAACTTGTTTCCTTAAGAAATAGCAGCTATCACTGCTTCTCTTGGCAGTGAAAACATAAGGACCTTGTCCCCCGAAGTTTATAATGCTGTAGTTGAGATATAGCAAGCATCACAAAATTTTTACCATTTCACATTGTCACAGATGCAGTGAAGGAAAAGAATAAGAAAATAGCGTTAGCAACATCGTTCGATTAGGATGTGGTTCTTGAGGCAGCAACGTGGAAGCCCAAATCTGAGAGGTTGGAGAGGGTCCGTGCTTGAAGAGGGAGGAGCGGACAGATGCGGAGCCACAACACGGGTCAGTGGCTTTGTGGTTGACTCAGACTGTTCTGGCTTGGGTGGCCGTGGAGACGGAGGATCCCATCACGGAAGTGGGTTGGAAGTCTCTTTAGTAGATTTGGTAGGTGGCTGCCGGAGAGGAGCAGTGAGAAGGAATCTTTCTGCTTTAGGCGGGAGTGCGGTTATCGTGAGACTGAAGAAACAATGTGTCTCTGGTAGGTAGGGAACAGTGAACCAACAGTCACTTGGGTTATAACTGGTTGGCTCTGTGGGGTTTGCAGATGGATCTGGAGCTGAGAACAGGTGAGCATGTTGATCCCGAGTATTTCCTGAACCCCCAGGGCAGACCCTGAAGAGCAGAGGCAGATTCTGTGTTTTTAGGAGCTTTTCCCCAGCAGTAGTGGCACTGACATAATATGAGGGGCCTCGGCACCTTGAGATTCCTTGGTACCGAAGTTAAAGCCCTGGAGTGTAGTTAGAGAAGGGGAGGACCAAGGACCGAGGAACTCTAACTTAATCTGTGGTTTTATAGAAAAGAGGCTTGGCTAGAGAGGTAGCTGGGAAACATGAGCGAAGTGTCACAAAGCCCCAAGAAGAGGTGTTTCCCAGCAGATTGGGTTAGTATGCTGCACTGAGGCTGCTGGGAGGCCTCCTTGGGCGCCATCTGAAAAGTGTCCATTGAGCTTGGCAGCACAGAGGTCCTTGGTGACCTAGCCAACCACAGCCAGGTCGGGAGAATCTTCGCTGGAGTGAGGTGATGAATGAAGGGCAAGCTTGCCTAATTTTTTCCAGAAGGAAGTCTGGCTACTTTTAGAAAGGAGGCGCAGAAATCGGGTATTAGATGATGAAGTCAAGCCAGCCAGCATTGCTGTAGGGAGGGAGGACTTGAAAAGACAGGAGAGAAGAGACATGGAAAAGGATAAAGTCCTTCTGACGCTAGAGGGAGAGGAGTTCTCCTAATTGCAGAAGGGACCCCACAATGACAGGAGGGACTCTGTTTTTTCTTTTTGTTTGTTTGTTTCTTTCCTTCCTTCCTTCCTTCCTTCCTTCCTTCCTTCCTTCCTTCTTTCCTTCTTCTCTTTCTTTCTTCCCTTTCTTTCTTCTCTTCTCTTTCCTGGGCATAGAACCCAGGGCCTACACACTGAGCTGCATCTCCAGCCCTTTTTAGAGTTTTTGGTCTCCCTTAATTGCCCAGCCGAGGCTCAAACTTGCAATCCTTCTGTCTCAGCCTGCCACACTACTGAGATTATAGGTGGCCACCATCATGCCAGGCAAGGACTGACTCCTACTGTCGCTGAATGGATGGCAGGCACTTGGAGTTTGTAGATTCCCTGGGAAGAAGATAAAGGAGTTTCTGTGTGATTATTCCTTCAGGTTAGGGTGAGGGGGACACAGGCTTGCTGTGTTTAAGAAGAGCTGGAAGAAGGGCCAGAGATTTAGCTCATTTGGCAAGCACAAGGTCCTGAGTTCCTGAGTTCGATCCTAGGTATCAAAAAAAAAAAAAAGCTGGAAGAAGTTGGTGCACACCTGTAATCCCAGCAATACCAGCACTTGGGAGGCTGAGGCAGGAGAATCTCAGAGAGTTCAAGGCCAGCCTGGGCTACATAGCGAGTCCAAGGTCAGCCTGAACTACAATAGCAAGAACCTGTCTCAAAAAAAAAAAAAAAAGAGAAAAGCTGGAAGGGAAGGTGTTGGAGACCAGGGGGAGTTGAAGACTGCCTTGTGCATGGATGGTACTATTAACAATCACAGTGACACTGTGGCGGAATCCTGGACCTTAACCTTCATTAGTGGTCGTGAATTGCTAGATTGCCAGTCTGCCAGGTGGTGTGTATTCAAAGTGTCTCCTTGTTTTATGTTTAAGCAAGAAAATTTCTCTGTTGTAGTTGCCTCTCAGGTTATGGAAGCCAATTCAAGAATGTGTGAACATTTTGAACAGAGGTAGACCCTTTAATGTTAAATCTCCCTTACTGTGGAATCACTCTGAGTATTAGCCGTGTTACTGAGTCTGTTTCATTTACGACATCGGTATCTGTTTCAGCGGTGGTTTCGGGAGTCATTCTACAACGTCGAGTTCAATGTCTGAATGGCTCGTCAACACTTAGATTAGCTGGACCATTTGCCCACGGGAACACAATAGAAGACACCCTGTTTAAGTGTAAATGACCTTTAGAGACTGAAAACTGTAATTCCATTTTAAAACTTGGGAGTCTGGTCTGATGGTGCCGTTGTGTTTCTTGCAGGAATAATTTACGATGTTATCGTGGAGCCACCAAGCGTGGGCTCCATGACCGACGAGCACGGGCACCAGAGGCCGGTAGCCTTCTTGGCCTACAGGTAAAGGCAGCTTTTTCATGACTGTGGGAAGGGAGGCCGCTAGGGTGGCTACTTACGAAGATTATAGTAAAAACCCGGGAGTCCATCTGCACTAAAAGCAGCTGCTTTAGAATGTGGAATTCTAAAGTGTGACAAGAGGAAGCGAAGTGTTTAATTCCTTTACTAGGAAGGTGCTATTTCACAGTGGCCGCGCATCACCATTTAAAGGAGGGTGTCAGTTTATGGGACATTTCTAGATGCTTCTGGGGGTTGACAAACTAGCCTTTTTTTTTTTTTTTTGTAAATACAGTTTTATTGGAATTGAGCATGTTCACTATTTACTGTGTGGCTGCTTTCAAACCTGGGGAGCTGAGTTGAGAGTGACACAAGCCAGGGACCTAGGAGCCCAAGGTTTGGGGTGAAGCACAGGACCTCGAACTCTGGGCCCGCCTCCACCACTGAGCATCCCCAGGCCTCACAGGATTTATTATGGGGCGTTTAAGGAGACAAATTGTGGAACCTGTGCTATATATGACATAGGAAAAACAATTTTTGAGACTTAAAGTTTGTTTCAACAATGCAACACCATTCCAGTGTAGTGTGGTTCACCTGAGCAGTGCTCAGCCCATTGCTTTCTAAAGCCCACTCAAAGCCGTATGTGGTGGCACACACCTGCAATCCCAGCGCTCAGGAGGCTGAGGCGGGAGGGTCGCCAAGTTCAAGGCCAGCCTGAACCACAGAGTGAGACCCTGTCTCAAAAACCCACTTGACAGGTAACTACCTAATCATAGCTTTAGCTATATATATATTCACAGTTCTGCTGTTGTATTTAGCATGCTCCTGGAAAGACTGACGGGTTATTGCAGTTTTCTGAAGTGGGGAACTACCTGACCGGAGATCTCTTTTCTTTCGTTTTGGAGTCAGGGCCTTGCTATGTAGTTCAGGCTGGTCTTGAACTCACAACGATCCTCCTGTCTTAGCCTCCTGAGTGCTGGGATTACAGATGTGTGCCACCACACCCAGCATATTCGGAGTTTAAATGAAAACATTTAGTTAATGTAAACTACAATTTCTGCCTTGTTCATAATACCTGTGTATAACAGAGAAGTTTGTTTTTGAGGTCCCTGAACTCTGAAAATTTGACAAAAGCTTTACATCTGTAGAAAAGTCATATGTATGGATATACGTGTACATACACGATTTGCACGTGACTGTAAGGGTTTATAGATTGCTGGAGCCCTTGTGGAGACTGGGCCCCTAGTTAAGAGCACTTGTTTTTAAAATATTTTCCTCAGAAACAGGAAGTTTATCATGACAAAACTTCGAGAAACGTTTCTAGCCAATTCAAAATTAACTTAAAATTGATAATAGACATTAAGTCTATAACTTTTAAAAGCTAAAGTTCTTGGTAAAGGGTTCATATACCTCAAATAATTTAATTTAAAGTATGAATATTGATTTTGTATAGACAGTTGTGTTAGCTGATCTTTTAAATCCCCCTTTATTTTTTTATTTTATTTTTCCTTCCCTTTTTTTAAACACAGATACATGAAAAATGTTGTCTCTTTTGCATTGTTGTATCCCAGAACCTGGAACAGTGTTTGATATCTAGTAGGTTTCTCAGTAAATGTTTGTTGAAGTCACGTGCAGATGACTACCCAGAGCACTTGTAATGAGTAGTTTTAAGGATAAGAATGCAACATTAGCATAAAATGTTTGAGCGTGAAGAAACACAAGCTCCACTGAGGGGAGTTTCGTGTTCTGGATGTGCTCATGAGCCGTGCCTGTACCCCTGCCGCAGGGTGAATGGCCAGTACATCATGGAGGGCCTGGCCTCCAGCTTCCTGTTCACCATGGGCGGCCTGGGCTTCATCATCCTGGACCGATCCAACGCACCGAATATCCCAAAGCTCAACAGATTTCTCCTGCTGTTCATCGGGTTCGTCTGTGTCCTGCTGAGTTTCTTCATGGCTAGAGTGTTCATGAGAATGAAACTGCCGTAAGTCACGCAATACTCTGTATGATTTGCAGTTCACTTTCTGTTAGAAGCGGGTAAGATGATGACTTGGACATGAAACCGCAGATTTAATTTAGCACCCGTTTGAAAAGATGAAAGCCAAGAGCCAGAGACTTGCCCAAGGTTACAGGTTGGTCAGCAGCCCGGTGGAGACCAGTGGGTCTGCTCGGCTGCTGTCCCTGCATGGGATCTCGAGAAAATGTAGTTATCGCTACTGGACATGGATTTTTAAATTCTTTTTTTGTCTTTAAAGTGTCTTTTGGTGAATTCCAGGAGTGATAACACTGTAGCAGGGGAGATTTTTGTTTTTGTTTTTTGGTACCAGGGATCAGTCTCTGGGACCTTGCGCTTCGAGGCAGGCGCTGGAACCACTGAGCTAAGTCCCAGGAAGATTTTTAATCCCTGAACTGCTGCTGCTCTTTGAGTACTGTGGAGGTTGCTTGTTCCTCGCCTGGAATCCCAAATCGGACACTGAGCAGTGGTGTGGCACCTTGGTGTGCTTCCTGTGCGGAGTCGGATAAGCCCCAGGCTGTGCGTGAGGCTTCTGTACCAGGGAGAGCGTGTGTCCACTCGGCCTGGCTCTGGGATGCCTCACTGCGTGCCCATGTGTGGAGAGGGGGGCACAGCACCTGCCGGCCACCGTGCTGTCTGGCTGAGAGGCGCTTCCCTCTTCCAGAAAATTAAGGCTGCAGAGCCCGGTGGCTGGGTTTTTCCGGTGAGGAAGTCATAGCAGAGGTTCAGTTTTGCAAATGAGAGAAATTCTCACGATGAAACATTTGTGCAGCTGCTGTCGACAGCGAGGAGTAGAGAAGGGAGGGGCCTGGAGCTGGGTTTGGGCACAGCTTCCTGGCTCTTACCTTCGGCCTCAGATCCGGTCTGTGGGCCATCAAGCGTGATGTGGATGTGCGTTTATTTCAGAGACTCGCAAGACCCTGAAAGGTCCGAGATTCAGGCTGGATTCAGGCTGCGGTTTTGAGAATAAATGAGTAAACAGTAACTGTTTCTGAGAGGAGAAAGCAAGGCTTGTGCTTAGCACTGTCAGTGGGGAGAAGGTAGAGCAGCCAGAGGAGGCTTGCGCTTTAACACTGGGCTAGAGGGTTTTTTTTTCTGGTACTGGGAATTGAACTCAGGACCTCAGGACCTTGCCCTTGTGAAGCAGGTGCAGCGCCAACGAGCTAAGTTCCCGCCCTGGCCCATCTGTTGGAGCAGACCACACACTGCTCCCACAGTTCTGATGCCCACAGCGCCCCCTTCAGCTGTTAAAGGAGAATAACGCCTACTCCGTCCCGGTGCGGAGGTGGGGATTGAAACCAGGGCCGCACCTGTCTCTAGTTTTTTGAGTTCTTGGTTTGCTTCCTTTATGATTTTTTCTTTTTGGAGACAGGGTCTTGCTATGTAGTTCAGGTTGGCCTTGAACTCTCGGAAAATGTTCTTCCTCAGCCCCCCCCCCCCCAGGTGTTGGGATTATAGGCGTGAGCCTCAGTACCTGGCTTCAACACTTATTTCCTACCAAGAAACACTATGTGCTCTTGATTTATTTGCTCTTTTCTTCTAACATCATGTCTTTATAGCGTAAAAGTATGTCTGAGCCTCCCCTCAGTTTTCCTTAAGGTAGGACTAAATGTTAGCAGCTTGGAATGAGGATATTTCAGCCTAACTGCAGTTTTCAGCTCAGAAGTAAAATGTGGACGTACGGCGAGCAGGCGCACACACTCCAGGCAGCAGCGGGCCGGAAAGGGCCCCTCGGAGCCTTCCGTCGGCGTGTGGTGCGCGTGCGAGGCATGCTTGCCGGAACCGGAACCGGAACCTTGCGGCGTCTGTGGGGTCTCGAGGCGCGGTCTCAGCCCTGCTGGAGTGGTGCCCGCGGGCCGCAGGTTTGCGCCCCTCGGAGCGAGAGGAGGCCCTGGAGCGCGGGGAGGCCCGGCTGTCGGCCTGGAAGGCGGAAGGGAACAGGCCCGGTCGGGACGCGGCTGCCGCAGGTGTGGGCGCCGAGCCCGCGGGGCGGGGAGAGCTGGCGCAGGTGGCACCGGGTTAGGTCTCCCCGCGCCCACAGCTCTGTGCAACTCTGCTTTTTCTCTGATCCCACAGATTCCTTTCCTAGTGGTCGGTCATAAGATCTATAGAAAGGAAAGGCTGGGGCCTCATTACACCGAGTCAGAGCTTTCGTTTACAGAGGGTCTCGGGCGACGCTCCGCGCAACAGAAGGCGCCCGTGGGTGCCCGCGAGAAGGGGGCTGCCCTCCGCTTCTCTGAGAGAACAAGGCGGCGGTTCTGCCGTTTCTTGGGGACACACAGACTCCCGCGGGAGCTGCTCCTCACCCTCTGCTCCCCTGGAGGTTGGGGCTTTACACACCCGGAAGTTTCTTGCCGTAGGAAGGTTTGATTGTTGCAGTTTTGAGACTCCAAAGGAGACTGATTCTGACTCTAGCCCTTCTATATTTCCTTTTCTCTGCTTCGTTTTTATTTCTGCGTTTTTTAGCATATGAGGAATGATGGAAAAATACAGGGAATGTTTGTACAAATTCACTATGATAAATGTGAGCACTGTGCATAGGAAATATGTTCTAAGAAAAAACAAAGTGCTTTGAGACTTTCAGATGAAAAAATACAGTGACGTTTACAGTGAAGTTTAAGTTAGAGAAAATTTATTAAAGTAAAAGATACATTGCCCTGAACTCCCTCAGAACACTGCCCTTGCTTCAGACCGGCTCATCTCATGGTCCTTGCCGCTTCCCGAAGCACCTCTGGTGTTCTCGTTCCTGAGGGTCTGTAGTTGTGCTGTCCTAGCCCCTCGATGTCCTGAGTGGATTCAAAATGCTTCCCCTTCATGGCCATTTTGACTTTGGGAAGAGCCGGAAGTCGCATGGTGCCAGATCCGGTGAACAAGGCGGATGAGGACATGGCCTCGTATTTTCACAAGCCTGCCCTTCCCTTGGACGGCGCTGCTTTTTACACCCTGTAAAGACACTCGGGAAAGAGGCTTCTAGAACTGCTTCCGAAAGTGGCAAGAAGGATGAGTGTGTTGAATCAAGGGGGAGGATTTTGAGGGGAATTATTAGCATGGTGTCTTTTACTGTCATATATTTTTTAAAATTCAGGCATTCACTGTACATTTCCTCAGGCCTTGTATTTGCTTTGTAACATTGTGGGAGAACAGAGAGAGCCGAGTTGTAGCCCTTTATTTATTGGAAAGCAGGGGCAAGATAAATCTGAACCATAATAAAGGAGTCACAGTTACACTTTTGGATTGTTACTTGATTCGTCTTGAACTTGGGACATTTTGCAGCTTTCCGTCTTCTCACTTCCCATGTTTCTCTGACTGTATTTCTGCAGGGGCTACCTGATGGGCTAGCGCGCCTTGGAAAAGGGATCACCGCATTTGCTCCTGTTGATGAAGTGTTAAGGCCTCTGCTATGACAGGTGGAAATAATGAAGAGCAGCAATAAAAAAAAAAATACCGAGTGAGAACATAGGAGGCATTTGAAGCTCAGTCTAGAGTTTTTTGATATCAAAGACAAGTTCATCACAGTGTTTTTTCCTGCTGACCTAGTCTGATGTGTGCTAAGTGGCGTTTTCTCCCTAGTTTTCGTTTGTTAAAGAAAACATACTTCACTTCTCAAACTGTCATAATGAATAAAGTGGTTATTTTTTATGATGCCCTCAGCATTTCTGAGGAGATGCCATTTCTGAACCCCGGAAATTAATGTAATAGGAAGCAGATCCTGTGGCCGAGAAGTGGACAGGATCCGCCTGGCCTCGCCAGTGGTGCTGGAGCTGTCTCATGTGAATGCAGACTGCTTCCTCGCCAGCAGGATGTGTAAAGGAGCAGGAATAAATACTTTTTCTAACGACACCTCTCCCGTTTCCACTGGCTGATCCTGTTTGCCTTTGGTCTGCGCATCATCCAGACCCTTGTCGTGACCCTCAGAGGGGCCCTGCGGGGAGGGTCCACACCCTGCAGACCCTGCGCTGTGCGGCTGAGGTTGGTAGCTAGCTGAACCTGAGCCTGTGTGCTCTGAGGTGGGTTTTCGGAAGCTGGGTGCTGGGTGCTGGGTCGGGGCGGAGGGGCCCTGCCTCTGGCCCGCTGGGAAGCGTCTGTCGCCCTCCTGCCTCTGCCTCCTCTGCTTCCTGGCCGCCGTGAGTGCCCTGAAAAGGGCCCAGGTACACCTGTGGGTTTTGCCAGCTGTCAGTGCCGGTGTTGTGCCCAGTGACGGGAGGGGCCTGGCCGAGGAAAGGGCGGGGTCCCCTCTTCAGGGCTTGGCCAGCCTGGCCTCCCCACGCCTCCTTGGGCCTGGGTCCACGCCTCCCGAGAGCTCGGGGCTGGAGAGAAAAGCCTGCTGGGCCGGCTGCTACCCGGAGGCCTGTGTTACGACCACTCCTTAGTCCAGGGGTCCCAGGCCTCTTGCAGGCACCGGTAAGATGGGCAGAGGCTCCGCCACTGCACCCCACGCCCCGACCCCAGGTCTCTGAACTGCCTGTGCGGCCCTGCAGACAGCAGGTGAGTGACCTGGCCTGCAGGTGGGACAGACCTGTTTGTAACTCAAGCTCCAGGAAGGAAGCTGGCCTGTGGTACTCGGTGCTCGGTACTCATCAGCTGTCAAGTGCGAGTCGTGTTAACCCTGGTGATCTGACCCCTGAAGTCCTCGCTCAGTCCGCAGCTGAAATCCAGCTTCTGGAGCGGAAGCCGCTCTCCTGCTCTGAATGGACAGTTCCAGTGAGGGGCCGCCCGGTGGCGCTCCAGGCTTGGCCATTTAAAAGGCTTTTTACTCTTTGCTCAACATGGTGAAATAATTGAACATCTGTAGTACTTTTACCTTAAAATTCATCTTTCTTTTACATCCATAATTTAAAGCACGCAGTGGACAGTATAAAGATGTAAAGCGGCGTGTAAAGGCGCAGCTGTCGTGTGCAGGGTTTGTGTGAAGAGCCAGCCGACCCAGGAGCGCTGGCACCCAGGGAGTGTTATCACCGGCCCTTGTCATTTTCCATTTCTTGTAACATCAAAGTTGTTGAGATGATTTCTAGTCTTCTTTTTTTTGATACCGGGGATCAAACTTGGGTCCTTGTGCTTGTGCAGCAGGTGATGAAACCACTGAGCTAAATCCCTGGCCCATGTTGAGATGATGTCTTAGCTATGCCTCTCTCGTTAACTGAATAGATGTTTTCACACCTTCGCAATGACAAAAATCATTCCAGTAGTTGGAATGAAGTAAATTTAAGTGTTAACATTTCTTACTGTCCCAAAGGGCAAGTATATAATGGAAGTGTGCGGTAGCTGTCCAGTGCCATGGCCACTAGCCACGTGTTGCTACCTGAATTGAGAGGTGCCATTGTAAAATGCACCTCGGGTGTTAAAGATTTAGTGCCAAAAATAAAATCTCAATATTTTTATATTGTGTATATATTTATAGTACTCAAAACAGTGTTTTTTGCTTTGTGAGACAGGGTCTCACTGTGTATTTCTGGGTTGCCTTGAACTCACAGCAATCCTCCTGCCTCAGCCTCCCCAGGAAACAGTGTTTTGATACATGCCTACACTGTGAAATGGCTAAAGCAAGCTAATAATACATACATTGCCTCACGTATTTCTTTTTCATGGTAAAGAACTCAGCAGTTTGTACTTATTTTGATTAGTACATGTGGTGATACGTCATGACTACATTCATTGTGGGGACTGGTGCCTCTGCCTAACACATCTTCGTTCTTTTTTGCCCCTTTGCCTTCCCCCCTCTCTCCATCTCTCATTATTGACTCCATTCACCTTCACAGACAATAGACCTCTGCTTTCCCTGCCTAAAAAGCTCGTGTCCTCTGACTGCCATCTCCGCTGTCCCCTCCTGCAGCCTCTGGTAACCACGCTTTATTATTTCTGAGTTTCACGTCTCCAGGTTCCGCAGCCGCTGCTTCTCATCTTGATCGTCTTAGCTTCCGGGGTCTGAACTGGTCATCAGTGATCAAACTGTACATTCTAAATATGTAGAGTCTTAGATATCAGGCACATGTGCCACCTCCCCACGATGACTGTAATCATTTGTACCACAATATGTACCAATAAAAAATTTTTTAAATAAATATGTAGTTTTTTAAAATGTCAGTTAAATTTCAGTAAAGCTGTTTAAAGTCACTTTTCTAAAGGGCACTTGTCTGAATAAACTCCTGCCTGTTGTCACCCAGCTCTGCTGTGCCCGGTGGTGCAGCAAGCTCTTTCGCGTGATGAAATTTAGTTCATATAAATTGTCACAAAGTATGCAAATCCTAGTTTCACTTCCACAGTGAGGTCTCCCCTCCTGGTGCTGGACTCCGACCTGTCACTCGTGTCCTCACGAGGACTGCTTGTCTGAGGGAAGCTGCATTGTTTTAGCTCACAGGTTTCAGTCCCAGCCCAATGTCTGCACTGCACTGTGGGTGGTGGCCCGAACCACTGCCAGCGGGCCTGTGCCTCCATTTCCCAGGTTTGCCCTTTCTCAGTTTTTGGGCTCGGAAACATCAGGTCTGGCTCCTTGTGGTCGATCTGGTCGAAATGCTTTGTTGGTTGTCTCCACCATTACTGGGTTGTGCATATGTAGGTCCATTCGGTGGCCAAGGGCATCTCAGGCCATGTCCAGCAGGGGTCACGTCCCTGTGCATCATCAGGAGCTCAGGCTTTGGCCCAGTGAGGTCTGGATTTATGCTCCAGTGCTTGTTTATGAGCTGTCGCCTTCAGCAAGACACTTGGATTCTCCAAGCCCCTCGGTACCTGAAGAGGACTGTGCCAACCCCCAGGCGCTCCGGAAGTGTGGGTCTGAGCTGACTTCCACACCTTGTCCCCATTCGTCCCCCCAGTCTGTGTGTTCTCTGGGCTCGGGTGGGTGACAGCATGAATGTGTGATAAGTGGAGGGGAAGCATGGAACGTCTGCTTTTGTTTTTATGTCCATCTATGAGAAGTTTTTATGATCCGTCTGGTGTCCCTGCAGGGTGGACAGCGCTGCTGAGCCACTGGCTGCCTGCCTCCGAGGGCCGAGGGTGGCCACGCTTAGGGATGGGGATGGTGCCTCCTCTCCCGAAGGTCTGGGCACTGCTGAGGACCGGCCTGCACACACGTGAGCACGCACGTCAGCCTTGGCCCCACCCGGAAGGCTTCCCGGGACAGCAGATGTGTCTCCAGGTGACACTGTGCTCAGGGCCGGCCAGGTGAGGACCAGAGCGGCTGGCATCAGGGTCTCTGCAGCAGCCTTGGAGCTGATGGCAGCTGGGGACAGGGCTGGGCCCAGCCTCACCAGGGTGGGGCACTTGCTCCTCCCCTGGTGAAGCGGCTGCCAGTGACTGCTGGATCAGAGGAGACCACAGAGGCCGGCGGCCTGGCAGCGTCTGCTCCCTGGATGTGCCCTCCAAGGCCCAGCCAAAGGTTATAAGAGCCCAGACCACATAGAAGCCGGGTGGCTGGGCTGGCTGCGGGGCACCTGTGAACCTCCTGGTGCCTGGCCTGCCTGGGTGGGCTCGGGCCCGGAATGCTGTTCGGTGGCCCTCGTGTGGCCAGAGCGCTTGTGTGCACAGATGATTCGGGGTGCAACCGCGTGGTGCTGGATTGGTTGGGGGGGCCAGGCGCGGAGGGGCCTGGGGACCATCAGGGACAGCGGAGGGTGCTGCGATGGAGCCGGGGATGGTCGGAAGGAACCTCGGCAGGAGGAAGAGGCCTTTCCTAGGCAGAGGCGGAGAATGTGCAAACCTGAGCACCCGCTGCCTGCCCCAACGGATGCAGAGGGGACGGGAGTGAAAATGGCCAAGGCGGCGTGTGTGTGTGTGTGTGCCGGCCCCCAAGGCACATGTACGTACTGTGTCTCACCAGTGTGCACTAATACAAACAAACACTGACACTGTTGCTCATGCACAGGAGAAAACGGCACTGCATGAGCCGGTGAATGGACTCGTGGGCGGGCTGGGACTTCTGGCAGGAAGTAGAGAGCGCCAACTGAGACTGAGCGGCTTTGTCCACTTTCTGAGCCGAGCTTAGAGGACACAGAGCCCAGAGCAACACTGCAGGCTCAGATGAATGCTCGTGTTTACAGTCTATCCAAGAGATACACCTATTTGTTCTTTTAAAACAGATTTTATGATAAATTGATAACTACAGTTGCAATCTTTGGTACATCACTATGTCTAGCTCATGATAACTTCTGGTTGTATTAGACCTTGTTTCCTGTTTGTTTGCTTTGGTTTGGGTTTTTTGAGGCAGGGTCTGTCTATGCAACCCAGGCTACCCTTGAATTTACTGTGTAGCCCAGGCTGGCCTGGAACTTGTGGTGGGCGATCCTCCTGCCTCAGCCTCCCTGGCTTGTATTAGATCTTTTCAACTTATAAAAATGCTCCCGCCCCCCCCAATAAAAAAAATAAAAAAGCTTTCCCGTAGGTGACTCAATTCTGACAGTCCTGGTTGGCCAGGTAGGACAGCTGTTGTTGGGCCATGGTGTTGCTCATGGCAGCTGCCCAGCCCCTCTTCCGCTCCATGTTCGGGCCCCTGCTCTGGGCCGCTGTGGGTCTCCCTGAGGTCACCGCGGGGCTCGTGGGGTGTTCTGCTCACTCTAGCACAGAGGATACCCAGCCAGAGAGGCAGGCGCGTCCGGCGGGGTAACTCCGGGCAGACCTTAGCTCGACCCTGTGACCCGAGCCCGGGGTCCTCTTGTCCCCCACGAGTGGCAGCGACTTTAACCCGGAGAGCAGCCGGAGAGGCGGCTGCGTCCTTCTCCCGACCTCACGCATCTGCGTGAGTCAGTGTTCCCCAGACTTCGCGTGAAGAGTTTTGATAAGCAACTCGACTTCTCTGCTCCTCTGGCTGGGGACCTCTCGGTGCTGTAACGATCCTCTTTGTTTGTAAGGTGAATGAGTGGGCTCCCGTGACCTCTACGCCCTTTCACCCTACAGCTTCTTCCTCTGATTTTCCGAGGCCGGGGTTCGAATTCCCCTGCAGGGCTGGCGATGGGCGCGCGTGGCCAGCAGAGGGCGCTCTTGCAACCTGCTAGTGCTCGGCCAGGAGGCGAAGGCGCCGCCTCGCTGGGGTGGTGGCGTGGAAGCAGCCTTCCCGGACCGCTCGTGTGTCCGGCTCGGCCTCCCTCTAACCTGCCGGGCACTGTCTGCGGCCTTCAGGTGCCTGTCAGGCCTGGGAGCCGGAAGGTGGAAGGCTGGCTGTGTGGTCACGAATGGAACGAGAAGCGGGAAGCCCGACACATGCCACACCGCACCCGCATTGTAACACCGCATCTCCCATGTGTGCGTGGGCCCGTGGGTGCCGACTGAACCACGCTTCAGACGGGGCAGGGAACCCAAGGGTTCCTGAAGCTGCTTTCTCTTTGCCTCTCTCTGCACTCTCTTCTGGCTCTGCAGTGCCCACGGTTGCCAAGGCGCAGGCCGTGGGATGTAGCTCAGCATTTCTGCACCCCGCGGGCCACTCCACCCTCAGCTGCCTGAGCCACCCAATGCCAGGTCTGTGGACGCGGAAGGCACCTTCCGAGGCGTCCAGGGAGGGCGGGCTCGGCGTGGCTCTGGGTGGCAGGAAGACCCGCTGGCCCCTCCCAGGCCCCTCCCAGGCCCCTCCCAGGCCCCTCCCAGGCCCCTCCCAGGCCGGGGCAGAGCCGCGGGACCGGGAATTTGCAGGAGGAGGCGGGGAAGAGAGTCGGGACCTTGACCCTGCAGCCCTCCTCCTACTGCTGGGAAGCTCTGAGGCTCAAGAAAGCGTGGGCGCTAAAATCCGCTGTCTGTCTGCGCCGGTGAGGCCCTGCTGGTCTGTAACCCATGGCCCCTCACGAAAATGGGACAGAAGTATGATGACGCGTGTGTAGATGGGGAAACTGAGGCCCAGAGTGGCCGAGTCGCTCGCCCAAGGTCACAGGTCCTAGGTGGGAAGCCAGAACCTTGGCTCCTGACCACAGTGGAGCTTCAGGGGCCCGGCTGTGAGGGCTGCGAGCAGGAGCCTCACACGCGTAAGTCGGCCACGCAGCTAGCGTGGTGGGTCCAGGTCTGGGCCCTGCTTTCATTTAATTCTTTACCAAATCTTCCCTACCGCGTCTCTAGCTGTGTATTCACATCGACACATTACAGCTCTTCTTAGCATGCTTTATCAGCTGACAGCCGCTCATCTCTGCATTTGGGGAAGTGTGAGTGCCGGTCCTGTAAGGTGGCACACGGGCCACGTTCGGGACTTGGCAGAGACGAACTTTAAGGTCACAGAGCGCGGGTGGGGCTGGAGCACAGCACGGGTGAAGCCCGCTGGGCAACTCCGTGGTCGCCTGGGAACACGGCTTCCATCCAGGACTGCTCAGCATGGAGCTCGCGGTCAGTCTCGCTGTCGGGACCTGCACACCAGTCCGACCCGGCTTACAGCAAGCAGTGCCAAGCATGCAGCCCCGGACGGAGGACAGAGAGCCAGGCGGCACAGAGCGGGGCTGGAAGGCGACACCGCAGGAGAATCTCAAAGGGCTACTAACTACCTGGGGTGGAAAAGGAGATGGAAACGTTGGAACGGGTTTAGCTGCGGGAATCAACACACTCATTTCTTCATTTCTCTGCAGTCCTGGATGGGGGCTGCAGGGTCAAGGCCCTGGCTGTCCTCCCCGCCTCCTCCTGTGGCACTGCCCTGGCCTGGGAGGGGCCAGCGGATCTGCCTGCCACCCAGAGCCACGCGGAGCCCTCCCTGGGGAGGGGAGTTTGGTGCTCAGCCATGGGCACCTCTTTCAAAGAACTCTGCAAGTTTGGTGTTTTAAGCCCTGGTGTGAAGAAGATAAACCAAGTGAGGGAAGGCACCCTGCTTACTTCCACACTCCTTCCTAGCTCTCGTACCCCCAGCCCAAGAACCTGATTTTCATTTTCCGAGTGCTGCTTTCTATGGAGGGTCAGAGGCCAGAGACTGAAACTGTACAGCCAGGCCATTGGGCCTGCCGCTGGCATGACCCCCTTGGCAGAGATGTCCCAGCTGCTCCTCAGTCTGTGTGCGCCCTCTGTCCCCAGCCAGTGGCTCCACAGAGCCAGGCTCCTGGTGCCTGCTGAGACTCAGGTGGACAGCGTCTCCAGCAACGCCAACAGAGTGTATTTCATAGTGGTGGGTGGTTCGGCCGGAGCCTCGCAGCAGGCGGGTGGGGGCCAGGAGACGCCGGTGAGCCAGCCCCGGGCGGGACGTGCGGGAAGAGCCCAGAGTCCTCGGGCCCAGTGGACACCTGGGCTGGGAGTGCTGGGCCAAGCCCGCCTGGTGCCAGAGGTTTGTTAGGGCAGGAAACCCTGCCTCCAGTCTGGGCCAGTGGGGAGTACGGGGACCAAGCAGAGAGCCTGTCCTCCGCCTCAGTTTTCTTCTTTTCCGTCATGATGACTGGGGACCCAGCCACCCGGAACCTCGCAGGACCTGCCGGAGCCCTGGCGGAGCTGTGCTGAGCCTCCCCCTCGGTTCACAGCCTTTGCAGACACCCTGGAGCTGCTTTAAAGGCCAGCTGGGGGCGACTCAAGGATGTGTAGGCCCGGGACAGCATCCAGGTCAGGCTGCCCTGGCCTCTGCTCGCTGCAACGGCCCTTTGTCACCACGAGAACCGTGAGGAGGAGGAGGGCCCAGGACAGAGCAAGGCGGCCGCTGCCAAGCCAGGGCAGGAGGAGGGGACTCACACGGCACCTCACTGGCTGTGTCCTCAGATTAGGTCCTGTGGAGAGACTGCTCCCCCGCCAGCCACCGTCCACACTAGGGGACGTCCCCTCGGTCCACGCTGGACAGAGCTGCTCTTCCAGTCACAGCTCTGGGCTCAAGGCAGGAACCAGCAGGAGGCACCTTGGTCACCCACCTGCCAAGCCAGTGCCATGAAGGTGAAACCCGTGGAATCAAGTAAAAGCTGAACCATTTGAACCAGAGCTGCCGGGCACTGTTTGACCTCCAGACGAGCGCTAAGTGACTCTCGGGTGCCGTCCTGGATGAGCAGGGGACACAGAGTGGGAGAAACTGTCCCTCCTGACTGTGCTTAGAGCTGCCGTTCCCTGCAGGCGCTGCTGCCGTCTGCCCAGGTCCCCTAACCTCGTCCCGGGCCCCAGGCCTCCATCGTCCGCAGTCTCCTCCCGAAGGCTCCCGTCTGCTCTGAGGCAGGCCTGGCCTTCTGCCTGCTGCCCGTGACACCGGCTCTGAGCATCTGTCTAATGACCAGTGATCTCACTTAGATGTTTATGCCCAGGTTGACGCTGAGAGCAAAGCTACAGGAGGGAAAATCCTAACAGCGCCATCCGAAGAGTTGAGTGAAGTCAGAACAGAAGCGACGCCTCCTGGATCCAGGCACACAGCTCAGAGGCCAAAGGCCGTGAGACCAGGCTCTGGTGACAAACGAGCTGGATGTCGAAAAGGACGCAGTGCTGCTGCTTGGAGAACGGTGTGGGGCTGAGAAGTGGCGCCCGGAAAGGCGAGGGCTTCGGACGGGGCCCCGGCCACCCCTCCCACAGCCCGCGGCAAAGCGACACGTTTTCTGTTCTCTATCAAGTGTCGCCTCGAGTAGCCCCATTTGTGTTTCATCTGCTCAGCCAAGACCCGCGCTGCTGTGTACTCCTTGCCTGGGCGCCAGGCCCTGGGGGAAGGGAATGGACGGAGCGTTGTCATCTTCGCGGAGCTGCACTCCAGTGTGAAGACAGGCACTGAGCAGGAGCGGGAAATGAGCAGTTTCCGGGGGAGGACTGCGGGTACCTCACCCAGGGGAGGGTGGGAGGAGCCCAGCTCGGCTCCTTCGGCAGCGGCTCGTGGGTCCATGGGAGACAGGAGTGAAGAGGGGGCCGGGACCCCCAGGCGGGCGGAAGGGACCCCAGGCCGCGTGAGGCACACACCGCACGGGACGCATTTGGGATGGAAGTGGAGGGTGGCGAGGGGTGAGCATGTAGCAGGACTTCCCGGGACCTGTGGAGAGAGGTGGAGAGAAGTCGGCTGGAGCCACGAGTCACACCACGTGTGTAGCTGAGGCTGGCCTCCAATGGGAGATTCTCCTGTCTCAGCTTCCCGAGGCTAGGATTACAGCTGAGAACCATCTTGGGGTCTAAAGCGTTATTTTTAGGTGGGAAAATGAACACCATGCTGTGTGCTCCAGAATCGTCCAGTTGGGGAGGAAAGCAGATGAGGGCCAAGGGCCCCAGGCATGTCCACTCCCAGAGGGCGAGGGCGGAGGTGGGGACCGCGGAAGCCCCCATCGGATGGCCTCAGTTTCCCCACAAAGAAGGGCGTCCACTCAGGGAGGATGCAGGAAGGACAGGCAGGACTGCATCTGCTGGACAGGGAAGGGAGGGATTGGACAGTGTGTGGAGGGTGTAGAGGTGGCAAAGCGTTCACCTTTAATATTCTTTCAGAAAATTTGTCTGAGCCAGGCGGAGTGGCACAGGGCTGAGGGCCTAGCACTCGGGAGGCTGAGGCAGGAGGATTGCTGCAAGTTCAAGGCAAGGCCATTCTGGGCTAGGGGGCGAGAGTCTGTGTCAAAAAACCAAAAGAAAAAAAAAGACAACTGTCTGGAATGATTCTTTATTTAAAATCACTGATGTGTCAAATACGAATTTATATTCACATGTAAGTACATGTGTTTGTATTTAAATATCCTACTTTACAGTAGTCTTTCAGAATTCCATGTCCTCAAAATATTTAAAAAATGCTCAATTTACCAAAATCTGAAAAATTAAAATTAGGAATCCTCATAGCCCGAGGGAAATGTCTGCTCTTTTATAACCAAAGCCCTCAATGATATGCCATAATAATATTCGTACCCTCTCGGCCTCAGGAACGGCTGGGAAATTGTCCCAGTAACCTGTATAAGACCCTTTCGAGGCTGGCAGGCACTGAGGAGATTTCCATTCTGTGGTGCCCAATGGAGGCAGGAGACCTGAAGGAGATGAGGCATGGCTCAGGTATAGTAAATCTTGTGCTGAGTCCTGAGAGCCATCGGTTGGGCTCAGAATGGGTTAGCGTCTATTCCTCACCATAAGATGAGCCACCGTGTGGGACTTCCCGTAGATTTCAAGGACAGCCATGTTAGAAGAAAAGAAAAGAGAATCCAGCAAGCGTGGCCTATGCGGCTTTTTTTTGACAGCTCCTGTACTACATGATGGAGAACGAGGACTCGCTCCTGGGCAGACTCAGAAGCAGGGGAAGGAAATGCATCCTGGGAACAGCACAGCAGCCCGAGTCCTAGAGTCCTAGAGGCGAGGTTCTCAGGGAGGGAGGAGCGGGGGGAACACCAGGGAGTGCTGAGCTGCGGTAAGTCACGGCCCTGACCTGGGGTGTGTCTGTGATGGGAAGAGGTGGAGAGAAAGGAAAGTCCCCTGAAAATCACATTCCCCAAGTGACCCTTCATCACCAGCGGGCGGCTGGTGCAGGTGGAGAATGTGTCACTGCCAGCGCTCCTCTCCACTCTCGAGTGTCACCAAGTCTCGCTGCCTGGCTGTTACCACGGAGGAAATCAGCGCGCGTGTCCTGGCCAGCGGCTGTTGTCCCCCAGCCCTGTCACGTCTTCCTGGTGACTCAGCAGGTGCATGGTAGACATCCGCCAAATCGACGACCGAATGCATCAGCGACTAATGACCGGGCAGGGTTCGGCTTCACGGCGAGAGCCACCAGAGCTAGGCCAAGGCCCACCCTCCCTTCATCATCTCTCCCTCTTTTGAGCTCTCCTCGCCACATGCCCCTTGCCTTCATCTGGTCCCCGAACCCTTAGGCCCCTCACTCACGGAAACCGGCTGTGACCACCAACCCCCTCAGCCCCCTTCCCGTTCTCTTTAAAGAGTCAAAACTGTTCACGAGCCGACCTTTAATCTTCAAAATTTGCACCCTGGGAAGAATTCTCACCCAGCAGGGATTAGTGCAGAAACAGTGCTGGGAAGTGTGTCCTCAGCAGCCTGTCTCCTGGGAGTCACTTTTGATGGTTTTAACCTCCTCGGTTCACCCAGTCTTTGAACGAAGGAAGCTTTTTTCTTTTTTCCATGCTGGAAATCAAACACAGGGCCAGGGACCTGAAGCCCTTGCCGTGAGGAGAGCTTTCGGCAAATGCCCTGTACTCGGAGCGTCTGGAAGCCAGGAGTGGGACTCCAGGGCTCCCTTGGGGAGAAGCCTTGTCCGATGTCAGCTGTGGCCCCTGGCCTGCATGGATCAGGATCCAGCGGAGCGCTGGGTCTTCGTTGCCTTTCTTCCCACACCCATGAAAATCAGAACAGCAGAGGTTTGTTGCCGCTCGCTGGAGCACTTTATATGTATTTGGCCACCGAATGCCCCCTTGGCCCTGAGAGACTAGGAGCCTCCTTGACAGACACCATAAATGAGCGGAGAGGCTGCATCCTTATTCTTTCTCCTAAACCTCATAACTGGTACTTTGTGCGATTCAGCCTGGAGCCATCAGTTTTCTTCTGGTGGTAGAGGTGGAAATGCGCTTGGCCCCTGGCCCTGCCAACCCCAGGGACATCGTCCCAAATGCTGCCAGCCTGCAAGTGAGCTGCCCTCGCCTGCTGCAGTAATTACAACCTTTATTTCCAGGAAGTTGAGTCCCACAGCCCCAGGGAGAAACCCGCTCCTGTCCTGCACGTCCGGAGGGCGCAGAGCCCTGCCCTGTTGTAACCTCATCACAGAAGGGACCCCAAGCAGGTCGAGGGGCTCCCTTCTCAGGCCTCCCCGCCCAGGGCATGGGGTAACAGCGGGCACAGATGCCACCACCGCAACATGCCGAACTTTAGCCTTTGTAGAGTGGCTGCTTTCTGGGCGTCTTCCCTTCCTTCACAGTGCGACCCCAGGAGCCTATGAAGGTGGGTTTGTCCCTGTTGGAGCTGCTTGTTCGAAGGAAGGATTTTCTGCCTCCCCCAGGGTCAGCCCAACGACTGGGGACCTCCACCTCGGTCATGCTGCGTGCCCAGCACCTAACTGCCTGATACACACTTGAAGCTCAATAAATACTTGTTGGATGAAAAAGTCAAACTCCATTAAACCGAAGAAGACATAGCCATCAACCTTAACACCTTGGGAATACAGATTTTTAGACTTTGCCGTAGCTCCACAGAAATACAATTTTTGTGGCAGATGGCTGGGGATTTGTGTTTTTAGTAACAGAAGAGACTTCTTAGTGGTGGGGCATTTTGGAAGTGTGGCCTTGGATTTTGAATAATATGTTTCACCTGCATGGGTGCCTCAACCAATACTCTCCCCCTGTTGTTTACGATCATTTATTGAGCAACTATTTCAGCCTTTCTGAATTAAAGTCCAGCTATTGTTTTTCCGCCCTGCTTGTAACCTTGCTCACATTGTTTCCAGGCTGCCTTAGGTTGATACATTGTTTCCCTTACTCTTGTTTTCATTTGTTCACCCAGAAAGCTCCTGTTGAGAGCGTGTGAGCACTCGGTTTCGTCCACATCTATTTGGCTGTGAGAGGAAATGCTCTCTTCCCCGCTCAGCTGTTTTCGCTGAGTTTGACGGCAATTTACGGTGCTGGTGGAGACGGGAGGAGAAGCAGGAGGAGCGGAGGCCTGGCCCTGTCAGTGAGGATGTAATTCTGCCTTGGGAGTGAACAGGCTCGGAGGGGGTCCGGATTCCTGTCTGGGCCACACATATGGCTGGATAAAATATGGTGTGCTCCTGGGAACTTATTATTTCTTCAGTGCAGAAGTGTGGGGGGCGGGCAGTGTCCCCACGTCTCGCTGTTGCAGGCGGGGTCAGCCTGGGGTTTCCAGGCAGCGCGGCTGAGCGGTCGGGGAGCCCTGGGGGCTGTGGCCCGGCATCCGATTTTCCCAGCTGTTGTCCCAGCCCCAGATTCTCTCCTGCCCTCGCAGGAGGACGCGTGTGTTCTCCAAGCCTCGCTCGTCCTTGCTGTGTCTGCGTGACCTTGTGGCCGCATTGTCCTTCCTGGCGAGGCCCCTTACTGAGCGGCAGTGCACTGGGATTGCAGGCTCCACCCTCTGCGTTCTGTGTGAGCGAGCGGATGTTCTGGTTTCTGGCCGTCAAAACTAAGTACAGCCAGTGTGGGGGCCAGAAGAGAGCTCTGCGGAGCGGGACCCTTCTGTGGCCGGCCGGCCACCTGCCATGCCCCAAAGCTGGCTCTGCCCCACTCTGCCTCGAAGACCCCGCCCAGCAGTTGCTCATTTTGGCTCCCTGACGTGAAATGCAAAGGTCCACAAGGCCCACGCACGTGCCGATGTGTCCTGCAGTATTTTAATTACCCGAAAGTCCTCCCCGTTGTTACTGGCCCCGAGCCCTGTGTCTAGTGCTCTCCCTTGGGGTGGGGCTCAGGTTAGGCTTGACTCCAACTCTCCTCTCCCCTTTTCTCCCCTCTTCTCTTGCTCCTTTTTCTTGGGCATCTGCTGTGTTTGAGATATTGTGCTGGAGCAGGGATGGCGAATCTTTCAGAGCTTTTAATGCTAGCAGCCAGCTGTGGCACATGTGCCATAGATTCACCACCGCTGGGCTAGGCAGAGAGAGCTGGAGAACTCCCGAGTGTTGTCTTTCGCCGGGCGTGGTGGTGCATGTGCGCAGTCACAGCTACTCAGGAGGCTGAGGCAGGAAAATTTCAAGTTCAAGGACAGCCTGGGCAACTGGCTGAATCACTGTCTCAAAATGTGTGTGTATGTGTGCACATGCGTGTGCATGCAGGGGGATAGGGATGTAGCTCAGCGCTCCCTGGGTCAAATTCTCAGTGCTATAAAAGAAGAAAAAATGTCTCAGCCACTGGCATCAGACTAACCGGGGTGCCTTGGGGGAAGACTGAGTTGGTCCTGAAGTACTGAGCTTAGTCCTGCAGGACCAGGCCTCCGTGCGGCTGTAGCTCTGATGCCTTCGGATGCCTGACAGATGATGGATCAGGAAAGATGCAGACTCTGTGGCTTAGGGCGTTTTGTCTTCGGTGGACTTCATCGATCTCCCCGGTCGCTGCAGGAACAGAGATGATGAACGTAAGACAGCTGCTGCCACAGCGCGCGGCAAGAGGGTCTTCCCGGACCTAGGGGCCGCGTAGGGCAGGAGGCTTCACTCGATTCTCAGCACCTTTTCCCAGCTCCCGCCAGCCACACCGTGCAGCAATGCTGTCGGCTGTCCCAGCCTCGGTTACTCTCGGGGGTGACCTGAGTGCGGGCCTTTGTGTCCCACAACATGCAGGAGGCGCTACCCTCTGTAGGAGTGCTGAACAACTCGGGTTGTGTTTTGGGAGGGACGGGTGCAGGCCCTGCCGTGCACCGTAAAAGCGGGCACCGCTTGGTGCCTCTGCGGTGGAGGCCGTGGGGCTAAGTGACCTTCGGTGCACACAGGACAGGATGGGGAGGCCAGGGCTCCGGAACGATTGGCAACTAAGTGTGGTAGGAAAGGGGGGTTTTCTTTTCACCCCCTTTACAGCCAAACCAGTTTAAGACAAAACCAACCAATCAACACGGACTCCACTTAGAGGGGCAGGTGTGACAGGGGCCCCGGCGGAGCTGAGCTGCAGAGGGGCTCAGAGCTCTTCCTTGATTTCCTCTTCCTTCCGCACCGGATGCAAAGTGCACTTTCCCTGCCGAAGCTTCCTCCGCCCCTAGTGCAGGGCTTCCCCAGCCTCCCCAGGCGGGAACCTCTGGCCACACAGAGATTCCAGCCGCTCTGCTTCCATCCCAGCCTTTGCAGAGAGGGTCCCGATGGCCCCAGGTAGGGTCTCTGTGCCCACAGAGGCAGCTGCTCCCTCTACGGCTCAGCAGGTGGCTAATTTTGTGCCCAGTTGGTGATTTTATTTCCTTCAGGTGTAGACAGTCCTCTGCTGCGGAAAGCGAAGGCTGGGCAGATGAGCAGGTAAACGTGTGTTCATCATTTCCAGTCATAGTTGTCCTGGCACAGACTTAGACTCATGCAACATGTCCACAGTTTACTCCTGTGATGGTGAGCATCCCAGCACTCCGTGGGGGTGAAAAGAAAACTCATTTATCATGTGAAGGGAGACAAGCCATACATCTGAAGGGCCAACAAATGCCGGGGGTATTTGATGGTCGCTCACAATATCTTACTCTAGTGTCTTAGTTTTTATTTTTAAGGGACTGCTTTGGCTGCTCCTTCCCAGGTCCTCAGAGGACAGATATGTGACAGGAGCTTGGTGGCCCTGCTGTAAAGGGACCTCAGTCCAGGATGAGTTCCTCAAAACTCCAACCCCCGTGCAACAGCCTGGCAGTGCTCACCAGTGGGGTCAAAGCCCCCGGGTTCACTGTCCCCTGACCTGAGGACAGAGGGACGGGTGGGGAGAGCCCTTGCCAAGCGCTGACCCCTGCAGAGGCTGGGCTGGAGATAGGTGTTGCTGAGCAGCGTCATCTGCCCCACACCCGGGTGGCCTCCGCGTGCAGGCACAGGACAGCGTGTACCCGAGATGCGAGGGGCACGCCTGACTATGGAAGCCCTTGGATGGCCTTTCCTCTCACCCTGGGCTCTGATCCCACTCCGGTTCCTGGGGAGGGGAGGGAATCGTGAGCCTGCTGTCTGTCTTGTGCAAGCACTGCCCGAGGTGCCGTTTCCAGGGCTGTAGGAGGAGAGTCTGTAGTACAGGTACTGGGTACATTGTACTTTTTAAAAAGGAATTCTATTTTTATTTTGGTTGTTTGAGACAAGGTCTCACTATGTACTCCAGGCCAGCCTTGAACTCACTACATAGCCCAGGCAGGCCTCAAACTAACCGAAGTCCTCCTGCCTCAGCCTCCCAAGTGCTAGGATTATAGGTGTGCACCACCATGCCTGGCATAGATCCATTTTATACATGGGAAAACTGGGGGTTGGGAGTCAGGAAAGACAGAGAGAGAGAGAGAGGGAGAGAGAGAGAGAAACTAAGACTAATGTAACAGCTACATATAAAAATTGAGTAAAATATAAATACATATTTTAATAAATAAGGAGACAGCCATATAATTAAAATCAGGTCAAGAAATCAGACAGCTCCTTAGGCCTCCCTTCCCAGTCACTGTCCCTTAGAGGTGATCACTCCATTGACTTTGTGGTAATCAATTCCTTGCTATATTTAAAGTTTATCAACCCTTAAAAACTATAGATTGGTTTTTGTTAATTTTAACCGTATATAACTGGAGTCATACTGTGTATGTGCTGGCTCTCTGAAAACTGATGTAGAGACTCAGCCATAGCTATCAAAAGCCCAACAGTTATGTGGACAAACTGATCGTCTAGAAGAAAATTAACAAAGTAAAAATACAGTCGAACTGTTCTGCCCAACATAAAAACTTACAAGCCATACTGATCAGGACAGTGTGGTGTCACCATGGTGGACAGAAGCCAAGGGGACAGAGGCAAAGCCACACTCGTGTGGGCACCACAGTGTGACCCTGCAGGATTGTAGAAAGGTGGTCTTTGGGGTAAATGTCACTGGGAATGCTGGGAAGCTGTGGGAAGAAACCCACACACAAAAGCCAACAGTAAATAGATTAAATACTCCAATGCAAAAAGCTGGAAAGCTTTTAGAAAGAACCTTGGAGTACACAGTTGGCCCACCATGTCCACAGGTTCCACATCTGTGAGCTCAACCAACCATACATAGGAAACATGCAGAAAAAATACTGTGGCTGTACTGAATGTGTGCAAACTTTTTCACATCATATTTTCTAAACAGTGCAATATAACAACTATTTACATAGGATTTATATTGTGTTGGGAAGTCACCTAATGATCATTTACAGTACAAAGGAGGACGTGCATGGGTTATAGCAAATCTGGCACCATTTGGAGCAAGCCCCCCTTGGATACTGAGATGTAGCTCTGTCTACATGACTTCAGGTTGGGAAGGAGTCTTTAAGATATAAAGCAGAATTACCATTAAATGTAGATCTGATTGCTTCCAAAGGCTATGCTCTTCTGACTGTGACATGCTGTTAGGGTTTATATCCAGATGCCCCCAAAGCCCCTTGCACTCACAGGTGGAGCTTTGGGAGTGGACTGGATTGTGGGTGTACTACTCATCACTGGGTCAGTCCACTGATGGGTTTATGGCTGGGTGTGAGGTTGGGAGGTGGAGCTGGTCGGAGGTGGTTGTGGGGTGTGGCCTGGGTTGATCTCCCTCCTCCCTCCTGGATCCCTGTCTGCTCTGCCATGGACTGTTTCTCCTCTGCCCTGCTCCCCGCCTTGGAGCCAGTTGAATACAGACTGAAACCTCTACATACTCTGAGCCAACATAAACCTCTCTCCTTTGACTTGTGGGTGTCAGGTATTGTCTCTCAGTGATGAGAAAGTAACTAAGACACATGCTTTAACAGAGGGACGAATATGTCCATCCTATGGCATTCCCTGATGCTGCTGCATTTGTATTTGTGGAAGAGAAGACGCAGATGTGATTAAAAGGAAACTTGCCACAGCCTTGGGAGAAAGACTGCTCCTTAAAAACAGCTCATCAGCTTTATATGACGTGACCAGCTCCACGAGGTTGTATCTTCTGGGTCTCAAGTTGGGGGGCAGATCCAGCTCTGTCTGCTGAAGCTCAGCGCAGACAGGCAATGGCTGGAGACTTGAGGTTTTAGAATTTGTCCCTTCTAGGCTTAGGCTTGGGGTTCCTATGTAGGATTTGTCTCTTGACTTTATTCCATGTTGGACGATGCCATGCTTTTGACAGGAACAAATAAGCCATGGGGATGCTGCTGCGTCCGACCCTGTGTTGTGGGCCTTGCCACTGAGTGCACGTGGAGGGATGCTGCTTACACACCTGTGGTCTCTCTCGATTCAAGCATGGGGTCAACTAGGAGCAAATTAAGTAATTGTTAGCAAATTAAGTTTCTAGAATCAGCCCTCCCCTAATGATGGATGGGAATTGTAAGATAAAGTGTCAAAGGATACAAAGTCAACATTAAAAAAAAAAAAATCAATAGCTGGTACTCAGGCCTATAATCCCAGCACTCTGGGAGGCTGAGGCAAGGGGATCACAAATTTAAACCCAGGCTGGGCAACAGTCTTAGTTACATGCTTGTTGCTGGGAGACAGTACAGACACCCACAAATTGAAGGAGAGGTTTTAGTCCAGAGTCAGCTGGTTCCAAGGTAGGGCGGCCTGGCAGAGGAGATCTGCCCAGGGGATGCTGGCAGGAAGCAGAGAGAAATCAGGGAGGAAGATGGACCTTTCCAGGCCTCACCCCAGTGACCGCCTCCTGCAACCAGGCTCCACCTCCCAAAGTCACATTCAGCTATAAATCTACCAGTGGATTAATCCACTGTGAGTGTCAGCTCCTATGAGCCAACCACCTCCCAAAGCCCCACCTATGAGCCAATGAGGCTTTGGGGGGACATCTAGATAGAAACCGTAACAACAACTTAGCAACTTAGTGAGATCTTGTCTCAAAATCAAAAGCTTGGGGATATAGCTCTGTGCAAAGCCCCTGAGTTCAGTTCCAAGCACCACACACAGTCAATAGCTTATCTCTACACCAGTAGCAAACTAGGAAAGGAATCTGGAAAACAATTCCATTCACAAATGCTCCACCTCCTTGGCCGCGGGCCTCATGCTTGCTAGAGCACTACCCACTGAGCTACAGGGAGACAGCTTTCAGCTAGGACTCCGCTCCCTCTCAAGGTGACCTGAGTTATTTTCCTTCTGCAAAGTACATGCAGACCTGGGAACCACGAGGCAGCTCGGGACAGGCGGGGAGCCCTGTTGAGCCTTTCTGTCCCTTTCCAGACCCCGCGGAGGAGAAATCGCGCCCCTCCTGCGGAAGGCAGGCACGGGGCGGAGCACGGCCGGCGGACCTGCGCGCAGGTTACCTTTCTGCCATCCTTGCCGTGGGATTTACCTTCCTGCCCACCGACAGTAGATGGCTTGTTCTGCGATGTGCTCAACCCTAGATAGCAGGGGAAGGCAGCAAGTGAATAAAGCTCCTTTTCCTTGGTTAATCTTGGTTCCTCCAAACCCCACCCATTATCTGCTTTCATGCCCTGCTTCTCTTCAGCTTGTTCCGGATCTCTGGTCAAATCACAGTCACAGGGCCAGGGATTTAGCTCGGTGGTTGGCTGCCTGCCTCGCAAGCGCAAGGTCCCGAGTTCAATCTCTGTACCAAAAGAAAAGAAAAAAAAAAAGAATGAATGTTTAAAAACAAACTTACAGCCCCAGGCCCTCTGGGCCTGAACTCCGGAGCAGCGGGTGGGGCAGGGAGCCCACCCCTCTCCCGGGGGCTCCTCCCACTCAGGGCCAAGTCTCCTCTCCTCCAAACAGCCACATCTTTCCAGCGGGAACAACCACCGCTGGCCTCCTACACGAGAAAGGTGACCGTCACTGTGTCCAGCATCTCCCCAGAATCCCTGGAGCCGGGACAGACAGAATTCGCCTGGGCTGGAATGGCAAGTGTGGCCCGTCAATAAGTCTCGCGCCACTGCAATTTTTGTCAAGAAGTAAAACGCCTTACCTAGAGCGCTTCCTATGTTCCGCTCGTTCCTCCTCTTTCCTCAGACGACCCTGGCGTGGGGTGGCGGAGGAGGTGGGGGTCTGTGTATGCAGATCTTACCCTGTGGTTCGCCTGGGGCTGCAGGCGGGGCCGCCGGCCCCCAAGAGGCGGGAGGCAGGGAGCTGTCCCCGTCCGTCCCCCTCTGCACAACTGGCCCTGAAGTCATTTTCTCCTCTCCCTCCTCTGCAGCTTCCTGTGAAAACGAGGTTGAGCGGGGAGGGACAGCAGGCTGCCCCGCAGGGTGTGGGCCTGGGTGACTGGAGAGCTGCTCTCAGGACCCCACTCTTCACACACACTGGGCCGGCCCTCTGTGCCCAGAACACGCAATCCACTGCCCGGCTCTGGCTTGCTGACAACCCTGCACACATCCAAACACAGATGGGCTTAAAATCTCAGACCTTTTACAAAAGCATTTCTCAACCTTCCCCTTTCTGCTTTCTGAATTGTATACCACATTTGGAAAGGGCTGCTTGCTTGCTTTCTCTCTCTCTCTCTCTTTCTCTCTCTCTCTCTCTCTCTTTCTTTCTTCTTTTTTTGTACCAGGCGCCGAAACCACTGAGCTAAATCCTCAGCCCGCATTTCATATTTTTAAAAATTATCATGATTTTTCCCCCTAGGTTTTTTCTTCTTAACACTTAAGTCTTTTATGTAAGATAATTTAACCAAGTGTAAGGTATGGACTACAGATCTGATGCCATGTTCTTCAGGAAGTTGCCTAGTTCTACCAACAGTATAAAGAAATAATCCACCAATTTTGAATAGTATAAAAACCAGGTGTATTGGGTCTATTCTTTATAAATGCATTTTTGGATATCTTTTGCAGTTGTATTTATTTTATCCCTTTTGGAGAGTAAAAGTCAAGTTTATATACAAATCACATGAACTACAGGAAAAAGTTGTTCAATATGCTTAGATATATTTATAGTAATAAAATTAGGACTTTGGTGAGAAAATGTAGAGGGAACCTAAGAATAAAACAGTAGCATATAATTAAAATACTTAAGACAGCGACAGTGGTTAGCACACATAAAATGTCGGCAGAAATTTTAAATCTCTAAAAATCTTTTGTACTGTCTAAATCACTTTCTCATTGCTGGGACACAATACCACCACCCACACAGAAAGAAAGAGAGGTTTATTTTGGCTCACAGCTTCAGGCCATAGTCAGCTGGCTCCATGGCAGGCGGGTCTGGCAGAGGATGCGCTGCTCAAGTCATGGCCACCAGAAAGCAGGAAGTAAAGGGAGGAGCCAGGAAGGAAGCGAAATACTTCCAGGGAACACCCCCAGTGACCCCTTCTTCTTCCCAAGCTCCACCTCCTGAGAGCGAGACAGCTATACCACTCCATCACCCAGTCACCTTTCAGAAACTCACGGATGAGCTCATGAGGGTTTGGGGTCATCTAGATATAAATCATAACATGTACTTTCTTAAAAAGTCAGTAGAATAAGACAAATTGGCCAATTAGCCAGAAGAATAGGACAGATAAGAGTGTGGAGAAGAGATTTAATTTTGGTGAGAAGCAATTTATAGAGGTTTCCTAGATCACCACACAGGTGGCTTAGTCCATTGTCTACCTTTTAGATTTGTCAGAAATGCTTAATTCTCTGTCCTTCAGAGGTGTTATGGCTTATATTTGGATATCCCTCCAAGCATCATGTGCTCATAGATGGGGCTTTTGGGAGGTGGTTGGATCATGGGTGTGTGATGCTGGGTTAGGGTGTGTGATATTGGGATTAAGGGTGTGTAATAACTAAATTGTTTTAGCATAGTTCTGAGTGTGGGTAATGGAAGCCCCATCTTGGGTGTGGGTGGCACCATCTAAAAGGCTTGTAGCCTGGGTGGGATAAAAAGGAAAGGGAGGCTTGCTGCTTACTTCTACTGCTTCCTGTCTCCTTTGCCATTGACTGTTTCTCCTCTTCATGCCCCTCTGCCATGCATCCTGCCTTGGAGCCAGCCGACCATGGACTGAAACTTCTACAAAATAAACCTTTCCTCCCTTAACTTGTGGGTCTCATATGCAATGAGAAAGTAACTAAGACAAGATGTGTTGATGGAGAGAATTCAACTGACTTGGTGATTCAGGAGGAGTTGGGGTCGGGCTTGGGTGGACTGTCCCCTTTACATTCTCTTACTTTTTAGGTATTTCCCTGAGGTGCCTAAACAGCGTAAGTGCAGAGTAACCTGAGGACTGGGTTCCTTTGCAGTTCTGCAGTTGATTCTACCACTTCCTTATTTGATAATTTGTTTGTTTGTTTGTTTTGTTTTGTTTTTACATTAAATTGTTTTGGAGCAATATTTATGCCACGAAAGACATCAAGGAGTGACCTTGTACTCTCATAATTCTCATCAGTGCCTCGAAGCTAACCCTTAAACTTATAGGAGCTAAGGACAAACAAGGCACCTACCTTGCAGAAGCTGCTCCAAGACCAGGGCCCTGCTGCTCCGCAACCTGATTGGGATTCTACCCCCCAAGCCTCCATGCAGAAAATCAATATCATTGTTTGATATATGTAACTCAGTATTACATATCACCAGGCCCTGCCCCTTGGCAACCTGATTGGGATTCTGTACCCCAAAGCTCCATGTAGAAAATTAATATTACTATTTGATATGTGTAACTCAATATTACATATCAGTATTACTATTTGATAAGTTAACTGCGTTACCTTATTTTTCTAATTCTGCCAAAGTCTAAGAAGAAAGCAGGTATTCTGATTTTATCAACACTAAAAATATTAGTGCAAAGTATGTTCTGTATTAAGAACCATGTGGTAGCTGGGTGTGCTGGGGTGTGCCTGTAGTCCCAGCACTCTGGGAGGCAGGAGCAGAGGGATCACAAGTTCAAGACCAGCTTGGGCAACTTGGTGAGACCCTGTCTCAAAATAAAAAAGTAATGAGAGCTGAGAAGTAGATCACTGTGAAGGCCCTGGGTTCAGTCCCCATTACACAGGGAGTGGGAAAAAAAAAAATTGGTAATGTTTTTCTTAGTTACGTCTTCAATAGCAAGGGATAAACTTAAACCTGTAAAAATGAAAAGCCCAATTCAAGCTAGCTTAATAAATAAGAAGATTTATTGGCTTGTTTAAAGGGTGCGCTTTACGGCTGATTTTTTTTTTCTAGTGGTTCAACAAGGTGCTTTTCTTCACAGAGGCTTTTATCCTCATGCTGGCTAAGTGTCTGCAGAAGTTCCAGATTCACATCTTCATATCACAATAAAGGACATTATTCACTTGGCCCGGACCATCTCTGGCCAGTGATGCCGTCGGTGACTCAAGGAATGGGTAAAAAGTGCTGACTAGCTTCTCCACTGCCTGTGTGCGTGCCTGCCTGCGTGTGTGTTGGAGATGCAGCGCTATCAGCTTGTGGGAACGAGGGAGGCGTGCTGGGGTTGGCAGACCGCAAGGGTCTCCCGTGGCCTGTGTGTCCACCGCGCGGAGACAGAAATGAGCGGAGCACACCGACTGCTCCCGAGGCTGCTGAGACGCGGTCGCCGTAAGCTGCACTTCCTGGATGCCCGCGCTCGGCGGCCTTGGCCTTAATCGATGCTCCCGAAAGTCAGCATTGTTAGGTTTTCCTGACTCCGCAGTCCACGCAGTCCTGGAACCACAGCACTCTCGGAACAGGAACAGGACGGGGAGCGGGAAAGGCGAGCGCGCCCGGACGCGAATCCTTTCTCCCGAGGGCATTCGTTAGCTGCGGACTCCTGCCGCAGTTCGCTCTGCAGGGAGGGGAACGAAGCCGCGGAGGCGCCTCGGGTAGCTCCTGTGTTGGGCTCCTCCCGAGTGTCTGGGGGTGCGAAGGGCTTGGGAGCCGTCCCTGGTGGCCGAGGCCCGCAGCGCGCGTGGCCTGTGTGACCGAGGGCCGGGCGGGCGCGGGATCAGCCAGTAACAGCCGGTCTCGCTCACGGGGCGCACGGGGCGCGGGAAGGTTGCGGGGCGGAGGACGGTGACTGTGACGGGCTCAGGGAGCATCGAGGCCAGAGGGCCGGGCCAGGAGCCGGCGGTGGAGGCGGGAGAGCGGCTCTCCCCGGAGCCTCCGCAAGGCCCGCCGGGCAAGGCCTTGCTTTTAACCTCTTCAGATTTCGGACCTCCAGGGCTCGGAGAGAATGCACGCGGGTTTTGAGCCCCCGAGTTCGGGGCAGTTCGTCACAGCAGCGAGGGAAGCCGGTACAGGCACGGTGCCTTTCCGGACTCTCTGCTCCCTCAGTCTCTCAAGCGGATTCGTGAGCTGGAAGCTTTGCACGGCCCTCACCTCCTTCACAGCCCTCCTCGTCTCCCTGCCCCACGCCGCCCTCTGCCCGTCTTCCGCTTCCCTACTGTTCATCGGGTCCGTGAGCCCGGGCCGCTCCGCTGTTGCTCCTTCTGGAAGGGGCAGATGCTTTTCCCTGGCCAGTTCCCATTTCCACGCGGGCTCTGAAGACTCGGAGCCTGCGCCGCCCAGGCCCGGTTGCCCCCTTTTCTCTCTGCACCTTTCCGGGGTGCGGTGCAGGCCGCTCTGTCCTGTGCTCCTTCCGCTGCTTCCCTGGCAGGAGCCGAGCTAGGCAGGGACACGGAGGAGTTGGCGGGAGCCCTGCTGATCCTGCGTGTCGGCCCCTCTGGGCTCCAGGTTTCCACAGGGCCATGCCATCTCTTCTGAGTGCGGATGCGCTCAGACTGGTCCCTCTGGTTGGCTTTTGCCCTGACCCTCCCGTCCTTAGGCTGGGCACAAAGGCTGCCTTGGCTGCCACCCTACCTCTGTCCCAGCCCCCGAGAGGGGCCAGCAGACAATGGGAAGCAAGAAAGGTCGAGAAAGCACAAGCAGGATGAAAGGCAAGATTAGGAACCGCAAAGGGAACAGCGTGAATCTTCTCATCTGGAGCCCAAACCCTACAAGCAGGACCTAGGTGCAAATGTGAGTTTTTGTGGCTCTTGCCTTCAAGAAAAAAAAAATGCAAAGACAATTGCTGACTATGCAGAAACAAGACCCAGCGAATGTCCTGGCCTGGGAGAGGGTCTCCAGAGCTTGGCGTCCCCCTGCCAGCAGTGCACTTGCTGTTCGGCTCACACCTCCCTCTGGCCCGCGCCTAAGGGCTCCTGTGGGTGGCGTGGTGCCCTTTGGATCCTGAGCTGGCTGTGGATGACCTGTGATGTTAGAGGTCTGGGTGGGTCTCAGGAAGCTACACAGGGTGACTGTCACCCGGTATCCAGTTCACGTAGCGGAGGATGCAGTGTCCTCGAAGCATCTTCCGTCCTAGCAGTTCAGTGAGGGCATCCAGACAGGGCCCTCGTGTAGCCCAGGGGCGCCCCGTATCACCATTGGACACTCATCACCAGGACGCACCTGTGGGCGGGGGAGGCCACTAGCAAATGTGGGGCATCGGCCTCCAAAAGGTGGCCAGCGCAGGAGGGAGTGGGCACAAGCTTAAGACTAAACACGTCTGCCGTTGTTGTGTTAGCCCAGTGCCCGGGGCGGAAATCTTACCACTTCTAGCTTTCCCACTCTCTCTGCAGCTCCCCACTTGAGCTCCCAAATTATGTCCAGAGCAGACTCCGTGCCCCGAGCCTTGTCTCAGGGTCTGCTTTTGGGTAGGACCAGTCCTGTGATTGTTTAGTCCACGGGGCTACTCGTTAGGGAAAATAAGACTTTCAGGACTTAATTATGGGGCCAGAGAGAAGGATGCTCCTGCTCTCATTTTGAAGTCTCGCTGTCTGCTGACCAGCTGCTGACTCTGAGAAGGCCTGGCTCCCCACCCCCTGTCTGGAGCGACTCCCTGTTCCTGGACCAGCCCTGTCTGGACTCCCAAATTACAGCACCCACAACCACGCCAGACCAGACACAACAGCATGCAGGATGCTGCGATGCAAACACGCCACTGGAAAAAAAAGGATGCTTCCTATCTTGCCTCGCCAGGCCTTCCGAAAGTCAGCTGGAAGCAATTGCATTGAAATGACTGTATTTTTGGAGCAATGCTTATTCAAATTATCTTATAGTTGGATCTTGCAATATTAGAGGTTATTAGAGAAAGACCTTAGGTCTCATTTTCAAAGGTGTAGATTTCTTATTTTTATTACTTATTATTTTTTGGTAGAAAGTGACCCAGTTTGAGGGTTGAATTAGAATTTGTATTCTTTGCAGGACACTTTTCCTGCTGAATATGAAAATAGATTCCTTTGTCTGAGGCTCCCCAAAGCAGTTCTTGCTAACAATGGTAACTGTCCCCATTTCCATGGCAAGGTGAACCTCAGGTAAATAACCAGCTACTGAAGCTTTAGTCTTCACTCTCATCCATCAGAGTGGCTTGGACTTTTCTGTTTCATTTTTATAACTTTCAATATCAGACAAAATGCATCAACTTGACCCTCTTTTTAAATCAGACTCGCCAGGACCTCATTGGTCAGAGTAAACCTCAAGTTGCCAGGTGACTGAGCCTGGACATCCTGTCCTGGGAGACCTGGTTTCGGGAAGGGTAGGACTTCCGCTCTTGGCTCCCAAGTGGTGACACTGAGGAGCACCTAAGGCTGCACAGGGGTGGGGAGGCACCTGGTCTCCTGTTTCCTGCTCACACCTTCCGTTCAGTCTTGACTATATGTAAACAAAGAGCATCTCTGACTGCTTCTGTGGATGGGGAGCTTCTCGGCCTGACACCCCCAACGCACCTGTGGGCCCCAGGTTTGGGTGCCCTCACGTCAATGCTCAGGCCGTCTCTGTGGGGTGGGATGTGGAGAAGAGGGCTTTGCCAGGTGACGAGGCCTCAGTGAAGTCAGGCGCGTGGGCCTCACAGTGGGATTTTCGCCCCTGTCTGGAGAAACACGGAGTTTGCTGTTTCTGTTTCTGCTGTCTGAGGGCAGCAGGGGAAAGTAGGCCTCTGCAGGCCGGGAAGAGAACCCCATCCTATTGGAGCCCTAGGCTCAGACTGCAGGTAAAGCTGATGGCACCACTGGGGCCATGGGCCACTCCCTCTGCTGCACTGAACCCTGGCAACGCCCCAGGGCTGACTCCCTGGCCCTGGTCTCAAGGCCTACTGCCCTGCAGCAGAGATAAGAAAGACAAAGGCTGCTGGGCCACCTCAGAAGATTCTCAAGTCCCACACCAAGATAGCCTGTGCCAGATTCCTCAGCAGGACCTGCAGTAACCTTCACCTGGAGCTGCTAGGTTCATGCACAGCTGCACTTCCACACCCAACTGTAACAGTGAATTATGGGAAAGGTCAGCACAGTACACACAGCTGACCTGACTGCACCCAGTCAACCACGCTGTCAGTCTCGCTGGGAACACCCAGTGGGTTCTGAATCCTTCTGCCCAACATGGTCAGTGATTGAGCCACTTTCCTTTCCATCCGTCTGCTCGCTGTCAGTGCACGGTCGCCTGAGCAAACTTCATTAAACTGGGCTGCTTTTCCTTACTGTCACGTGCCACATCCGTCCAGCTCTTTGTTTGTTGTGCACAACCTGGAAACCTGTCCGGGCTCTGTCAACCATGGCAACACTCCTCTCCAGGGCGGGGACAGCCTCTGTGGGTTAGGCCTCCCTGCCTGTGGCGTTTTGCTGTGGTTCCTAAACAAGACAGTGTCTGAAAGCACCATGCAGGGGTGCACGGACCCCAGTGTTCTCCTTGTTTCCCCTTCAGAGCATCTGACCTTGTCCAGGCCAGGTGCACATTCACTTTTAGGAGCTGCATCCAGATGGGATGTGCTGAACTCCCAGGGTCCTGTGTGCTCCCGTGGGTGTGGCTTGGTTTCTCAGCACCTGCCTGTGTGCTGGCCAGTGTCCTCCCCTGCCACCTCTGAGTTACGGTCTGTGTTCCACAGATGAGGAAACTGCGTCTGAGAAGCAAGTGTGTCACTGAGGTCACACAGCCAGCATGGCAGGGCTGGGACTGAACCATGTGATCTCACTGACTGGAGGAGCCTGTGGTGGCCCCTGACCTCACCCAGGCGGACGTGGGTCACACCCTGTTTCCTGCTGGCCAGCAGATCTGGGTCTGGATGTTCTCTACTGCTAGGGACAGGCGGTTCTGGGGTTTTCCCCCGATGGAGGGAAAGGATGCATTAAGCTGCTGTTCACAATCTCAGGGACCTTTATGAGAAGGGAGTGTGCCCCTGTGTCCTAAAATAAAAGAAGATGTTTGGGAGGCCTCAGAAAAATGATGTTTAAAATCTCTTCTGTGGCCACAAGACATTCTAGAGCCTCCTCCTACTGGCTGGGTGCTGGCTGCTAGTGGCCCTCGGCCGCTGGAAACAGCCCCTCCTGGGCTGCAGGCGAGGGCTGAACAAGGAGCCAGGCTGCTGGGCCAAGGCGGGTTTGCTGGGTGGTGCCTTCTGTGACCCGCACACCCTGACACCTTCCTGTTGGCCTCTGCTGTGCTTCAGCCCCTGCTCCGGCTAATCACCTCCTGTCGGCGTCCCCCTCGGTCCCCAATAAACTCATGAACAAGAATCCTCATCTTAGGCTCTGCTTCTGACCTGGGGTATCCTTTAATTCAGAGAGAGCAAATCCGAGCTCTTCAGGTGCCCCAGGGCAGTGTTAGAAACTTGGTAAAATAAAGATCAGAGCAGGAATACATGGAGACTGAAAATATGAAAGATCCACAGAATAAAGAGGTGGCTCTTCAGAAAGATAGTTATCTAGATCCTTAGCTAAACTAACTAAAAACCAAACCAACACAAGTAAATGAAATCAGAATCCTCTTTATCACCCCCCGTTAACATTCTCTGCAAAAAGGGCAAACGCTTTTCTGATAATTTTTTATTTATATTACCTTTAATCACCATTCATAAATACACTTATATATTAATCTTGGAGAATTTGTAGTTTAATGCACCAGGTCCCCCCAGCTAGAGTTTATTATCCGTGGCTCTCTAATTGCAGAATTAGGACAGAAGAAGCCAGCCCGCCCGGTGGCGGGTGTTCCAGGGCTTCCCTGTAATATAGAATGAATAAGTTCACTGAGCTCGGCGGTCTCAGGTGAGCAGCTGACAGGCAGGGGCTGCATGGGCAGCCCTGACACATTTGATTCTCCTGGTTGATTCCTGACTCAGCGACCTTTTCATTCACAAATCTAGGCCAACGGGAGCATCAGGGGAGGGGGCGAGCTCCCCGCGCCCGGGCGTCTCTCTTAACGTCTTGAGCCTTTTGTCATGCAGTGAACGCACACGCCGTTTCTCCTCCTGCTGGCATCTTCTGTGGAGTCCGGGGTTCCTCTGAGCAGTTCCCTGAGGGCTTCCTCAGGCATCTGCAAGACAGAGACAAACTCAGTGGGTGCAGCCTCCACGGGACTGTGCTCACAGACAGGCACCCAAAATCCCAGGAGAGCAGGGCAGAGCCAGGTGCTCCTCTGTGCCCATTGTGTCTTCAGTAGGCCTTGGACATGGGTGTCAGTGGGTGTGGAGGTGCTCACCTGCTATCCCAGCACTGGGCTGGCTGAGGCAGGAGGATTGCTGGGAGTTAAGGCCAGGGTGGGCTCTATAGTGAGTTCAAGGCCAGCTTGAACTACACAGAGTTCACCCCTCTCCCAATAAACAAATAAAAAGAAATGTGATGTCGACACAAATCTGGGACTCCAAATCAGAATTTCCGAAGCGTGTGTGTCCCCTTGGCGAGCTGCAGAGGGAGGTTTCCCATGAACTCTGGTTTTTGCAGGAAGCTTTTCAGCGCCCGGGATTCCGTGCCAGGCTTCGGAAGCTGCTCTGGAAGCCCAGACCGGCTCCCCGGAGCTGCCAGTCCTGTGCGGAGACAGAGCCACCCTGTTCGCCTGGTTTGTCCTCCTCCCACCGCGGTGTTTTCAGTCTGCAGAGCACTCTTGCGCTGGGCCGGGTGGGCGCAGTGGGCGGCGCTGGGCACTGAGCGACCCTTTGTGCGGCGGCGTAAACAACAACAGATTATGCAACAGGGCTCTGGAGGTCCTGCTGAGTGCCGATGCGATCCGCAACCTTTCTCACACCGCAGAGCGGAGGAGAGTGGGAGGCCGCTCGCCAGAGGCAGAAACTGGGCCATTTGGCCCTGCACAGCCCCTGCCCGGCTGCCTCTGTGCAGGTTCATTTCACAACCAGGCAGGGCAGGGCACTTTGAAGCCGCACGGCCAAGGCTCTGTGGACGGAAAGAACGGTGCAGGGACTGGAGGCTGAGTCAGGAGGCCCTCAATGCAAACAGCCACTGGTCAGCGCTCTGTACATTTTGAGGCCCCCTTTGCAGGTCACAGGAGATGATGGTGGTGGTTGGTATGATACTGTAAGAAGGGCCCTTTGGCTTCATTCCTCATGACCTTGGGGTTGGACTTGTGCGCTCAGAATCACAACAGTGGGCCAACCCTAGCCCGGGCTGGATTTGTGGATTTGTTCTCATAGCCACTGTACTGTTTTTGTTTTTTTTTGCTTAAATTCTTTTATCGGTACATTTTAGGTATACAGTAAGTTTACATTTTTCATTGGGTGCTTGTACCTGTGCATGATGAATCTTGGTTATTTTTTTCCTCATTACCTGTGCGCCTTTCACCCCCTCCACCCTTTGCACTGTTTTTTAAATTTGCATTTTCCCCTTACATTCCCCAAGCTTGGAACCCTTCTCCTAAAAATAAAGCAGCCAGTCTCACCTTTGTTCTGTGCAGAGTATTCTCCGAAGAGTTTGCTGGTTCGGTTTGGGTTCCTATGGATTCTTCCAAAACTAAACCAAGGAAGAGGTGGAGGGGACAGAATAACGTAGCACCTTAGAACTTTCTCAGCATCTACAGGACGCCCTTACTGCGCAGCAGGGAGGAAATGTCCTGCACTACAGGAAGTGTTGCTGTTAAGCGTGCAGCCTTATGCTGTGCACTGGACGGTGGTTTACAGTGGCGCTGGGCCTGTCTTGCCTGTGCCTTGTTCTTTTTTAGTTTCCTTTATTTTATGAGTCTATGTTTGTGCTGCATAATGAACACGTTCGTGGTGGTGGTGGGCACCTGGACACACCGATGAACTGGGAGACTTTCCTCTCCCCTCCTCCTCTACCCCCGACTCCCCACCCCTGCCCACCTTGCCGATTCCTGCCCAGGCCCAGCACTGGCCCAGCTCCGCACCCACGGACCGGCCCGCAGCTTCTCTCCCCTGCGGCTGGACCAGGCCCCCCACAGGCTTGGAGCTTTGGCCTGGCTGGGCATGAGGTCCCCGAGTCCACAGGGACTGCACTGTGACCCTCACTGCAGCAAGCAGAGAAGTTGAATCTTAAAATCATAGCAACAAAAAATGATCCAATATCTCCGTAGTGACGTAGGGTATCACTATTTTTACAGGGTTTATTTCTGAATCCAATTTATGTTCCTAACAGAAAAATAAGTGAACCTAATCACATAAAATGGGCCCACAAGTGATAAATCCCTTTGATAGACTGCAATTCTGAATTATAAACAAGTCCTCAAAAAGTAAATTGGAGGGCTGGGGATTTAGCTCAGTGGTTCCGGCACCTGCCTTGCAAGCACAAGGTCCCAAGTTTGATCCCCGGTACCAAAAAAACAACAACAACAACAACAAAAAAAAAAGTAAATTGGAATAAGACAAATATTTTACTTTTTTTTTTGGAACCAGGGATTGAACTCGGGTCCTTGCTCTTAAGGGACAGATGTCAGAACCACTGAGCTAAATCCCCAGCCCTAAGACAAATATTTTAATAAACATTATTTAAAAGAAAAAAACATTAAAAACACAGAGTCAAATGATTCTGGGGACCGGGGATTTGGCTCAGTAGCACTGCACCTGCCTTGCAAGTGCAAGGTCCTGAGTTCGATCCCTGGTACCGGAAGAAAAAAAAAGTAGTTCTGTACATGTTTACGATACACACATGTGCAGTTTTAAATATCCTAATTATCCTAGCTGTGTGAGTATAAACTGAAAATTCCCTTTTTCCGCTCTCTGCTTCCGTCGCTCAGTGGAAAGCCACACGGACTCCCTGCTGCGGCTCCCCCCTTTTTTTTTTTTTACAGTGAGGAACCGGAGGGAGGTCCCATCCTGGGTGAGTGCGCTGAGGGGGCTTCTGGGCCAGGGCCGGAGACCCTGTAATGGGGGACCCACCTGTCAGAACCCCATCCAGCTGCTCCACCAGGAACTCGGCGTCCTCTCTGGTGAAGCACATGGGTGGTTTTATTTTGAGCACATTTCGGTGCGGCCCATCAGCACTGAGCAGCACTTGTTTTTCCTTCATCCTGGTTGAGGCAGGAAGTACAAGTGAGTGCTACCAGTGACAACTGGGATTATTAAGAACCGCGCAGAGAGATAGGCAGGAGTCCCACTTCCAACAAGCCCATGGCTAGCAATTGCCTGTGACTTCTTTCTGAGACAGGGTCTTGCTATGCGGTTCAGGCTGGCCTTGAACTCACAGCGATCCTCCTGCCTCAGCCTCTCTGGTGCTGGGATTATAGGCCCGCACCCCCACACCTGGCTCTTCCTTTTCAGTGATGAGAGGAAGAAACAGTAACACTAGCTCTCAGATGGGCCAAGGCATGGGACAGACAGGCGGGGCACTGTACTTGTAGGTGACATGCTGGGCTTCGGCGGTGGCAGGCGTCCTTCTCTCGCGGTCCCTCACTAAGTCAATTCCGATGAACAGGCCGATGCCCCTGACATAGGGACAGAAAAACCTTTTGAGCGGGGGGCTCTGCATTGTCGCAGTGGTTAGCACTGTCCCCTGCCTCCATCTGAGGCTGAATCTGACCCCTTTAATCTGAGGCTATGGACATACAAGGTACCTATCTGGGTTTTCATTTTTGAAACATTTTTTTTCATTGTTTTTTTTTTCTTTCAGTTATAAAAGAAAGGGGCTTCAAAACAACCTTTGATTTTTCAGGATATTTGTGAGGCAAATATTTATATAGCTATGAAAACCAGTCAGCTTTCTAGGCAGCATTTTACATAATTTTCCACAGGTCACGAAGAGGTGCTTTTCGTCTTTTGGGTGATGAAATGGTGCTAGCTTCATAAAAAAGAAAACGTAAAGTCGGACACTCAAAAGGTAACAACAGGGCCGGGGATTTAGCCCAGTGGTTCCGCCGCCTGCCTTGCAAGTGCAAGGACCTGAGTTCGATCCCCAGTACCAAAAAAAAAAAGTAACAACATTTAACAACGGCTTGTGGATTAAGAATGATTTTGCTTTCTCTTTTTCTTGGTGTTTTCTAGATTTAGCTTATTTATGTTACATTTATAAGATATAAACTATTTTAATTTTGCAGAAATGAATAACTAGATGACAGCTTCATGGTAAACACACCTGATATCTCCTATCAGTGTGTGTTTGGCCTTCTGCTTATTCAGTAACTCGGTAAGATAATTTCCTACTCGAATAGCATTTCCTTGGAGGTCTTCTTTTTCGATTACATCCAAGACAGCCAAACCAACTGCACAAGACACTGGGTTTCCTCCAAACTGCAGGGAAAAGACCAGTGAGAAAACAACCACTGAGTCAGAGATATTGCTTCTTCCATGAGAAATGTGCTTCCCACATACATGAGAATTTTAATAAAATTTCTCTTATTAATTTCTCAGAGTGGAGCATAATTTTATTCCCTCCCAATCAAAAATTAATTTCAGATTATGTTCTCTGTGCTGCATGCCTGGAATTAGCAGGATTAATAGGGAATTTATTGGTTCACCCAGACAACAATGAAACACTTGTGGTTTAGAAAAGGAAAATCAGGCTTCTGGGCCTGAAGAGTGGAGTGAAAATAGTGAAGCAATGATATTTTCTCTGAATAATTTGGTTTTTTTTTGGTACCGGGGATCGAACTCAGGTCCTTGCGCTTGCACAGCAGGGAGCGAAACCACTGAGCTAAATCCCTAGCCCTTCTTGGAATAATTTATGTCCTTAGATTTAAATCTTATTTTTATCTGTAATAAGTGCTCTGTTGTACATCGTGTACAAGCTATAAGTTTTCCAAGCCTAAATCTTACAACTTTGGGATGAAAGCCAAAGAAGTGAAATTTCCCAAAGATAAAAATTTAGTATCACTTATGACAGCTTAGGACTAAATCATTTAAATACTTTGAAAGTGTTTTGGGAATTTAAATAGGATATGAGATGAAGAAGATCATGTTGTCTATTAATGAAAATATTGTAACCTCCAAGGTTCAGTGGGATAATTGTCAACCACGGGAAAAATTAAGGAGACTGTTCTAGGAAGAGGAAAGATAAGAAAGGAAAAACATCCAGGGCGTATTGTACCCAACAGGATAGAATCCATTAGACCAAAGTTTGGCTAGGATACTGGGTGCTTATTCAGCAACACTGAGCCTAACTCCTTATGACATCGGCAATCAAACACATAAAATAGGGGCATGAATGACGGCCCCTCTTGGAATTGGAGTTGTGGGTGCAGCTTACCGTGTTGAAATACTCCATCCCGGAGCCATGGAAGGCTTCCGCGATTTCTCTGGTGGTCACCACACACGCCAGGGGGTGGCCATTGCCCATGGGCTTTCCCATGGTGACGATGTCTGGGATGAAGTCCTCACCGTGCACCTGGAAGCCCCAGAAATGCCTGCCCGAGCGACCGAAGCCCACCTGAACCTCGTCAGCTATGAATACACCTCCTGCACCTCGGATGTGTCTGAAAAGCAGAGGATTTCAGTGGCTTCAGTCGGGAGTCCCTGAACCTGCCCACAGTGATGCAGCTCATGAAAGACAAAGAAGGAAAAAGCTTTAACCTGAAGCCTGGATCCTGTGAAAGTGTTCCAGTGCTCAGAATCCACATTACAGACACAATCACTTAACTTCTAGGTGAGATGCAGACTACAGTGTTTGGGTGTAAAGTAAGCTGTGTTACAGTGTTTCAAGTGGCGAAGGTGTTTAGCAGGGTTAATTTCTGGGTGTTTACTAATGATCAGCCTTGGGAACCACCCATCAGTTGGGTGCAGGGGTGGCCCTGAGCAGAAAGGCTGGGAGTCCGGCAGCTGCTGTCTGGCGGGCATCCATGTCCTAGCTCCCGTGTGGCCCCACGGAGCTGTCAGCGCCCCCGCCTGCCCAGGGTGCCTGGCAGGTACATACTCTGCCACTCTCCGGAAGTAGTCTGCTGGGGGGATGATTTGTCCACCGCAGCTCTGCATGGATTCAGCGATGAAGGCAGCGATCTGTGGGAGAGACACGGGTCAGATCCCAGTGGGTCCTCCGGCCAGCAAGAGGCTTCTTCAGGTCAGGTTATGCTCCAGGTGGTGAGGAGCAGGCCTCAGATGAGAGGGATCTGTCTCTGTGGGAGTCCCAGCTGACCTAGAGCTCTGCCTCTGAAGTCCTAGGGTGCACAGGAAGCAGCCACAGATGGAGGGCCAGGGCCAGTCGCCGCTCCACCCCTGAAGAGCAGTGCTCTCCTGACAGAGGGCCGAGGAAGACTCGTATTTCCGTCCTGACAAGAACCTCTAAGGAACCCCGCAGCCTCCAAAGGCGGCACCGTGGCCTTTGGTGACATAGGAGAGCGAGGCGGGAGCGGAGGGTGGCTCGCGGCCACAGTGGACGCTTCTCCGCGGTGCCTGTCGGTTTCGCCTTGGATGAACCCACATCTGGGTAGGCAACTTGCCATGGGACTGGAGTGAAGTGCTCTAGGGGCTGAGGGGACAGAGGCAGGAAGAGAAGGCACAGGAGAGCGTGGGAAAAGACACCAAGGGCGTCACGGTGCACACCCGCGATCCCAGCACTTGGGAGGCTGAGGCAGGAGGATCGCTGTGGCTTCTAGGCCAGCCTGGGCTACACAGTGAGCTCAAGGGTCAGCCAGAAAATAAAAATAAAAATGAAACCAAGAGAACCCAGGTCCTAGTTCTGAATACTCCTTCACAAGCATATTAGCTTGGGAGAAATGCTTCATGTTTAGCTAGGTAGTGGCTTAGCTGTAAAAGGGCCGTGCCAGACTCCAGAGGTTGCTCCTCTAAAATGCCACGGCTCTGCAGGCCCAGCTCGAGCTCAGAAGCGCATGAGCACGGACCCCACAGCCGCGGAATGCTCATCCCCCCCGCCCGGAAGTTACCGGGGCCCTGTCTTAACAGCAAAAGGTTCGAATGATCTGGTTACTGTTCCTCTTGTGCGAGAGGGAGCTGGGATCTGTCTGCCTGGAGAGGCCACAAAAGGACAGAAAGCAAGTGAGGAGAAAACGAAGAAACAGGGAATGCGAATGGCAAAGAGATTTAATTGGAAAAAGCAAATCATTCATATTTCAATGAAGATTTTTTTAGAATTACCCTGTCTATGCCATAGCCAGTTTCAGGGTAAAGAGTTGTCAAGCTGCACAGAATATCCACATGAGTGCCTCAGTGGGCTGGGAGTGGAACATCCCTGAGCCAAACACAGTAGGGTGAAGACTGAAAAGAAGTCCAGGTCTCCTGCCCGGAGGACTCTGGTTCTGGCTGGGCCTTGAGGCCCAGGCTGGAAGGATGGCTTTCTGCTTCGCTTTCCCCGGGTGCGGCCCGGCCCGGCCAGGCTGAACCAGCTGGAGGGCAGCAGCCTGGGCCAGGGGTGCATCTGGCCACCAACCCGAGCCTCCTGGGGACAGTGCGAGCTGCAGCTCTCCCTTCCTTACACCTCTCCCTCCCTGCATCCTGACCTGCTCCTGCTCCAGTCCAGGAGCTCAGGGGAGGGACAGGGACCAGTCAGTGCAGCCTGGCTCAGAGGCACCACTGCAGTCCCGCGGTGTGAAACATGAACTGAGCAAAGACGAAGCTAGAGAGGGACGAAGGGAGTTCAGGCTCATCCTTTTTCTGCTCCCCGCTGACTACAAGTTTCAACTGTTTTATAAACACATCTCAGGGTCTCCAGATGCACCGACCTTCCTCCCTCTGCGGTGGGCGTCCTCAATGATGCCCTGCACCTCAGCCGCATAGGCACTGGCGGGGTCCGCGTGGTCCTCTCTGAACTTCCCTCTGTAGGTGTCTGGAGCTGGCGCCTGGGAACAGCAAGCCGAGCAGCTTCCCACTGTTTGCCTCTGGACAAACCTTTCAAATGCCCTTTCCCTGCAAGGGCTCGGGAGAAGGCTGGCCACGCGGACCCGCGCCACCTGGGCTCCTGTGCCCCCCCCAAACACTTCTGAGTTCTGTGTAAAACTGACATCTTCGAATTTTGAACTGGAGCTTAGATTTGTTCCCAGACCCTTATAAATCAAGACTTTATCCCCATTCACATAAAAAGCAAATTCAAATCGACCACTGTGATCATATTATTATTTTCTTTTGGTATCGGGGATCAAACTCGGGACCTTGCACTTGTGAGGCAGGAAGTGGAACCACTGAGCTAAACCACTGGCCCTGTGATGATATTACTTAAAAAGTCAATGAATGGAAACTGTATTCACTATCCTATTTTTATAATGAACCAACACCTCTTAATCCTACCCCAAATTACAATCATTCAGGAAACTGAGACTGCTTTAGCTGACTCTAGATCTTAAAATCCTGAAAGAAGGTATTTTGTGGGGGGGATGGATGAGGAGGTTTTTGATGAGACAGGATCTCACTCTGTACTCCAGGCTGGCCTTGAACTTGCAGTGATTCTCCTGCCTCAGGCTCCCAAGTGCAGGGATTACAGGCATGAACCAGTAAGCAGGTATTGATGATTGTCTTAAGAGAATCTACTGACCCTCCACTAAGACAAACCCGCCAAATGCATTTCCCTGGTTCAACAACTTGCTTGGTTTCTTTATTTGGCTGAAATCTATAATAACAGCACATGCAGTGATGGCGAGCCCTTTAGAGCTTTCAGTGATGACAACAGCCGGCTGTGGCCTATGTGCTATAGGTTCACCAGCACTGGGATAGAGCACATTAATTTCATAGCAGTCATACGAATTCAAATTAACTCTGAATTTTGAGGTGAGACCAGTGACAGAAAAAGTCACCAAAGATGAAGGAGCAAGAAAAATGAGATCATATGAGAGCTGCGAATGCCACACTCTGCCACAACACTAACTCAGCTGTGGGCGTGAAACCCAAGTTGTCCTGACTCCAACCCTGGGGCCAGTGCTGGAACTGCTCAAGATCTTACTTCAGGTCGTGTGGCTTCACTGTGATGGAAGAACGGAGCTGGATTCTCACTGGGGCTCCTTCCGGCACTGAGACTCCCATTCAAGGCTCTCAGAGACTTACCACGTGCACAAACTCTTTCTGGTCATCCTTGCCCTTCTGGAATTTATACGGACTGATCTCAATTAAAGATGATAGGTGGCCATGATAAGCACTGAAAAGAAAAAGAACAGTAACTAAGCCTGCTCTGAGAGATTCTTCTGTCCCAAGAAGCATGATGTTGGGTGTCCAGGGTGGCTCTCAACACCATGCCAGAGGGGACAATGCAGGATCTCACTTCCAGGGCAGGGTGTCGGGAGCAATTCTATATAATTGTAGGGAAAAATTTCACAATTCAATTATGATCAGGCCTAGTTCTCCTGCCTACAGGCAGGCTATGGCATGTGGAGACAAAACTCCATCTTCACCCCCAGTCACAGCTAAGACCTCAGTGGTCCCGTGATGCTGTGATGCTCCAGGGCAGGATTACACCAGCTGGAGACATCCTGGGAGGAACAAAATCCTCATCTGCATAGTTCCTCAGTGTTCTAGGATCACCACAGCCCTCTGAGCCATCTGTTTCTCCCATGTACCGAATGAAGGTGCAGCAAGCTCAGAGGCTTTCGTCTTTGCTGCCCAGAGCAGCACCGATCAGGCCCAAAGCTCAGCTTCTTTTCTAAGTCTCATTTTCTGTCTTTATTAATTAATTTGCCTTGTGCTGTTGTGGCTCACAGGAAACCAGAATGCAGGGGTTCTGGTAACATCCCCCTTTCCTGTCCCCTATGGCAAGGTGTTTACTCTGTCCAGGTCCCTTTACAGTGTAGTAGAGCACATGGAAGCCAAGTATCCCATGGGCCAGTTCTTTCAAGTGGGGAAAACAAGCACAATTTCTTTGGATTATGTTGCTAAAGTAGATTGTCTATAAAACCTCACATGTAATTTTCAAGTGTATTTAACAGTGATATTCTAGTAAAAAAATTTTTTAAAACAGGGTTTTACTCTGTTGTCCAGGTTCACCTGGAAATCCTGAGCTCCAGTGACTCTCCTGCCTCAGCCTCCCAGCTAGCTGGGGTCACAGGCACGTGGGACCATGCTTGGCTGATACATTTTAACAGCAGCTTTCTACCCAAGAATGATGGTTTCAGTTCAGAGTGGTTTCTAAAGGGTGCCCGGTTGCAATATTAGGTCAATATTAGTTGGGAAAGAACAGGAGGCTTCTCTGAGAACTCACACTGAGAGGTGACAACATGACTGTGACATCTGTTCCTTTTTCTGTTCCTTGCCCAAAAATATAAGTGAGATTTGGAGAGGAAATTATAAGAGACCCATGCACGGAGAAAGCAGAGAAAGTACCTGCCCTGCCGCAGGTCCAGACAGAGCTGCGGTGACAGCAGAGGTGGGGATTAGAATCAGGAGGCGAGAGCCCAGAGGGACAGGGCCGGAGAGCCAGGTCTGCGGAGGTGACCCGCGCCCCGCGTGCGGGCCTGGAGGTCCCGAGCCCGAACTTACTGCTCCAGGGTGATCACGTCATGGCGGCCCCGGAACCGACGAGCCAGGCGTAAGGCCAAGTCGTTAGCTTCAGATCTGTGGGGACAGCGGGGTAGAGAGGGACAGGGTGAGCCCTGCTTTCAAAATTAGCAAAGCTTCAAGGCGGGCGACAGCACACACAGGGGCACCTTCCTCTCCCACAACCTCCTCTCGCTTCAGCCTCGATCATAAGTTCCCGGGTGTTTCCAGTAAAGAGCGTGACGTGCAGACAATGAAAAAATAATATAAAGAATGAGGCAGACAGAAGAACCCCAGGAAAAGGTACAGCCAGGTCACCCTGTCTGTCCTCAAAGACGCGAGGAGCCCGGTCAGGCCCCTCGCTGCCGCCACTTTCCTCCATCTGCTTCCTCGCTGGCTGGACAGACCCCAGGGGCGAAGGGAGGAGGTGACCCTGACGGTGACCATCCGGCACCGCTGGGCGCCTCCTGGGCCAGGTGGGCGCAGCTTCGGCTGCTTCCTGACCCGGGGCCAGCACCCGAGAGGCCGATGAGCGGGTGAGGCGCCCAGCGCGAGGCTGGCGGGGCTCAGGACCCGGCCGGGGCACCAGGTGGCTCTGTCGCCCCGCTCCAGGGCAGCACTGCTTGGGACAGACCCGATCTGACAGTGTGGAATTCCTCAGAAGAGAAGGTCAAGCACACTATCATGAATCCTTAATGCATCGTATTAGACCCCAAAATATCCTCTCAATTCTTTACAAAGAAAAAAATGATATTCTGGTTATATGTTTGCTTTTAAAATACCTTGTGGAAAAGTAAATCAGAGGAAGTCATACAAGCAAACGCTCTGAGAATTTATAATAGTGAATGTAATGAAAAATGTATCATTTAAAAATCGGAGTTGCTGATATACGTAAAGCTTTCTCCCAATATAACTGCATTTTAAGCTTTACAAGTCATTAGAGATGTATTTTCAAAAACATACTATTTGATATCCACATAACGTCATTGAACGCAGGGATGATAATTTGAATTTACAGAATTTAAAAGTTGAAATACATCCTTGAATTTCCTTTTTCTTTCCTGTGTTTGTGTTGAGGAAATACACTCAATTTCCATAAGAAAACTGATGAAAAATCCTATGAAAAGAGCCAGGTCTGGTGGGTCACACCTGTAATCCCAGCACTTGGGAGGCTGAGGCAGGAGGATCACCATGAGTTCAAGGGCAGCCTGAACTACATCGTGAGACCCTGTTTCAAACAAACAAAAAAATCTAACAGAGTGTAACTTGTTTAGTAGCTTTCTTTCTTTACTAAAAGTCCTCATTAATTTAAAAAACTTATTTGGCTTTTTGAGGCCCAGACTCTGTGTAGTTCAGGCTGGCCTAGAGCTTGCAGCGATCCTCCTGCCTCAGCTTCCTGAGTGCTGCTGGGGTTACAGATTTGCGCTACCACTCCCGGCTTCTCAGTGTGCTTTGAAAGCCCTATTCTGCCGACCACCTCTAGCTCCTCTGCCTTAGGACCCGAGGGGACAGGGGGCCCCCAGCTCGAGTGCACCGTACCCCGAGTTGGTGAAGTAGCAGACGCAGAGCTGCGGGGGCAGCGTGGCCACCAGGCGTTGGGCGTAGGCCACAATGTTGTCGTGCAGAAAGCGGGAGTTGGTGTTCAGCAGCGCCATCTGCTTCTGGGCCGCTTCCACCACCTCAGGGTGGCAGTGCCCCACTGTGGCGGGGACACGAGCCAGAGCTCAGGACCCGGCCAGGAGCCGAAGGGACCCCCGCCCTTCCCCAGGACCCCCTCACCGTGGGCCACGTTGTTGATGCAGTCCAGGTAGCGCCGGCCACGCTCGTCAAACATGTACTGTCGCCCGGCCCGCACGATCTTGACTGGGTCCTCGGCGAAGAACACGGTGCAGGAGGGCCTAGGGCAAGAAGAGGCGCTGAGCTGGGCCGCTTTCAGTTACAGGAGGAGGCGGAGAACAGCCCGGCCGCTGGCTCTAATTTATTATTTCTTCCCGTTTCACTTCAGCCTGGAAGCTTTTTCCTCAATCCCCGCTCAGCCTGCTCACATTTCTTGCCTTTTCTCAGTAGTGCCCGGGTGCAACACAAGGACACTGATCTCGGGGACTGGGCACGCGCGGGCCGCATCTGGATCATTTTCAGGCCCCCTCCCTTCCTACTGCCTCGACTCCCCAACTGTTAGAGACGCGTGGACCGGCTGGGCACATCACAGCGCTCATCGCAGACTCTGGTGACCACGCGCCCTTTGGGACACGTTCCTCTACCACCAGAAATAAAGCCTGTTTTGGAAGTTTCCTACATCAGAAACTGCAACAGATTTTACAAATAGCGCCTCATTTAATCCTCCCACTGAGCCTATGAAGTAGGGGCCGATAGCGTTCCCGTTTTTAGGATTGAGGAGAGCGAGGAATAGAACAATGAAGAAATGGGGTCAAGGTTACACAGGCAGTGAGGAAGCAAGCATCTGAAAGTTGTTGGTGTCCCGATGTTTCCTTTGTCCTTCCAATTTATAAAGAAATGAATAGCACTGGAAGCTAAATCCAGACAACTTCAAGTTAAGTACTAAGGAGATGTTAGAGAGCATTCTCATCTCCATGTTTTTTGACTGGTACTTGAGTGTCTTGTAGAAGAATTTCCCACACTTATTCCATCATTTCCATTATTATTTTCCTAATTATTTCCATACTTTATTTATTTTGCAGTACTGGGGCTTGAACTCCAGGCTAGGCAAGCGCTCTACCCAGCTACACCCCCAGTCCTGGTTTCCATGCTTATTTTATCTTTTGAGACAGGGTCTCACTCTGTAGCTCAGGCTGGCCTCAAATTCACAGCAATCCTCCTGCCTCAGCCTCCCAAGTGCTGGGATTACAGGCGGGCATTACCACACCTGACCACTTGAATTTTGGAAACTTTAAACTGGGCCTGGTGACACACGCCTGTAATCCCAGCACTCAGGAAGGCTGAGGCAGGAAGGACTGCCATGAGTTCAAGCCCAGCCTGGGCTACAGAGTGAGACCCTGTCTCAAAAAAAAAAAAAAAAAAAAAAGTCAAGAATTCTTTTAATATAGTCTTTTGAGCATAATAAAAAGTCATTCATATTTCTGCTTATTTGGATGTGTTTGAAGTATAAATTTAGCGGCAGGGGTAGGTATCAGGAAGGTTTCTTTCGGATCTTGCCTTGGGGTGTAGGAGCTAGCAGGGAGTACGCTTTTTCATTTCGGTGACTTTGCGTACCTAAAAGAACCCAAAGGAACCTATGAGACAGTTGGGGTTACTAGGTACATTTTAGGCTGATCTGCGCCTATTTAGAAAGTATTCTGATTCTTGTGAACACCAAGTGGCCTCCGACTGACAACTGCTTAGGCTGCGGAGCGCCCAGGCGCATTGTTTTGCTTGTTCGCAGCGCTGGGGTGGACCTGGGGCGCCTGCACTGCTCAGGGGCTTGACCCCCCACTGTGCACCAGGCAGGAGAGTCTGGATTCACAGATTTCAAGTTTAGGATTAGGGTGAGAGTGGAGGCGAGTCCTCCGCTCCTGCTAGCCCTCCTGCCGGGCAATCCCGCCGGCTCCTCCAGCTGCGGGCGCCTGCCCCGCACTCCCGGCTCCAGGTGTAGGCGAGGACCAGGTACGCTCGCGGTGGACGGGCGCCCGCGTTGCGCACTGCGCGCTTGGGTCTCGCCCGCTCGCCCGCTCCCTCCCCTCCCGCAGCAGCCGCCCGGCGCCCTCGCCGTCCCTCCCCGCGCTCTCCTGCGGGCCGGGGCCCCTTACCCGATGTGCTTGCCCCGCAGCGCCAGCGTGGCCTCCTTGCTGTACAGCTCGCACATTGTGGCGGTGGCGGTGGCGTTGCCGGCGTCCTGGAGCCAGGCTGCGGCGCGGGCCCGGTCCCGTGGTCCCCGGGGGTCGCCCCTTTTAAGCCCGCAGCCTGCGGCGCGGCCCGGCCCCTCCTGCGGCCCCGCCCCTGTCCCGGCCCGCGGCGGGGTTCTCCCGGCTCTGTCTCCGCCTGCCTCTGCACCCTCTCCCGCCGGCGGGGTCCCTCTCGCACTCCCGGGTTTCTTTTCTGGATCCCTTCTTGTCACAGTTTCGGGTCGGGTTCTCCACCCTCGTTTAACCCACCGCGCGGTGCCGGTGCCGACTGCAGGGACGCGGCCGGACCCGCCGGCGATGCCCGATGTCGCTCAGTGATTACACCGCGGCCCGGGCGTGGGGCGCCCGCCTGCCATCTCAGCCCTCGGGAGGCTGAGGCAGGAGCATCGCCGCGGGTCCGAGGCCAGCCTGGGCTACACAGCGAGTCCCTGTCTCAGAACACAAGAGCACAGCATTGGGTGGCCAGTGGCTGGCTCGGCCTCGGTAACCTGCGCGCCGCGCTTGTCACACGGATCGGATCTGCGGGGACGCGGGGGCCCGGCGCGCCTGACTTGCTGCCTCGCTCAGCAGCTCAGCACCGAGGGCTGCACGGCCTGTCCGTCCCCGTGTCGGTCCTCGGGGCTGGGCGGGGTGTGCGCTCCTAGGAGAGGGCCGAGGGCCAGCGGAGAAAGCTTCGCTCCGCCACCACCCTGGGACTTGCGAGCGACCGACCGACCGCCCTCCGGTAAGTGGCTACGTGTGTGCCTAGAGCTCTGCTGGGGCCGGGTCGAATTTCACTTTTTAAAACAGAAAGGTGGAGAATTGGAGACCTGTGAGTAACAGGCTGTGAAGACTCCCAGGCGTCCCCTGAGGAGTTTCAGGAGTTATCCACAGGGCAGAGGGCAAATCCCAAACAGAAAGCTTGCTGCCCTCGACTTGAGGCCCTTGCCGGCCGTACCTGAGCTCTGGAACCGCCTGGACTGGGGGTCGTGGAGGGTTTCGGTCCCCCGACAAACCCACTCCTCTCGCTCTTGGGTCTGAACGGCCTCAGCTAAGGGCTGGGTCCAGGCCGGGCCCTTCCACACACTGGCCAGCTTCTTGGCCTTTCTGGGGCTGATTTCTTGGCATGGAGAAGTGGAGCCGCTCTGACTCAGTACACCTGAGTGGGGCGTGAGCGAAGCAAAACATGATTCGGAGTCTCCGAGGGGCACCTGAGCCCTTTCCTCTGCCTTCCTCCTGCCCTAGAACTGCTGCTCCAATAAGGCCCTCGCGTCCAGGCATTTATTCACGCCTTCAGATTAGGCCAAATGCTGGCTGTATGCAGTGAAGGTTTTAGTTGCCTGAGACAAGATGTGATCAAAAATGTTGAATAGGGGCCAGGGATTTAGCTCAGTGGTTTCGACGCCTGCCTAGCAAGCTCAAGGACCCGAGTTTGATCGCTGGTACCAAAAAAAAAAAAAAAAAAAATTAAGAAAAAAAAAAGTTGAACACTTAAATTTAAAACATCTATTACAGTAGAAGACACATTACCATGAACTCCCCTCAGAATCCTCCCCTCACTTTGAGCACACATCCCGCCGTCCTGGCCGCTTCCGGCAGCAGCTCTGGAGTCCTCTTTCCTGAGGGTCTTTAGCTGTGCTGCCCTGGCTGCCTGAATGTCCTCAATGGATTCAAAACATTTCCCTTTCAAGGTCACCTTGACTTTGGGAAGAGCCAGGAGTCACACGTGCCAGATCCAGTGAATAAGGTGGATGAGGATCGGGAGCCTTTCCACATAATTTTTGGGGAAAAATCATTTCACAATTATTTATGATTAGGGCTGTGTGGAGCCTCAATGGGCCTGAGATGCTGTGATGCTCAGGGGCAGGATTACATCAGCTTCAGATACTCCTGGACTCAGGATCGTCGGGCCCTTGGAGACGTCTGATCCTCCCTATGAACCAACCCAGTAAACAGTGGCGAGGTTGGAGTGTCCTCCCGGCCCCCGTATACTTGAAACTATGCAGGTCTCTGCTGTCTTTTTCTTTAGCCCTCACTGTCCCGTTTCTAGGCCGTCAGAGCACTGCCTGGCCTCTGATAGCTGAGGACACAGCGTCACATTCTGCCAGCTGCCGTTCCCTCGGGTGGTATCAGCAGCAGCATTCATGATATTTTCAATGACACCTCATGAAGACACTCAGGAAAGGACACCAGAGCTGGTCCAGAAAGTGCCGAGAGAGAGGGGGCGAGTGTGTTGGAACAGAGGGGAGGACTTTGAGGGGCTTCACAGCCATGTGACTTCCATGTGACCTGGTACCAACCAGGCCCAGCCTGACCCCGGCCCCAGCGGCTCCCCCTCCAGCTCTTCACTGTCCTGGTGGCAGCCTGGACACAGGTGGCCTCTGAGGGTGGGAAATGGGACCCGTGTGAATGGAGATGTGCTTAGCTTTTGTCGACATCATACCCAACAATGGAAAACATCTCATTAATTTTTTATACTGATTACTTCTTGAAATAAGAGTTTGGATATGCCATGTTGGGTTTACTAAAGCTATGTCATTAGTACTGACTTCGTTCTAGATTCGAACGCCGTGTGTGGAGTGACTTTTCTATCGGACAGCCCCATTGCAGATGGACACAGGGAGTTCACAAGGAAAAGGTTCCTTTGCTTTCATCGCTGGCAGTGTCTTGAAGGGAAGTGAGAGACCTGCTCCTACCAGCGATGTCCAGGAGAAATGGCTTTTCTCAGCCTCTCTGTCACATTATTTTTCAGTCCCGTTCACTCCCCATCAAAATCCGTCTTTAGTGTGTGTGCGGTCTCCCTGGTGAGCCATGGGTCCTACCCTTCCCTTCCTGAACACCCATCAGTTTCTTCTTCCTGCTCGCCTGGGCCCTCTCCATGAGGGCCTTGCTTGTCCTCGGTCACTTCAGGGACTTGGCATTTGCTCAGGGTTTCAGTTTAAATCTCTCAGGGAAGTCATTCTTGACTGCTATATGGCAAACAACTCGCAGTTAATTAAATACAAAGCCCCAAATGAATCCCCTCTTTGTTTGGTCCTCATGTGTCCTATTTATCAGGGTGCCCATGAGCTCTGGTCATGGCAGGCTTTGATAAGTATGTGTTGACTGACTGATGTGTTTCAAAGAGGAGAGTTCTCAGGAGCCAGCAGCCCCCCAAATGTCACTGTCCACTTGGGTGTTGACCACTAGCTTGCATTTTAACTGCTCCATGACTCCTGGGTTCACTGTCTGTTGTAGGCAAGCGTGTAACTGGTGCTTGAAGCCCTAATTATCTGCCCATCGTCTGGCTTCTTTCACAATGTGGACTAAGTGACAGTAGCTAAGTACAAGTAACGGTCTTTATATAAAGAACCAAATACACAAGAGCTCCAAAGCAGATGGATGGAAGCCAACAGAGGTCCATGGCAGACCAGGCTTTGTAAAAAGCAAATTTGGAGGCCTTGGAGTACGCGCCTTCGGGCCCTCAGTGCCTCTGGTAGCAGTGTATGTGGTGGTGGCTTTGGAAGCTTGCACAGAAGTGGACGTTGGCCCATCTGGGTTCCCACTCTATCGATCGGCTCACCCTGACCTGGCCACAGGTTTCCCAACAGTTTGGGCTTGGCCATATGACCCCGGGTCAGGACTGAAGTGGGATATGCAGTCCACCCTGCGTCGGGTAGGAAGTCCATCCAGGAGCCTGGAGCACAGGGCTGACAGCACAGGGGGACTGTGTGTCCCGGACACGGAGAGCTGCCATTGCTTACATATTTCTCACGGTGGCCTGCAGGACCCAAGACTCCTCGCTACTTCCAGCCCCTGCCCCTCCCTCCTCCCTCTGCAGGGACTTTGTCTTTTCTGAACATCGGACGTCATACGGGGCCATGGTGGGTGTGGTGCTTTTCAGACGAGGCCCACCAGGCCCAGAGATCCATGTCATGACCCTGCAGGAAGAGTGTGAGCTGCGTGTCTGGACTTCGCCTGAGGGGTCACACTCGGGGCACCATGAGCCATGAGCATGTCTTGGGCACACAGCTCCTCACCGAGACCGGAAAGGGCCTGGCTGGTGGGAAGATGTCACCCTGTTCTGGGGCGCTCAGGCCCATTCGGCCACACTGATGTGTGTGTGTCTGCTGTGTACCACGTCACACCCGTGCCTCCCCTCCTCCATCCTGATGTCCCTGTCCCAGGCTGAGCCCGCAGGAAGGGCTTCTCCACACCGGTGCTGTGTGCAGTGTGAAGCACGCCTGGGGAGGAGAGTTTGGTACAGTAATTAAGTACCCCGGGCAGTGCTTTAGTTCTTTAGTGCTGCATGCTGTAGCCGGAAGCCACATCAAACTCAAGAAGTGAGCTGTGGTGCCCCGGATGTGGCGCCCCGGATGTGGCCAGGGAGTTGGAGATGGCTCTGGTTTATCCCTGGGCTGAGCGGCACAGATCATGCTGCTGTAGGCCATGGCTGAGGATGTCTGGTAGTCACTGGATGCCAGAAGACTTATCTGAATTCCCACAGCCGCCTAAAAACACAGCCCCTGGCACCTCTGCCACTGTAAAGTCCCTCCTTAGCAGTTTACAAGGTAAACCAGGAATTCAGCAAGATAAGAGGTCACCTAAGTGAAAATAAAAGAAAAAAATAGAAACAGCTTCTGTACATAGGGAGGGGAGGGGGCCTTGGAGCAGGGGGAATGGGATAAAATAAATTTAAAAAATAAAAAGATGAAGTCACCTAAACTGACGTTGTCAATGCTGTCACAGAGCTATCCTCTGCTTCTCACTGCTTCTGACTTTGTCTTGATGCTCATGCCAATGATGTCCACTGGGACCATCGTGCCTTACCCAGACTGGTTACTTGGTGAGAACAAGCAGGTGGGGCACTGAGCGCTGGCTGCACACTCGACACAGGCGGCCTGTCTTCTACTCTGCCAATACTGGTTTGGGTAAATACTGCTTATTGCAGGCTTAATTTTGTGCTCCCTGCCCATTCATGCTGAAGTCCTAGCCCCCGGTAACTCAGGTGTGACCACAGCAAGGCCACGTTCCACTAAGCACACCACAAGCTGAAAGTCGTGTAAGCCAAACATGCACGCAGCACAGCACCTCCCAGCACCTGGCCTGGCCCCACTGGACACTGCAGCACGTGGCTGGCTTGCCCTGGTGGACCCATGGCTGACCGCCTCTGGGGCTGGCTGCTGTCCCCTGCATTACAAAGAGATCCCACCACAGACTGCTAGACGGGGGAAAGATCACAGTTTGAAGTATGGCTTCTCCTGAATGCTTAGCACTTTCGCAGTACTGGAGAACTGAAAAGTCTAAGCCGAACGGGGATAAGCCAGGCTCTGCCTGTCTACGGAGGTGAGATGTGGGCGGTGGGATGGCCCTGATCCAGTCTGAGGGGCTCCTGAGGGAGGAGGGATTCGGACACAGGCGCACACAGAGCAAGAGCCTGGCATGTGCTCAGGAAGGAGACGCCTGCGGGCCTGCGCCTTGGCCTTGGGCCTCCACACTCCAGAACTGGAGAGTGTTTGTTTGAGTCACCCAGTCTCACTACACCATCGTTATTCCCTTTCTCCCTCCAATGGGAAAAAAGTGAAGTAAGTGAGAGAGATCAGGGTGGGGCGTGGTGCCACACACTTGTCATCTGAGCACTTGGGCAGCTGAGGCAGGAGGATCACTGTGAATTTGAGTTCGAGGGCAGCCTGAACTCCATTCCAAGACTGTCTCAAAAAACCCAACCCTCCCCCAAAAGAAGGGAGCTGAAATAAGCACTTCAGTTCAGGAGTACGGCAGCCAGGATTTGAGCACCCGGAGCCTGGCGCTTAGACTTGGGCTCATACCTCCATGCCAGCTCTCTGTGAGTGGGTAGGAGGGGAAAGGGTCCCCGGGCAGCCACGGGGCACGAACCATCCTTATCCTGTCTGCGGAAAACCTGCAGAATTGCACAACAACTTAGTCGGGGCAACAGCTCGATATTTTCCTCGGCAGGAACACGCGGAGTTTGGGGCAGGTGACAGAGTCCCAAGTTCAGTACTCTGTGGGTAAGAGTTGACACTTGCCTCCGCAGGGCTCTTCCGGATGCAGAACTGGACCGAGGTCCTCTCCTCTCGTCCCCGCTGCTGCTGCGGCCTGTGTGGGCGGTCACGGGCAGCCTGCTCGCGCCTCTCTTCTATCAACCCTGGAAGGCCCACTCGGGAGGGGGACCGCCAAGGAAACATGCGTTTCCGTGGTCGGGGTGTCGGGGCTGTGACAGTGGAAGTGCTTCTCCTCCTGGCCCGGAGAGGCACCCTGTGAACCAAAAGTTTGGTGGCTTGGGGACATGAAAGGGACACAAGCCACGGATTTACTTTTCAAGGGACAGGTGCTTCTCGGCGTGGTCTGTGAGTTGCGCTGCATGCACTTGCCTCAAGGAGAGCGAGGACCGCAAGGAAGCGGGTGAAAAGCTGGGATCCTGGCCGCACGCTGGGTCCTATTTATTTCACTTAAGAGTACCGGATCAATGTGCATCCATTAGCTATAAATGTCTCTAATTTCTCATTTTTGATAGCTGAGTAGTACTCCATTTTATATATTTAAAAAAACCCCACACATTTTCTTTATCCAGGCTCTAGCTGATGGAAAATTGGGCCGCTTGCAAATTTTAGCTATCATGAATTGTGCTGCTATGAACATGGGTGCACATATATCACTGTGGTATGATTCTTTTAATTCTTTGGGGAAGATCCCCAGCAGTGGAATCGCGGGATCAAATGGGACTTCCAGTCCTAGTTCTTTGAGGTATCTCCATACTGATATCCACAGTAGTTGCACCAGTCTGAACTCCCACCAGCAGTGGAGAAGGGTTCCTCTTTCCCCACAGTCCCGCCAGCATTTGGAACAAGAAGAGACCCAGAATAGCAAAAGAAATTCTAGGCAACAGAGACATGGCAGGGGATATTACTATCCCCAATGTGAAACTATACTGCAAAGCTACTGTGATAAAACAGCATGGTACTGGCAAAGAAACAGATCTGAGGACCAGTGGAACAGATTAGAAGATGCAGAAACAACTCCAGACACACTCAGCCACCTAGTCTTTGACAAAGTATCCAAATACCCTCATGGAAGAAAGATAACCTCTTTAAAAAATGATGCTGGAAAAATTAGATTTCAACTTCTCAAAGATTAACACTAGACCTATATCTTTCACCATGCCCCAAACTAAAATGAAAATGGATGAAAGATCTAAATATTAAAACAAAAATGCTGAACCAGCTGGAACAGAGGTTATGTAGAACTGTTGATGACATTGGTATAGGAAAAGATTTTATGAACACATCCTCGGTTGCCCGTGAACTAGCACAAACAATCAGCAAGTGGGATCTCTTCTTATTAAAAGTCTTCTGCACAGCAAGAGAAACCACCAGCAGTGTGAAGAGACAACCCACAATGTGGGAAAAAATCTTCACCTGCTCTTCCTCAGACAAAGGCCTACTATCTAGAATCTATAAAGAACTTTAAAAAATCAGACCTCCCAAATTTAAAGACCCAATCCAAAAATGGCCATCTGAAATGAGCAGACATTTCTCAAAGAAGCAGAAATAGTAAATAAATATATGAAAAAATGTTCAACATCACTGGTTATTCAAGAGATGCAAATGAAAACAACTCTGAGATTCCACTTCACCCCATGAAGAATGGCTGCTATCATGAAATCAACCAATAACAAGATTCAATTTATTTATTTTTGTTGTTTCTTGTGTTGTTATTGTACTATTCTTCTTTTTCTTTAGCACTTTCAGGTTTTTAAAATATATTTATAATAGCAAATTTGAAGGTTTGTCTGCTTAATTTATACATCTAGGCCCCTTTAAAGAGGCAGTACTGTTATCTGTTTTTTTAAATTTTGTGTATGGAAAAATATGTAACAAATTCCATTTTTGAAGGGGACAAAATATTCAATTTGTGTATCTCCTAAACTGAATTTCTTGCCCCCCTCAAAATGGAGTTTTTGTTTCCCTGTGGAATTGTTTATTGCCTAGACCTTGCCATGTAAGCAACATCTGTCTTCCTCATAATCTTTTCTTTGATGAACATCTCAGAATCTACAGACTTGGTCACATGCACAGTCAGTTCAGGGTAACAGTCATGTTATCAGGGATATTTTGATTGTCTGTTTCCCTAATCAGTTTATTAAGTTATGTGTCTTTATTAGTATCACAACTAGTAGATAGAATGAACTAAAAGTCACTTCCATGCTGAACTAGAAAAAATGTCCTTGGCATAATTTGTTCCTTAATCTTATTTGATAAAACTTTGACTACTTTTTCATAGTAGACTTTGAGCTTTTTTTCTAACCCCACAGTAATTCTTCTTAGCTCTCTTTTTCTCTGGTCTTGTTTGACCTGTTTTAACTTGTTCTCATAGAGCTACATCTTTGCCTTAGTTGATTATGATCAATGAGCAATTTTGTTTTGTTTTGCTTTGTTTATGCTGCACTGGTGATTGAACCAAGGGACTTTGCACTGAACTACAACCCTTGTCTTCTTTTTCTTTTATTTTGAGATAGAGTCTTACTTGTCAATAGGTTGCCCAGAGTGGGCTTGAATTTGTGACTTTCCTGACTTAACTTCCCATAGTGCTGCGGTTACAGGCTTTGAAATAACATTTTTATTTGATTGATTAATTGATTGGTTGTCATACTGGGTATTGAAACCAGGGATTTGTACATGTTAGGCAAAGGTGTTACCCCTGAGCTACACACTGAAATCAAAATAGCATTTCTGAGAGTGTGCTTGGGTTTTCCTATCCATACTCTGTTTTGAATAGTCAGTTTCCTCGAGGAGACTGATCAAGCTCTCTTTCATTTATTCCTGCCTTTTCCCCTATAGCTAAAATATTTGCATCATTCCTTTGGAGCTAGGAACTAGAATAGTGCCCAGCTTGTCTCAGAGTGACATCTTTGCTTTGCTAGGATGAAAGCAATTGCCCTCGATCTTGGCTTATCATCCTTGCCATCCCACCTCTGCCTTATGAGTATTCTGCACGAGAGCATTTAGATCCTAGATCCTAGCATTGGTGGTCAGTTCCTGATGTAGATTTCATATCCTATGTACCTCTCTGTCTTTCATTTTTATACCTCAGCCTTTTTCTGCACCTGTTGTTCTCCAGGTCGGAATTATGTAGTTCAATCCCATAAAAGAATAAATCTTTAGGGTTTTATTTTTATTTTACAGTGCTTAGTAGAGGGAATCTAGGAGATCTAGCTTTTCCTCTCAACTATTTTACATTTTACATTTATACTCTAATCCACTCGCGTTTATTCTATTCTCAAACTATTAAGCATTTTCTATTTCTAAGTCATTCCAGGATTTTGATTTTGTATAAATTTGCTTTTTGGTTCTCCTTCTAGTGCTTCTGACATATGCTATATAACTTTGAGTGCCATGCACATCGTGTTTTATTTTAATAGTGTCTTTTGGAGTTGTGCAGTGCACAGTCTGTGTTGGTGGAATGCAGCAACATTTATCATCATCTGTCTCATTATCATCTTCCACCTCCAGCTTAGAGTTTACTCCCTACTACTTCACAGAGCTAAGTATGTAAGTCAGTCAGAATCACATTGACTTACTGCCTTTTTACTTCTTTAATTTTGTTTCCTTATCTTCTCTAGTTCTTTCCCTATTCTCTTTATCATCACATGTTTTGCTTCTGTTGTTTTTTATTACTGCTTTATTGGTGTTTTGGTAATTGCATAGGTGATTAGGTGTATCCAACATTTAAAATAGAGTTACTGAGCACCTTTCAAGAAAGTATGTGCCAGCACTATGTTAGACCTTAATTTTTCTTGTTATTTACTTTCAGTGTGTGAAGTATATAACCATATTCAAAATTTTGATTACTTTCTATGGTTAGGGTCTAATATGGGGCTTTGAGAGAATAATGTGTGCCTTTTGTAGAGAGAAATTACTTTCATTTTCATGTTTGGGACAGATTTAGTTGCAAGCAACTCCAAGTTACTCAAAATGAAAAACTAGAATGTTTGCCAGCAAACTTGAAATCCCTCTACCAAAATAGGTTCCTTTATTTATGTATCCCTTACTCTGACCCAATTGCTGCTGCTAACTCTTATCCTATTGTGTTTGTCTCACACAAGCTATGTAATACTTATATAATTTACATGTGTATAATTTGTTTTGACTATGTATTTATCTTCTTACTATTTTCCTTCTAGAAATGAAAATCTCTCTTATTGATATAAGCAATTTCTACTTCGTAATTGTATTTTTCTCAAGCCCTTTTGATAAACTTGGTGACTTTTCCTTTTCTTTCCTCAAGCATCATTTTTCTCTGGTCATAACTATGTATATTAAACCTCATTAAGACCTGAGTTTTCTTTGGTATGGTTTAAGTGTAAAACACAAAGGTTCAGGTGCTGAAAGCTTGGTTTCCAGTGTGACCATGTGAAAACTGATAGAACCTTTAAAGTTGGTGTCTAACGGGAGGTCTTTGAGTTAGTGAGGATCTAGAAGGGAAAACTCGTGTCCTGGAGTAAATTCTCCTGAAAGCAAGTTTTTGTAGTAGTTGGACCCTGACCCTTGAATCCCTCTCAGGCTTCCTGTTTTGAAATGTGACCCCTTGCTCCCAAATATTCTTGCTAATATCATCTACCATCAGGTCGTCCCTCACCAAAGCTGAGCTAGTGATGGGGTCATGTCCATCGTGACCATTAATGATGACGTGTCAACCTGACTGGATTAAGTACTGCTTTGCAGACTAGTGAAGCACTTTTGGTTGTGTCTAGGGGTGTCATGGAGGTATGGCCTTGGACATTATATGGGATGTGATTTTAAAAATACAGTGACAGCTTAAATTTTAAAAAAATATGGCAGTAAAAGATATATTGCCATTAATTCCTTTCAGTATACTCCACCTCACTTTCCACACACGTATCCCATCCTTGGCAATGTATGTTTTGGTGTAATGTTATTTTAAATTTAAACCTTCACCATATCTTTCAGTCATCTCTTCTATATGGTCCCTGTCCCTTCCTTTCTGGTGGTGTTCCCCTGCCCTGTTTACAATCCACCATGAACTAAGCAGCTTTTTTATGCCACACACTTCTTCATGATATTTCTGGCTTGGAGCCAGCTGACCATAGATTGACTGCTCTGAAACCATGAACCAAATAAACTAATTCCTCCTATAATCAGAGATTGTCAGGAATTTAATTTCAGCACAGGAAAACTAACACACTATTGTACCTACAAAACTGTGAGGTAAATAAACTTCTTTCTTTTATAAAGTTAGCCTACCTCAAGTATTTTGCTACAATAACAGGAAATGGACTAGCATTTATTTTCACTGCAGAGTCAAAGACAAAGCACTAGTACAGCATGCATCATGATCCCAACACCCTTGCATTGACAGTTCAACATACCCATTTTCTCAGTTTTTCCTGACTCTTTTTTGCTTTAAAATAGTTACAACTTAGCACTTATATAATTCTACAAATTCTAGAACATGTTCGTATTCAATATATCTCATGTTCATAAAAAAAGTCAAGATATTTGTTAGATCACAATTTAATATTCAGTAGGGGAGCAGGGAGCAGTGGAAAAGGATCAGTGAAGGAACTAAGAGTGAAGCTGGGCTTGTACCCCTCTGTCACCTCCACCACACTGCTCCCTTGTAGACACCAGAGCCCACACCAAGCACAGAGCACACAGAGGCCATTTCTCTTAGGAGGAAACATCCATGTATTGGGGTACAGTAAATATCTTGGATGCATAACATGAGAAAAATCATTTTCCTCTACATAGCTAATTTTTTCCTGGACATGTGTTTTCCTACCAAGAAAGACTGGAGAGAAATTTCTCTATTGTCCAGTCAAGACACCTCTCTGAAGAAGACCATGCCTTGGACAGTAATGTTGTTGGCCTGGTGCCCTGGACGCTGTTGGGCCACACTGGGAGGGGCTGACTGGGGACACAGCCTTGATGGGGAAGGAGGGATGGGCATGCCTCTGGCCCTGCTGCTCACTGTTGAGCTGTCCAGTTTTCAAGGACTCTTGGCCATGGGGGTGCCTCTCCCTGGTAGGACAGCTGTGGCGCTTGGGGGTGGCTGCATGTCCTGGCTTTCTCCTGTGCTCTGAGGAACAGGAAACCTGGGACATTGGAGTGTGACCTTCTTCCTCTTTGTGCTGATTGAACTTCAAGGCACAAAGTTCAGGCTGAAGCATCGTTTTGGCTTCTAGCATCTGCCCAAGTGTTATCTTGAGCCATTGAGGCTTATCAGTGTTGTTGTCCACACGAGGTCTGTTTTTGGCTGGTCTATGATTCTGGGTCGTGGCAGGTGCAGGCTTGCCATTTTTCTGGTTGTCTTCTTGCCCTTTGATTTCTTTCTTAGGTAAAACCTGCTGTAGAGATGTCTTCATGCTTTTTTGGAAGTAGTCGTCTGAGGGGACTGGTTTCTTTTGTGGGAGCTGAAGATGTTTACTCTCTAAGGTGTCTTCTATTCCCCCATCCTGGGTGGGCTCAGAGGTCCCCAAGTCTCCCAACTTGTCTTCATCTTTTCCTGAGCTGGAGCTCCTACCAACCTCATGCTTGTCAGCAGAGACAGGTGTCTTGCTTTGGCTCTTTGGTGAGTGCTGATGTTTCAGGATCAAGGGCTTCTGCTGCCCCAGGCTGCTCCCTGTGTCTGCCATTAGGTCACCTGACAGCTGTGAAGTTAGCATGTCCTCTAGAGGCATGTTGTGTTGATGGCACTGGGACACCACAGACGCCAAAGGGGGTGAAGAACAGAGAGAGACAGTGGAAGAGTCTGGAAGGTGGACATCTGAGACACAGACTTGAGAGTGGCTCAGTGACTTGACCTCCACTCCATGCTGAAACTTGCTCCCAGTGTCTGCCCCAAGGCCTGGCTCTCCTGCCTCTTGGGCAGCACATATTGCAGGAAGCAAGGGCCTTTCTCTTTGGGTGGTGCTGCTCTCACGGGTTCTGCCCGTGAGGCTGGATGTGAGTTGCTGTGAAGGCCCTGCGCTGTCCTGTCTAGTGAGGGGGGCCTCTGAGGACCCCCGGCCGTCACCAAGAGGGATCCCTTCCAGGGCCCTCTCGGTCTCCTTACCCAAAAGAAAGGAGACAAGGAGACTGCCCAGTGCATGGACAGACTGCCTGACTGTCGCCTCCTCTCCCGGACATCCCTGAGGTGGTTTTCCCAGGAACGTGGCATCATCCGCCACTGCCCAGTCGTCCCGGGACACATCACCAGAGGAGGAGGGATGGGCACACTGTGGAAAGGGTGAGGGCGCAGCCTTTGTAGACTTAAAGATGTTTACAACCTTGAGGAGCTTGAGGGGGAGGCCCCACCTGTGCCTCACCCTACGCCTTGTACTCTGCATCTCCAGGTCCTGCTGAGTGCGTGGATTGGAGAAAAACTTCTGGATGGTGCTCACATGGGTTTCCTGACTCCTGGAGGATGCTGGATTTTTGGTTTCCTTGTGGGTGTGAGACTTGGAAAAGACACCGTTTACAGCGAGCCAGGACCGGCGTGCTCTCAGAGGGATCAGCCCCTCACGGATCTGCCACATCTTCACATCCAAATGTGGTTTCAGCACAGCTTCTAGACGTGTCTTATCTCTGCTTCCAAATGAGTCATTTCTTGTGTCACTGTCTATGGGCCACATCGGGTTTCTCTCTGATTCCTCAGAGGTTGCCCCCAGAACCTTCCCTGGGGAGCTTCCTAGGGCCCTGGAGAGATCTTTGGGGGCCTTGCCTAGAATATGCCCCAGATTCTTGCCTGAGTCCTTCCTTAGCTGGACCCTCATCTTCTGCCCATCCTTGCTGCATTCATCTGTAGACACGGATGACTGTGAGAGCCCAGGTTTGTCCTTTACCTGAGGTGAATGAGCTAAGTCACACTCATGCTGTGTGAGTAGTTCTGGAGACTCCTGGATCCTGCAGGGCAGGTCCTGCTGGTGTTGAACATGACGTTTTCGAATGTGTTGCTCTAGTTTTTCCTGGAGCTCAGAGCTGATTGGAAAACTCTCACGAAGGGTGGCAGCAGCACCCTTGCCTTGGCAAAGGTTGGAAGTGGAGGGACAGTAACCCTCCTGAGGGCTTCGGACTGCTGAGGGAACAGTCCGTCCATCTTCTAGGTGTTTCTTCGACAAGGGCCTTCCTGAGTGTTGAATTTCAGTTGCGATGAGTAACTGTGGGTTATGGGATATAGAACAGGATGCTCCACAGCCCCTACTGAGGGGCAGAGAAGGTGCTAACAGGACGAGGGAGGAGGATTGTGGGTGGGTCCGAGTCTGGGCCTGACCCAGAGCTGGGGGCTGGGATTGAGGTGTGGATCGGGGCTCCAGACAGGATGGGGCCTGGGCCAGGGAAAGCAGCGGGGACATTTGATCCTGCACGTGAACTGGGCATACAGGTGAGGTTCTGTTGAATAAGAAGGTGGGAAGGTATGGAATGGGAGGGTTCTGAGAGATCCCGGCAGTAGCCATTATGGATTCACTGTTCAGAGAGGGCAGACCCCAGAAAAGCTGGATCCATTTCTGCCCAAAGTGGGCCCCCAGGATCTTGGGATATGAGAGTTGCTGAGGACCGAGCTGCTGTTCTGGCTTCTCTCTTGTGTCCCACCAGGGTTGTGAGGTTGTGGCAGGATCTGGGGGACATGGTGGGGAAAGGGAAAGTGCAAGTGGCTGGGGTGAAAGTCTTCCCAGAGGAAGCAGGGGCTCTGGGGTCTGAGAGTTGGTAAGGGGTGTGGGTGAACGTACAAAATCAGAGGAGGTTGTTGATGGGCCTGGTGATGGAGAGGAGGCTGGTGATGGAGAGGGGGCTGGAGATAGAAGGTGTGGAGTGAGAGAAGGGGCCGCCTCTACCAGGGATGGAGCATCAGGGTCTGCTTCCTCCCCATCGGGCTGTGGGGCTGTGACAGGTGCTCTGGTACCCGCATTAGCAGGGTGGTGTTGGTGTGCGGGCTGTTGAGAGCTTCCTTGGCCAGGGAGCAGCCTCTGCAATCTGTAATAAATAGGAGTTGTAACTGTAGCTAGGGGCTGGGGTGAGCTCAGTTGGGCCCTGGCCCTTCCACCGGCCCATACCCCGACTCTAGTTTTCCTGCTACTCCTCATCCCAGGGTCTTAACATCCCCCACTCCCAGGATCTCCCCTTCCCAGGTTACACCAATGCTTCTTTGTGACATCACAGGCCTTAGAAGGAAAGAAGAAAGGGGAAAGTTCTTTACCTGTTTAGAAGGGGAATTAGCTTCTTATCCAACTTCCGGTAAATCTGGTAGTCTGCAAAAGGTGGGAAGTGGGAAACTGGGTTATAAAGGATGAAGGGTAAGGAGGGGATTGGGATTTTACAGGAGGCTGAAGGGAATGTCCCCTGAGAGGACACCATTGGAGGTCTGACTCTAGAGACTAAGCATTGCTGTCCAGTGCCCTCCGGCCCTGGCTGACAGTGGTTGCATAGAATACAGATGGGCAGCGCTTGGTCAGTACAAAGTGCTTCCTCATCCTTCAACATCCACAGCCCCCACGACTGTGCTGTGCTGGACCAATGGGGTCATCTCACAAAGGAATCAGCCTCTGCCAATTTTAACAGCTGAGCCTCAGTTGGACTTGGAGGTCCCATTTCCAAATCCAGGCTGTACTGCTCCTCTGCTGCCTGCACTGCCCCCTACTGGACAAAACCCTTCTTTGTCCCAGCACAGCTTCATTCTGAGCAAGAAGCCTGAGAAGCATCCCCCCGCTGATTGACACTCCAGGAGCCCCTCTCTCAGGGCTCTGCAGCTGACAACCTTGGAGCCCTGGTGTTGGTCCCTGAGGGATAAGCAAGGTCATGTTAATTCTGATACTGCAGGACTGAAAGGCAGAGCCTTACCTAGGAGAGCAGCTGTCCTCTTCCTTCTCCTGTTCCTACTCCTGCTCTTCCACCTCATCAGCACTGGATGCTGAGAAAGAAGGAAAATAATGAGAGGCCCAGGCTGGATTCTCCTCTCTCAGTCAAGCTGCAGACATTCAGTATTCATGAATATTATGCTACTCAACAATGAATTAAGGAACCGGTGTTTTTTCTTCCCTTTTACTCATTTTTTAAATTTCAATATTTTTTCTGTCCTTCTTATAGAAACACAGCAACTTTCTAACATGAGATCCCCTATAAGAGGTCTTTGATCCTCTGCTCAAAAAACAAACTCATTTCTACAGGTGCATCTCACCTGCTAGAGACCAGAGGCAGCTGTAGCCTGGGATGGGTCTGGACTCAGGCCCTTAGCACTGCCCCTGATTCAGCCCAGCACAGAGCAAAGGCTGGGCCCTGAAACACCTGCCATGAGACTGGGATGATGAACCAGTGCTCAGGGCCTGGCCCTCCCCAAAGATCCCCAACTCTCAGGGATCCAGTCCTCATCCACTGAGTTACTGTGTTCTCCTTTACTCTGGCCAGCAAACCACCCAGAGATCTGAGATTGTCAGACAGATGTCCTGGTGCCCACTTCCCCTGCCCTGCCCTGCCTGTCCCAGAGGAAGGATATTGTGTTCTTTTCTGAGTTTTCCCTCTCACCAGTCTGTCTACTTGACTTGGAAAAGTTGAAACTGTGATAAAAGGAGAGAATCATTCTCTGCTGGCTCAGGGCTGAGAGTTTCTTACCTTTTTGATGTTTCTCTTTTTCCTAGATGGTTGTAAGGTTGGTTCACCCTGGAGGCACGGCAGTAACAAAAGGAAGAGCCCCACTCCACCTGCAAAGGCAAGGATCATATCGGTCACAAAGGTAGTGGGGCTGGGGCTCAGCCATGTGGCGCTAAGGCTTTTCAGAGTAATGAGAAGATTCTCCATCATCTGAATCACAGTGTTGGTCTCAGGCAACTGAGTCCTGAGAGTTCTCTCTGGGGTTGAAGAGGAGGGCCCGGCCTGCATCACAGAGCTGTGTTCTCCTCATCACAAAGGGCTCCTGGGGTGGGGGAGGGGCGAGGAGAAGCGGCTCAGCCCCAGCCCTGCCCCTCCCCCAGCCTCCAGGACCGTGGGTGCTGCAGCCTCCTGGGCCTTCTGGACCCCTCCTTCTGCCTCCACCTGCCCAACCCGTCAGAAACAGACCATAGTCTATTTTCTATTTGTTCCTCCTGGAACACAAGTGTTACCTGGCTCTTTTATCCAGTTGAGATCCTGGCTGATGCTAACATGTCAATGATATTTTTATAAGTTCATAACATTTGTAATTCTTAAACTGCACAAAGTGGTCTTAAGAATCACCATATCCATACACACACAGAGATAGATACGTATAATCCCTACATCCTTTCACAAACCAATCTAATATTTTTAACAAAACAATGTGATGTTCAGTTCCATCATTTTCTCATTTGTATCAGGAAAAGGCCAAACAAAACTACAATGAGATACTCTCTCACCCTAGTTAAAATGGCTATAGTTATTTCTTTTAAAAAATGCTAACAAGGATGTGGAGAATGGGAAACTCTCATACAGCATTGATGGGAATGTGAATTAGTGCAGGCATTGTGGAGAGCAGCATGGAGGTTCCTCATAAAACTAAAAATAGGTCTACTGTGTGATCCGGGTATCCCACTTCTGGGAATACATCCAAAGGAGATGCAGTCAGCACCCCAAAGGGACACCCGTGTGCGGATGTTTATCCAGCACTACCCATAATAGCTAAGATGCTAAATCGACCTAGGTGCTCATCAACCTACACTATTCAGGTATAAAGAAGAATGAGACCCTGTTGTTTGTACCAAGGATGGAGCTGGGGGTTATGTTACATGAAATAAGGCAGATGCAGAAAGACAAGTGCTACTTAGTTCTCTCTCATACGGATGCTTAAGAAAAGTGAACCTGAATGTAGGGGAGTGGCTGTTAGAGGTTGAAAAGGGTTACATGGATGAAAAGAATGTAAGAATGTGGATGTGATCAGTGAGTGCTGCATATGTGCATTGAAATGCCACCCTGAACCCTGTTAATATGTACAATTAATATTTTTAATAAAAGGACTTTGATTCTTAAAAAAATATTTAATATTTGGTAAGGTGAAAAAAAACTAGTACATAATTATTTATATAGTAATAGATGTTACACATAGTCCTATAATTTCTTACTTAAAGTAGAGAGCACATTCCAGGATACCATGTATGACTTAGTTTATTGTTCTATCTAAAGAGAAGTTGGAAATAAAAATTCTGATTTCCTTTATGGCAATAAAATATTTGTCATTTAACAAATTACTGAGGAAAAATTTTCTATCCCTTACATTTTCTAGAAGAGTTCGCATAGAACTGGTATTATTTTTTACTAAATATTTGGTAAAATCCTCAGTAATACCACTTGAGGCTAGTGTTTTCCTTGTATGAAGGTTTAAATTACAAATCCCATTTTTTAATGAGAACTATTCATATTGTCTATTGCTAAGTGAATTTTGGCAGTTTGTGTCTTTCAAGAAACTTACAACTTTCATCTAATTTATCCAATTTATCAGAATACCGTTTTTCAATTTTTTCTTATTACGTTTTTTTTTTTTTGGTACTGGGAATTCTTATTATGTTTTTAATTCTGCATGGTCTATAGTAAATACATTTTTGCCTTGCTGACATTTATAATTGGTTTGATTTATAATTTGAGATTCATAGTTTCCTTTTAGTTTACAAAGTTTATAAAGAACAAATAATATATGCAAAAATGAATCATAAGTGCTAGCAATGAAAAATTGAAAATTAAACAATACTATTTGTAATATCACCAAATATATGAAATTCTTAAGCATGCATTGAACAAAATATGTATCAAATGTACATGGTGGAAACTTACAGGAATAGTTACCTTTCTTGTTGCTACAGAATACCCAGCACTTAAAGTGAAGTGAGGAAAGGCGTACTTTGGGTCACAGTTTGTAAGGGTTTCAGTCCATAGCTGGCTGGCTCCAGGCAGGGTAGCGTGGCAGAGGGGTATAAAGAGGAGAAATGGCTCATGGCAGTCAGAAGGCAGCAAAGCAGTGAAGACGTGAGGAAGCAGCAGCAGGCTTGCCTTCTTTCTTTCACTTTATATCCATCCAGACTATCTGTTCTGGGTGATGACACATACACCCAGGCTTTGGCGTCTCATTTTCTACCCTTGATCTATGCCAAACCATCAGTTAACTAATTTAGTAATCACACACCCTTAATCCCAGCATCACACATTTAATCTCAGCATCACATATCCTAGATCCAGCCACCTCCGAAAAACCCTACCTATGACCACATGAGGCCTTCAGGTGACCTATAGATACAAGCCATAACACTTATAAAAGTTAAAAATGACCTAATAAATGTAGATATGTACTATATTTGTGAAGTAGGAGGCTCAGTAGTGTTAAAATGCCATTCTTCCCCAATCTTAGATTCAGCATAACTAAATTCCAAATTGAATTCTATAGAAATTAACAAACTGATTCTAAAATTTATATAGAAATATAATGGATTTAGACTAACGTGTTCTTGGATAGGGGAAGAACAAACCAGCTCAATTTAGAAACTTGTTGTCTTCAAAACTGTGTAATATACTAGAAAAGATAGGCATGTAGATAAATAAAACATGAGTACCAAACAAACCCACCAATATTTGATCAGTTGACTTTTGACAATGTTGCAAGGTAATTCAATGGAGAAATGTCAATCCTTTCAACAAATGGTGCTGATAAATTTAACATTTTTATGAAAAAATGAAGTTTGATTTATATGTTTTAGTTCATATTGAAATTATCTCAAAATTGACCATAAACTTAAAAATATAAAATTTCTAGAAAAGGTATAGGCTAAATTTGATTCAGCAAGAATTTCCTAGGTATGACTCCAAAAGCAGGATTCATGAAAGAAAATGTTGAAGTTAGACTTCATTAAATGTAAGAAATTTTTATATTATTTGATAAACAACATGATAGTAGGCTGGGGCAAAATAACTGAGGAAATTGACTTGCAGGAAGAAAGATTAATTTTCTTTTTCAGTTTTTTGGGTTTTAGTCTCTTGTCACTGCTTCCATTGCCATGTGCCTGTGATGAAACAAAGAATCCTAAATAGGAGGGCATGGTGGTTCAGAGGTGCTCCCATAATGGTTGCATGGGTAAGATGTTGGAAGGGGCCAGAAATAAAATATACCCTTCAGGAACACAGGCTTAGTGACCTATTTCTTCCAAATAGGCCTGGTTTTCTGAAGTTTCTGCCACTTTCTAGTAATTCTCTCAAATTACAAATCTATAAGTGAATTAATCCATTGATGAGTCTCAGTATTCACTTCCCAAAAACTCCACCTGTGAATATTGCTACATTGGGGACCAAGCCTTCAATATGTGAGTCTTTGGGTGACATACCAAACCATAATAAACATTGAAAAGAGAATTTGAAGAGAAACTATAGGCTGGAAGAAACTATTCCCGAATCATATATATTTGTGTGTGCATACATACATGTGTACATTATCTTCAACGATCCATTATAAGGAAACAATCAACTGAATAAAAGAGCAGAATATAGAAGAGAAATTCACCATAGATATCATATATTTTTGGCAAAAACCACGTGAGAAATGTTCAATATCATTAGTCAATAGAAAATGCAAATTAAAATGATCATAATGCAATAAATATCATTGCATACCTTTTAAAATAGCTAAAAATAATTTTTAAAAAAGCTAATATGGCATACAGTGGGGAGAAGACAACATACTTAGATGACTGATGTATTTGTGGTAGGAATGAAAAAATGTGCAGCCAGATAGAAACAGTAATTTCTTATTGTGGTGGATTGATTAATGGTCAACTTCAGTGGGAATGCTCAGCTGAACTGTCAGTGTGGTTCTGGGTATGGAAGACCCAGCTGAAGTTGTTTCTGGAATGACATAAAAGGAGAACTAGAGGGGAGGATTGTATGCTGCTGATTTTCATGAAAAAGCTGCCTTTCAGTGGTTTTGCTTCGAAGGATCTTTGGGTGCTGTCTTCCTTCCGGACAGCTTCAATTCTCGTCTTCATCTTGAGTGTTATCTCCTGACTTCCAGCACAGATCTCTCAGCTTCTGGCACAAATCCTTCACCCTAGTGGCACAGACTTTCTAGTTTCTACCACTGGCCCTTGGGTCTTTCCATATCCTTGATATGTACTTGCATGGGACATTGCCGTGGGCTCCAAGACCTTGACTAGATCCTTTGGGTCTCGGGTATGCAGACGGATGTTTTGTGCTCTTCTACATCTGGCTCTTGGAAGCACTGATGAATACACTTGTGCAATGAAACACACATTCACCACATTTTCCAATGTTATGGCTTGTGTCTAGATGTTCCCTCAAAGCCTCATACACTCATAGGTGGGGCTTTTCTGAGCTTGTTGGATCTAGGGAGTGTGATATAGGGATTAAAAGCGTGTGGTACTAAATTAGTCCACTGATTGGAATTAGGATAGTTTTGAGTGTGGTTGAGTGGATTTACTGAAGATGGAAGCCACACCCTGGGTGTTAGTGGTACCACCCAAAAGGCTTGTAGTCTAGATAAAATTAAGGGGAAAGCCAGGCTGGCTGCTTGCTGCTACTGTTTCTGCCTGCTATGCCGTGGACCTGGACCGTTTCTCCCCTGCCATATTTCTGTGCTCTGCTGCCCTGCCTTGGAGCTAGCTGACTATGGACTGAAACCTCTAGAAACGGTGTGCCAAAATAAACCTTCTGTCCTTTAACTTTGGATGTCAGGTATTTTGTTGCAGCAATGAGAAAAGTAAGACACCCAGCAATCCTAAGATATATCCAAGTAAAATGATAACCTCTATACAAAACTAACATGTGTTCATATTAGCTTTGTCTATCAATTGCAAACTGAATAAATAAACGGATACATACATACAATGGAATACTACTCTGCTAAAAAATAGAACTACTGATATTAACAAAAGTATGCATGAATCTCAAAGTCATTATGTTGTCAGATAAACTAGACTCCAAATAAAACACAATGGATAAATCCATTTAGATGACCTATTGGAAAAGTAAAAACTACTCAGACAGAAAACAGATAAGCGATGACCAAAAAGTGGCAGTGGAGAAATATCACTGCTGAGGCACACAATGGGGTATTTTAGGGTAACAGTTCTGTGTCTTGATGATGATATTGGTTAAACACAATTCATATACTTTTGACAAGTATATGCATTTGCCAAATCTTACAGAAGTACATTAAAAGGGTGTATTTTATTATATTTAAATTCTATCATAAAAATAACATGAACAAAAAGTATTTTTAAAATTGCCTAAAAGCTGTTTCTTTTTTTCTTTTCTTTTCTTTTTGTACCAGGGATCAAACTTGGGTCCTTAAATGCTGTTTCTTGATAAACCAAAACACACTGAGAATTTGAAGCCAGGACAGTAGTCTAGCACTAGGCAAAGGATTCTGAAAAAAAAGAAAAGAAAAAGCCCACTTTACCAGTTCTTCGCAGCATTCTAATCTCTGCAAGTCAGCGCACGCTGCATCTTACTAGGCCAAGGAAAGGGCTGAGAGGGTGAATGGTATGACACAGATTATCTCCACCCTAAATATGTCAAGCATGCACCTGCTGACAGGAGGACTGTCTGGCATGGTAAATAGCTGCATCAGCTTCGCAATCTCTGAGGACACAAAGTGAGTGACACATTTATTTTTTTGACATCCTCCATAGCAAAAGAATATTTTTTCTCCTTACTATTATTATAATACTTGTTGGTTAAAAGGCTTTATTATACATGTTAAATTCAAGGAGTAATTTATTATTAAAATTCAGAATGAAACATGATCTCAAGTAAAATAATGTCTCAGTTAACGTGTATTTGCCAAAGTGCCTATATTATTTTTATCTTCAAGGACTTTCTACATTTTACATTTCTCTCAGGGAAAAACACATAACCTGAAGTGTGCAAATGAAATAGCTCAGCTGTGTTCTCAACTGTCCCACTAAAGTCCGGTACACAATCAATGTGAATTTTTTTATCCTAGCTCCAAGTAGCAACATAACCCATGCCAAATGGCAATTACTGGTTCTTCAATTTAGAGCTATTTCTATAAACTGAGAAGGAAAGAAAACTTCTAACAGTAATAGTTAGCAACTGTTGGAATCTAGTTTGAATCTATTTCTACTTGATTTTCTCTGTTAGGCTCTTTTTACTCTGAGGCAGGTCAACACAATTTATTTGTACATGTTTCCTAAACAAATGTTTTCTATATTTGTAGAAATGCGCCCTAAATTTCAATGATATTACAGAGCACAACAATCCCTAAAGACTATATGATTAGTGTATTTGGTGAAAATTGCTTGTATAAGTTGTTAATAGGCTCATAGTTATGTAGAAATTTAAATGAGGATGTATGTTTCTTCAGAGAGCAGTATTTACATTTTATAGAAACAAAGGGGCTAATATACAAAAATATTTACTTTCTGTGGTGTTTACTTATGTTAGTGATGTTGCATTCAGGTAAGGAGTTCAGAATTTACCTGTACCACCAAAAATCTCTAGAAGGTACTAACACAAAGTTGGCAAAGCTGGAACTCAATCTTCTAATGTTCAAAAATAAAAAGAGAAAAGAGAAAAGCATTCTAGTATGAAAAGATACCAAGCCCCAAAGTTCTCAGAGTATGTAAATTATTAAAAAAATGAACTATGTTAGGGAGCTTTCTGTGGCTGTGACAAGGTACCTGAGATATGCAACTTAGAAAGAGGAAAGGTCTATTCTGACTCAGGGTTTCAGGGATTTCAGTCCAAGGTCAGCCAGTTCCATTGCCTTTCTGGCCTATAGCAAGGCAGAGATGTCATGATGGATGGGCATGTGGAGGAAGGGTGCTCATCTCATGGTGCATGGAAGCAAAGAGCAAGAGGGCCAGAGAGAATGTGGCTTGGGACCAGATATGCATCCCAAAGTCATGCTCCCATTATCCACTTCTTGCAACCGTGCCTCACCTCTCTTTTCCTTTAATCAGAGACAGTTTTATTCTGTCATAATGATGAAGAATACAGATTGGATACCATGTTTATATGTCTGTGGTCTTACTTGGATATTCCATCACTCAGGCATTAGGAGTCTTTCTACTCCAGTCTAAGATCCAAACCTATATTAGTATTACATGATCCAGTGATTCTGCTTCATGAAAGGCACTCTGTGAGGACTAATGATCAAGTACCAAATTTTCCATTGTACACAAATAAGCTTTCTAACAACATTAATCTGATCTGTTAATTACGTACATAGTCATTACAGTGTTACATGTAATTAAGCATAAATTCTAAGCAGTTAAAAGAGATAACCTTACAATAATTAGTATTGCTTTCACAGTCAAGTCAAATTTGAATTTTAGTTTACATGCTGTTAGTTCTTCATAATTCTTCATGGCCTGTTAGCAGAATCAATATTTACCATTTTTACATAATATCATATACTGTTTAATCACCTCCCTATTATCTCTAGGTACATACACTAATCCTTACACTAGATAAATCCAGTAAAGCACAACCTAGGTTGTCCTTGTCCCGTGACTTCCTTTCACCTATCATTTTCCCACCTATCACCCCAAACCGTTTGAGGTCTGGCCTTTCAGATGCATTTTTCCCTTTTCTGTTATTCAACTTGCCTCCAAGTTGGTATCTCTTTTCAGTATTCACTCTCTATCCTCCAGGGATTTCCACATTGGAAATAGTGGAGAGATCAATTTAGGTGTATTTGGAGTTTCGCTTTTGGATTGAGATAGCAAAAAGGAGTAGTTGGGCTACAAGTATTAAGTGGCTAAATGATAAATTTGAATCACTGAATTAATATCAATCAATTCCTTAAGTTGGATATCAAATAAATTAGATCATATCTCTGCCTTTATTCATTTTTTTTGCTGTATAACTACATCTACACTTTTTCTGGGAGGAAAAAAAATATACTATAGATAAGGCTGCGAAATAAGAGGAAACCAAGAATATAGCATATTAGAGGGAGAGAGATGAATAGGAACCAGAAAAAGTAGTTATCAACTGTCAAATGCTGCTGATAGGTTGAAGAAGGTGGAGTCAGGCTCCCTGATCAACATGGCAGTTACTAGAGATTTGCATAAACAGTTTCTGTAGAGCAGCAGAGATAAAAGCTTGATGGGGATTGGTTTATGGTAGAAATGGAGGAAGAGAAAGAGGGTAGGTAGACATATTTTCTTTTTCTCTTTTTAATTATGAAAAACATTGGAAGAATTAGGGAACAGTGTCTAGCTGAGGAAGTGAGACCCAGGCCTTCTGTTTGTAAGTTCGGGAAATATAAGAGCATGTTCAGCACTGAGAAGAATTAATACATGCTTCCAAATCTTTGTTAAGAAATTGTAGTAAAAAAAAAAAAGAAACTGTAGTAAATATCTTACGCTTTTTCAGCCATAGAATCTCTGAAATATTATGAAAGCAACTACACAAAGTATATAAATAATGTGTCTGACTATGATCCAATGAAAATTAATTTATAAAATAATAGAGTGGGACATTAGTTTGCTAACCTTGATCTGATATAAATGGGAAAAATCATGATTAAGAGAGGAATAGATCACAGCTTGAGTGATAAACTTGCTTATGTGAGAGGGTTGTATGCCAGAAACTGGTGTGAGAGCTTTCATTATGAGTTCAAATAAGTTTTGAAGACAAAGGGAACAAAAATATGCATAGGTTGGTAGAAATTGAGTGTAAGCCTAGAAAATCTCTTCTGATTGATTCTCAAAGAAGTAAGAAGCAATATATTATAAATGAATAAATATTAAGGAAGTGTGGAGTTTTAAGAAGAGTAGACATATTAAGTAATCATACGAGAGAGTTGAAAATAATTGAAATGAGGAACTACTGTGGATAATTGTAAATACCCGGTGCTCAGTTTGAAATGTTTAGATGTTTTTTACATTGGACTTTTTGTTCATTTAACTATTGCTATAATTCATTTCTGAAACACAGGCTACTCATGCAAATAACAACATATGTTGAATCTTTTAGCTTTAGTCTTCAAAATACTTATTTTTGTCCATATACCAAAAAGGAAAAAAACAGTAGTTGTTGCAATAAATTAATAACCCTATTTTCAGACAATAAAATCAGTCATGCATTCTATCCAAATATTTTTCTAGATTAGCAAATTTTATTCCTGTCAGAAATTAGTTTTGCAGTGCATTTGCTCCTGTCACTTTATCTCTGTTTGATGCATTTATCATATTGAATTTTAATATGCTCTCAGGATTTACTAACATTTACTTCAATGATGTATTTATTCTGAAAGACTTCAAATATAATGAAATATATTATGCCTAGTATTTGTATAATAT
>NW_004624830.1:884850-897796 GCF_000247695.1 Heterocephalus glaber | reverse complement strand
TTTTGAAGACAAAGGGAACAAAAATATGCATAGGTTGGTAGAAATTGAGTGTAAGCCTAGAAAATCTCTTCTGATTGATTCTCAAAGAAGTAAGAAGCAAGATATTAAAATGAATGAATATTAAGGAAGTGTGGAGTTTTAAGAAGAGTAGACATATTAAGTAATCGTATGAGAGAGTTGAAAATAATTGAACTGAGGAACTACTGTGGATAATTATAAATACCCGGTGCTCAGTTTGAAATGTTTAGATGTTTTTTACATTGGACTTTTTGTTCATTTAATTATTGCTATAATTCATTTCTGAAATACAGGCTACTCAAGCAAATAACAACATACGTTGAATCTTTTAGCTTTAGTCTTCAAAATACTTATTTTTGTCCATATACCAAAAAGGAAAAAAAACAGTAATATTGTTGCAATAAAGTAATAACCCTATTTTCAGACAATAAAATTAGTCATGCATTCTATCCAAATATTTTTCTAGATTAGCAAATCTTATTCCTGTCAGAAATTAGTTTTGCAGTGTATTTGCTCCTGTCACTTTATCTCTGTTTGATGCATTTATCATATTGAATTTTAATATTCTCTCAGGATTTACTAACATTTACTTCAATGATGTATTTATTCTGAAAGACTTCAAATATAATGAAATATATTATGCCTAGTATTTGTATAATATTTTTCCACCAATAAAAAATACATTATTGAAATGGAATATATTTACATTGATTGCTACAAAAGTTACACATGGATTGCTAAATCAAAACAAGCTTGGAAAAGACAGAAAATCAATTGATGTGTCAGGCAGAAAAGGCATGCATACTGGTATCAATCACTGAGTTGACATTTTTCCTCTTGAAATAACTTAATTTACCAGAACTTGAAGATTTGTGACTTTGAACGTAGAATTAAGCTAAAAAGTAGAGGACCAAACAGATTGATCTTAAGTTTTATTAATAATACTTCAAACAGATACAAACATATTTTAAAGGCACAGGTATCCTTTCTTCTCTGGATCAATCACCAAAGCATCAATCACCAAAGCAAAACTATCTTAGTAGGATTATGTACTAAAGAATATTTAAATTTAACCAATATACTATATACAGTTTGACATGAAAACTACATTTTTCCTCTACAGAATTGTTACCCAATTGCCAGCAGTTGAATTGTCAGTATGAATGTGCATTGATCAGAAACAGTACAAGATGTTACTGTGAGGATGGCTTCGAAGTAAAAGAAGATGGGAGAAGTTGTAAAGGTATGTATGAAATCTAATTCTATTTGTGTTAGTTAGCTTTCCATTATTGTTACAAAATACCTGAAATTATTAACATAAAAGATATAAAGGTTTATTTTGGCTCACAGTTTCGGAGCGTTAAGTCCCAGATGGATTGGCACCATTGCCCCTGGGCCTGTGGCAAGGCAATACATCATGGTGGGAATAAATGAGGGAGAAAGCCTGTTTGCCTCATAGCAAGCAATGAAAGAAAGAGCTACAGAGATAAAGGTCCTATAATCCCCTTTGAGGCTATGTTCCCTATTACCTAAGACCTGCTATGAGGTCTCACCTCATTAGTGCCACATACTAAGCATAAATCCTCCAGTGCATGGGCTTTTGAGTGACATTTAAGATTCGAAGTATGGCACTAATCAAAATCTTTACAAGCTTAGTAAGCAGAAATTGGCATCTCTGAGAACCTATCATTTTTATACTCAATATTTACGCTCTTTTTTTGTTTCATTAGAATTTAAAGTTCACACTTACCCCAAAATATAAAGTTATATATGAATTTATATCAATCAATTTTCACTATATGCTGCAATAATATAGAAAATGAATAATATAATAATATAAAAAGTGGAAAAATATAGATAATATGAAAAAGGGGAAATTTAATTCTTGTAACTTCTTAAATGTGTTATATTTCTTGTATTACTATCATCTACTAGAAAGGTTATTAAATAAGTAAAATTGTAATATCAGTCATAGAATATTCTTTATAATTTTTTTTTTTTTTTTGGTACCGGGGATTGAACTCGCTCGGGTCCTTGCACTTGTGCAGCAGGCGGCGGAACCACGGAGCTAAATCCCCGGCCCCTTTTCTGTCCTTTTGACAAAGGATCTTGCTAAATCATTCAGGCTGGCTTTGAATAATAATCTAGATTGTTCTTTAAATTCATCTAAGTAGTAAAGTTTTTATATAATATTCTGACTTCATTCCCAAACAACTTTACGTAGTTGTCTATGTTTCTGTCATAACTCGAGTATTCTTTATTATAAGAAAATGCATAGCATCATACTAATATTTCACTAGACTTGTCTCATGTAAGGGGAGAACACGTATTTTTGCAATTCTCTTTTCATCAGAGATTAGTATAGTGGTTAGTACATAGGACAAACTGCATTTGTCTAAATAATTAACTTTTGATAGTACATCTTTTTATTTTTCTGGTCTGTTAAGAATCATTGAATATCTACTATTTATGAAGTTTTAAACTAGATGATAGATGAAGAAACTATACAGAGAGGATGAAACAAATAAGTAGCTGGAGGACCACAAATATTAAGATAAAATTCTGAATTTAATAATTCTTGATAGTTTCCCCTTTTTAAATTAGTGAGGGTGATTTATATAGTGTGTCTCACCACTCTTATTTAATGTGTTACTTAAAAATCATGTTTCTAGACTAATTCTCTGTTAACAGTGAAAAATTTGGGGTTGTAAACCCTGGTAATATTCAACAAATATTTATTGCAATGCATTTTGGACCTTTAAAAAATTTCAAGGACTTCTCACCTGGCCATCACAAATGTAAATAAATATTCCTTTATAATGTATGATTTAGCATTAAATTTGATATTATATTTCTGTAATTATCAAGACAATTATGAGTTTGACTTTCAGTTAGTGTGGTTTAGAGAAAATTTTAGTTGTCAGCTCTATTTAAAACAGTACCATAATTCCAAAGTTCAAATACAAATATTTTCTTCAAGGAGAAATAACATGTCCAAGAAGAAAGCTGCTTAAAATGTTGCCAATTTTCTTTTTAGATCAAGATGAATGTGCTGTTTACGGTACATGAAGCCAGACCTGTGTAAATAGACATGGATCCTATGCCTGCGGGTGTGCGGAGGGCTACGTAATGCAGCCAAACAACAGGTCTTGCAAGGCCAAAAATGGTAAGCTATGATGTTTTTTGTCCATTCAAAACTTCTTGCTTCCTTTTTAAAATTCCTTTTCATTAGAAATTTTCCTTCATTTTAGTGCACTCTTCCATAATTAGATATCCAGAACAGTTCTTTCAGTTGTCACTGGTTATTATAAACCTTTATTTTTCATTGCAAGGAGTTTCCAATTAGCAAAAGTTATTCAAACGAGATGAATTAATTGATTTGAATCATCCATCTCCTTTCTGGACATTCCTAACAAGAGTTCTTCATATATTCCTAACAGACTTTGGATTGCCTCCAAAATTAATGCTCCACATAATAAAATGATCTGCTAATACATAAACCAGATCTTGTTATTCTCTTCCTTACATTTCTCAAAAGTTTTCACTCATTCTGAGAATATATCGTGTACCACTCACAGGACAATGAAAGCCTAATTTTCTGGTGCCTTCACTCCTCCAGTATCATCTCTCCTTACTCTGTCCTGCCAGGGTCAACTCCAGCTGCATGACTTTCTTCTCTTTCTTGAACTATAGTGGTCTTACTTTGGAGTCAATTTACTGGCTGGTGTTTGTATGTTTATTTGTTGCCTGCTTTATGTTTATCTGCAATATTTACATCAATGTCTCAGTCCTAATATTCAATTTTCAGCTCAAATATCAACATGTAAAATGACCTTCTCTAACCATCTCTATACACTCTCTCTTCCTGTATTGCTACCTTATTTTGCAATTTTATTTTCTTTATAGTGCTATCATTTGAAATGCACTCCTTTACATATTTATTTTATTACTGCATGATTTCTCCAACATAATATAAAGGAAGGAAGGAAAAGAGGGAGGGAAGGAGACAATAATGGAGGAAAACAAAAGGCAGAGATAAGAGTGGGAGTAAAGGGAAGACTGAACTGTCTTTCTAATTAAAGTTAGTAAAAAGTGTCCTATATTCTTCAATGATGGAATTTGATGTTTTGAAACCACCTTTTACTGCTTACCTGCAAATAAATCTTTTAATTTTAATTTTTAGCCTACATAAAACACTCAGTAAGTATTATTGATTTATTGATTGGCTAAGGAAATAGCTTTGAGATATACTTGTAGCAATGGGAGAAAGTTAATTTTTTGTGAGCTCAATTAGCTTGGTAATAACATAGAATTATATTATACATGATATTCTACCTAGCTTATTCTGACTTCCCTTAAATCTGATTTCGTATTATCCATCTTCAAATTATGATGTGTTGACAAATTACGATGTGTTGACAAATTACAAACTAAGGGGAAATGTCAACCTTCCCCTTATTAACAACTGGTAATTTAAGGATGGGATGGAATTATCTTTTCTCAAGTCACATTGTGTGAAATGTTGGATTTTTTCAGCAAGCTGCTGCTGTCGGCTCCTTACACAAAACCTCATGTTCTGTTTGATGATTTCTCTGAGATAGTGCCATTAATTATTTAGCAGTTATTTATATGCAAAATCCCAAAGAAAGAAGCATTTTTTATTTCTTATTTTGCTTCTTTCAATTACTGATTTGGTAATGAAGCCCTATTGGTCTTGGCAAAGCAATCCTTGAGAAAAACCAGTTCATGTTGTATGGTACACTTTTTCTCACCACTGAGAGTCTTGATTTAAAGTATTGATGGACTAACGAAGTAGAAGTCTTGTTCTTTGCTATTTATATTGATCCACACAATAATGCTGTGATTACACTGAGAGAGTGTAATGTGATAAATCCTATACAAGGAAGCACTTCTGTTTCACATGAGGAGGTTATCTGACAGTAATAGGCTGATAACAGAGAGGATTGATACATGGTAATGTCTTGCTACATCAGGGAAATTTGATGACTTTAGAACTGATAATGAAACATACAAATCACTTCACCCCTGGGTCCTTAGCTTGACAACAGTATTGGCCTATAGAGGTTGAAGAATGCAGAATTCCCATGGGAATGTTGGTGACCTTTATAGTTTAAGGGAAATAAGTTGCTACTAATATGGGCATAACTGTATATCAAGACTAATTGTAAAGGTCACATGTGTATTTGAATCAATCCACTTGTAAAATTCAAGAGGAAAATTATTGGTTTTGTTTTTGTTTTCTCATATTTATAGCAAATGGACCAGAGGAAAGTTTTGGCTTTTGTTATCCATACAGTTCTACTTAGTGAATCAGATTTTAAAATTTTGTGGAAATTGTTATTATATTGTATATATGATAGTGTTATTATTTTCTTATTACATAATAGTGTTTCATGTCCAACTACTGCTAGTGAAAGTTTGTAAATTAAACTAGATTTGTCTTTAGTTTTACCATTCCTGCTTTTGGATAACTGGCTAACATTGGGCCCTTCTTTTTGTTTTATCTACAATTTTATCCTGCTTGACTATAAACTGCACTCCCTCCAAATCAGGCAGAGCTCCATCCAGAGCTTTCAGCTTCTGGGAATTGTGGGAAACCCGGAAGTCCAGAGAAGGATGACTTAAGAGTGCATTTACATAAAATGTCTCCAGACTTTAGAACAAGATAAAAATATCAAGCTGAAATGATGCACTGAGAAGCTCAAACTAGACTGAAGAAGTGGATTCTGAGAAGACTATAGGATTTAAATGACGGAATCCGAAGAGTAGCATTTTATGGGAACCTGCTTTTAAAGGTGCTAATGGGGTTCAGCCTAAATTAATGTCGTGGTATCTCTTAACTTCACTCCAAAGCATGCTGTAGGGGTTTATTTTCAGTGTGACAAGTGATAGTAATTAGGTAAATCAATCTAAATTAATTGATTATTCCACCTTTGCAATATAATGCCCGAACCCAAATAATGTTCATAAGCCTTAAGAGCACCTTTAAAAAGTAATTCTAGTGGAGGGAGGGGATTTTTGGCACTGTGGCAGATGGGAGAAGAGATTAATGTTAGGCAGGAAACTTGTCATTCCTATTGCTTAACCTAAAGCAGACTTTCTACACTTAGTAAGAGTGACTCCTGGCTGGGAATTTAGCTCAGTGGTGCCACCGCCTGCCTCGCAAGCACAAGGTCCCAAGTTTGATTCCCAGTACCAGAAGATTGAGTCCTGCTACGGAAATATTATATTCATTCATTTCAGAGTTGAAAGGAACTTGAAAGACAATCTGGTCCAACTGTGTACTTCTCAGTGTGCACTTCTCAACGCTCAGTAATTGCCAAAAGAAAGGATGTCTGGAGCATACATTTTCTAAAGATAATTTTAGATATACATATTTGAATAATTCTGTGTTATAGGAGAAGACATGCGATTATGATCATCATGAGGTTGCAATCATTGCTTTGGAATGCAATATGAAATAATAGCTAGTCATTTTCTAATTAAACATTAAGATGTTTTCATTGGGAAGGAAGTTGAAAACAACCATTTGTGGTTACCCAGTAAGAATTCCTGTACATTTTCACTTTTTGTTTTGAGAATAGATTTATCATAATGACTTGAAAAATTTGAAATATTGGTTTTGTTTTAATTTAGCTTTCTTCCATGTAACTGATTTAAGCTGGTTTTGCTTTAGTAACATATGTTCCAAGTGAGTACCCAGGATTGAAAGCAGGCTCATGGAGAACCAGTAATAGTGGAAGAGGTGAACTGTTGTTGGTTTTATTCCTGATAAATCCAAGCTCATTTTACTATACTTTTCAGTATCCTATTTACTGAAGGTAAGAACTTACACCTAAAATACAAAATCTTTCTAACCACAAGGGCTCTACTGATTGTACTGAAGCAGTAGCAATAAAAAAAACACTAAACTTTATGTTCATCACTCCAGAGCAGTGTATCAAATGATGCCCTAAGAAACAGTACACCTATTTGCTATGAAACAACTATAGCAATGAGACAGGAGCACATTAAATAACCTCTACTACGGCCTACATTTGGATGTTCATTGATTAGGAGAAAAAAGGCAGTGTTTAGATAATAGAACTCCGTGTTGTAGAAATGGTAATCATAATCTCCATGGGATTATAGCACTAAATCACAATAGGAAGCAAAAGTTTTCATTCTACTTGCTGTCTTCTTGGCTACAATTTTTAAAAAGACAAACTACAGAAATAAAATATAACTTCCTGTGCCTTTTAATTCAAAATCTTAAGGTTCGTTTAACATCTTCTATTAGATAATTTAAATTTTCCTTTTGGGAGGTAGAAGAATTACCTGTGGGTTGCTGTTAGGGCTTATTCCGTTTGTGGGAGAATAGCAAGTTCTTGTGTAGTAGGAGAAGACTTCTCTGTCTGGAAAGTCTTCTCATCAGCAACTTAGGAAGGTATGGAATCAGTTATTAGAATGTTCTCCCTGGCTATTTTTTTATTATTTTACTTTTTATTATTGAGCAAATTAAGTTTAATTTTTAGTAGTACACATCTGCAGTATTTAATGATTACATTCCTTGTAGGGAATTGTACACGTACATCACACATCTTCATTCTCCCTGCGTTCTTGTCCCTCCCTCCATCTCTCGATCGATCACCTTTCCGTGTGCAGAAGATCTGTCTCCCTGTTTCCTGTTATCTTTTATTTTTGAGCATTAATTTTTTTTTTTTTGGTACCGGGGATCAAACTCGGGACCTTGCGCTTGCAAGGCAGGCGGCGGAACCACTGAGCTAAATCCCTGGGCCATGATCTCTCAATTTTAAAGCTTGTATTACTCGACAGTTCTCCCACAGAGCAAACCTGTGAGATAGTCCTATATACAATTATATATTTTTGAGGTTTTGAAACTAAAAACAGAAATCACACTGTACCTGTTTACAATTTGCTTCTTCCTCTTAATGGGTCATTTCTTTCTTTTTTTTTTGTTCAGTACCAGGGATTGAACTCAGGACCCTGTGCTTCCGAGGCAGGCACTGTGTCACTGAGCTAACTCCCCAGCCCAGTTATTTCTATTTAATGTAGTTCAATCTCATTGATTGATTGCTTGATTGCAAAACTGGGGATTGAACTCAAGGCTTCATGCGTGCCAGGCAACTGCTCTACCCTAGCCCTTAAAAAATTTTTTTTGAACTTGTGATACTCCTCCCTCAGCCTCCTGAATACCTAGAATTACAGGTGTGCACAATTACACCTGGCTTCTACCTCATTTATTATAAGGGTTATTACTTGTGGTAAAATACACATAGAATTTCCACCTTAACATTTTAAAGCATACAGGTCAGCAACTTTAAGGACATATTACTGTACAATCAGTTCTCCAGAATTCGTATCATCTTGTAAAACTGAAATCCGTGTCCTTATACACTTCCAAGTGTCCCTCCTTCCAGCCCCTGGCTACCATATTTCTACTTTGTTAATACTGTACATCTGATTACTCTAGATGTCTTTCTTTTCTTTTAAGACTGGGTCTCACTACGTAGTTCAGGTTAGCCTTGGACTTACTGTGTAGCCCAGGCTGGCCTCAAACTCATGGTGATCCTCCTGCCTGATTACAGGCAAGTGCCACTATGCCCAGACTCTAGATGTCTCTTGTAAGTGAAACCATACATTAATATCTGTGAGTTTGAGGCTAGACTGGGCTACACAGTGAGTTCAAGACCAGCCTATACTACATAGTCAGACCCTGTCTCAAACAAACAAAGTTTCATTAATTTTTTTTTTCCGGTACCAGATAGAACTCAGGGCTTTGGGCTTGCAAGGCAGACATGGTGCCACTGAGCTAAATCCCTAGCCCTCATTAATTTTTAATTGATTACATGTTGAAAATAAATTGGTTTAATATGTATTGATTTCACCTGTTTCTCTTTACTTTTTAAACTGTTGTTACTAGAAAGAAAATTTTGTTTTGTTTCCTTTTTGAGAAAAGGTCTTGGTACGTAGTTCAGGCTAGCTTTGAACTCATTATGTAGCCCAGGCTGGCCTTGAACTCTTGGTAATCCTCCTGCCTCAGTTTGAAAATTTTAAATTAAATGTGGTTCTCTGAGATAGTGCTGTGCTAAGACCCTTGTATGAACTAGAAAAACTGAGAAGAATAAAGAAAGCATCAAAGAGCTCACAACCTAGTTGGAGAAGGTAAGAACTTAGGACAATAGTTACAATATAATGGCAGTAAGCCCACTGATAAAGATACATATTGAGGTATACAGACTGAGGAGGGCCATTGTGGACTCAGATAGAAAGGAGAGGTGAAGACAGCTATTAGGTTAGTCTACTCACAAATATATCTTTAAATTCTTGCTTTTGCTAGGTATGGTGGCATATGGGTCTCACCTCTTGGGAGGCTGAGGCAAAGGGAGTCCTGAACTCAAGGCCAGCCTGGGCTACCTAGCAAGTTCTAGGCTGGCATGGCCTATGTAGTGGGATCTTGTCTCAAAAAACCAAAAAATTAAAATGAAAAAAATTTTAAAATCCTACCTTTGATTCTTTTGGATACCCAGAAGTATAATTGCTAAAGCATATAATAATCTCATTTTTGAGGAACTGGCATATGGTTTTGTATAGTGTAGTAGTTGTACCATTTTACACTCCTAACAATGCACAAGGGTTCAAAGTTGTACAAATCCTTGTCATCTTTTTTACTGCAGCCATTCTAAGGGGTGTGAGATGCTATCTCATTGTGATCTTTCTGCCCCCACTCCGTCCCTCCCCTCCTCTTTCTTGAGACAGAGGCTTACTATGTAGCCCAGGCTGACCTCAAACTCTTGATCATCCTCCCTCAGCTTCCTTTAGCCTGCAGAAGAGGGTTGGTCACTCTGGTTTGCATTTTCCTAATAACTAACATCTATTCATCTGATTTTGGCCATTTGAATATTTTCTTTGAAGAAATGTCTGTTTAAGTCCTTTGCAACCCTTTCTAAATGTACTTCATTCTTTTTAAGTGCTTACAACATGCCATAGTTAAGTCACTTTTGATGGACATTTAGGTTGTTTTTAATTTTTCTCTGTTATAAATAGCTGTGCAATAAACATTTTCATATGATACTTCTTGTAACATGTGAATACTTTTATTTACACATATATATCACATTGTCTATACAAAGATATTTTAAAGTAAATCTCCTATATGATACTCATAAGCAACCAAAAAATAAAAATGGGGTTAGGATACCAGTAATTTTTAATTTAATGGGTCTAAAATGGTTATGCCTGCTTGCACTTGTTATCAACATGAGTACCTACAGAGAATGGAAGGAAAAAAATGGAAACAAAGCTTGTGTAAATGGGGAGGGGACGAGGTATAGAATGGAGGGGAGAGTAATGAGAAAAGAATTAAGATATATTAGGTACAGGAACAAATTCCCTACCATGAATGTGATCAATACGTATGACAAATAGGTATTAATGAAAAAATAAAGTTAAAAAAAGAACATGAGTTAACCATTTCCCCATACCCCCGAATGCTGGAAAAATCTTCTGAATAGTTGCTTCTCATTTAAGGGAGCAAAGTGACTTGCACAGAAATCTATAATTTTAATATATTCAAACTTATCAATCTTTTTTTTTGGTACCAGGGATCGAACTCGGGTCCTTGGGGTTGCACAGCAGGCGGCGAAACCACGGAGCTAAATCCCAGGCTTTCAACCTTTTTATAGTATTTAGATTCTGCCTGTTATTTTAGAATTCTCAGGGTCAAGTCCAAATCCTTTGAAATGCCATACAAGGCCCTCTCTCGGATGAGGGTATAAGCCGTATCTGCCCATGAATTTTCCTATGTGTTACTCATAAAAACATCCTGGCAGTCATCTGAACAGGTCAAATACAGTCACACATGTGACCATATGTCTCCAGGCAAACAAAAACCCTGGAATACTCACGCCCCCCTTTTCTGCAGTAAGAGACTATCCATGTTTCTAGCTGGGTCCTTGGACTGGAGACTCTTTCCCAACCTCTCTTGCAGCTAGACCTTGTAGCCAATGGGATAAGAGTGAAAATGATTCACACTTCCTTCTGGATTTTTCCTATAAAGGGGAAGCCACATTCTCTGTTTTCGTTTTGTTTTTTTGAAACAAGGTCTCACTATGTAATCCAGGCTGTCCTTGAATTCACTCTGTAGCCCAGTCTGGCCTACATCTTGTGGTGATCCTCCCAAGTGCTACCATTACAGGGGCGTACCAACACACCAGACTTATTTTATGGTATTTATTCATTGATATGTTTTTCTCTTCTATATATAAGTGTCTTGAGGACAGGAACATACCTTAATAAGTACCTAGCATAAACTTAATAAATATTTGTTGATTAAATCAAATCATGTGAACAACCATTGGAGCACCTGATTTATAAAAAGATGCAACAAATTTTAAAGTAGACAAATTACCATTTTCAAAAAACATCAAAAAGTGAATTATTTAACCATACTTGGCTGATAATAGAGCAAATAGGTGAATAATACTTCGCCCTATAGCATGTTCAATGAACTGAAAACCGGAAGTTGGTCCGAGGAAGTTAAAGGAACTTTTGTCTTGTAAGAATTAGGACCGAGGGCTCCATAATAATCTGGCATCTGCTCAATGTTGTATCTGTGGTTAGAAATGTACGTGATAGGAACTCCAGGGATCTTCCGGATTCTCCACTGAAGGTCCCAATCAACCGTGGCCCCAGTGTAAAACTTGTGCTGAGTTACTCTGCACTAAGCAGTCATCTGCATAGGTCCCTGTATGTGTGCAAGGCAATCGTTCAAATCATGGATCCTTGGCAATCCTTAGAGCCACTCGATAGTTCTGTCCCCGTTTCAACCATTACACAATCAGTTATACCAGGGATACACTTGGCATACAGACAGTCCGTCATCGATTGTACTAAGTCCGATTTGGCCTTGATGGAAACGTTGATAAAGTTAGTATCAACCAGGATATGAGAAGGTGGGCCCAGCTGTGTATTATATTGGAAGAATAAGCAGGAAGGATGTTGGGGCACTTCCTTTTTCTTTAGAGCACTGGGATCTTTCTCTTCTTTCTTTCCAGGTTTTAATCTACCCTTCTCTTTGAGTCTCTCATCTCTGAGACTAAGCATCCGCTTCATGGTCGCATACTTCCTTGCTTTCTTTTGTTTCCCCATGCTCATGCCAAACTCCAGTTTCTTCCGGACTCCCTGGCTATATTTTTAAAAGCATGATATTAAAATGCACATATTCTTAGGAAGGGTCAAAAAATAGGTTTTCCTAGACTTAATACCTTATGACACTACTGTGTCACAGAATTCAGTGCTTCAGAATACTGCTGATTCTGGCTAACAATGGATTCCTAAGGAATGACTGATATATGATCCACCATTCAGAATTTGTTTGTCAAACTATTTTTCAATGGTCCAAAAAATATATCCTGTATCACTTATCATCTCATTGTGCCTTGATTGTGAATGGCACTTGCTGACATGTATATGAAAGCTCTCAGCTAGAAGTGTAGGAGTGAGTCTATTAGATCAGCACCAGCATAGTAATGTGGATTTGTTATTCATTTCTGTTACACATACGTGGGTGAGATTTTGAACACTGTGGTAAATAGTAAGTGACAGAAAAACAGAGAAGGTGCTTTTGCAATTTCTTAACCTTTTAGGGAGCAGTTTGAGGGTAATGAAATGCAAACCAAGAAGGTAATCAGAAGACTGAGAACGATTCAAAGGAGAATGGGATAGTTTTGCTGGTTTTGGTGCTTTATTCAGGATTGACTTTATTTTTCGGGTTTCCATTCCTCAACACATTTATTTTCTTTTTCTTTTTAAATTTTATTTTATTGGTACATTTTAGATAAACAATATAATGACATTCATCATTGGAAATTTGCACCTTTACATAGTCTCTCTTGGTTCTTATTTT